>CM059871.1:19067238-19450922 GCA_030490815.1 Acer saccharum
CCTACAAGAGCGAGAATACAGGTGCGCGTCTTCATGACGGTTGGCCAAAAAGTATCCAATCCTTAAGACTCGGTGCGTGAGGGCATCTCCTCCTAAATGATCTCCGTAATCACTTGCGTGAACTTTCTTCAGTGCCCAATTGGAGTCATCAAGGTGTAGGCACCTAAGGAGGGGCAAGGACTGTAGGATTATGCTCAATAGCAAGAGTGTAATATTGTAATTAACAATCTTTTTCATATTAATAAAGTGATTTCTGGTTTAACAAATCGTATAGCTTTATAGTTTAATATTAAATTGTCAAAGTAAATAATCATAAGGTCTAAAGACTATGAGAAAAGAAGAATTGTTCATACATCTAGATATGTATGTGGTAGACACAATTCTTTAGTTAGTCTTGAATAATGTTCACAACTTAAGTTAAAGGTTGGGCACCTTTATCTTGTTAAAGTTGTAGAATTCTTTTGCTAGCATTTGAGTGGGATCAAATGAGATATGATGAGTCTAAAATCATCGGAGTGTCTTCGAGCAAAAGAATCTAGTGCACTGGGTGCATTGAACTGGATCACAATGAATACTTTATCTATAACCGTCAGTAGATAAAAGTCTTTTCATTATTAGGACAATCGGAGAGTCTATCTTAATCCTGAGATAAATGATGGACTTATGGTTGCAAGTGATATCATTTGAGTTATCAATGAGTACGATTATATCGCATAGTCTATCCTCGATAGTTTGGTGATATTCATTTGTTAATCGATAGAGGACTTCATTTATAGATATGGACATCGTGGCTCCATTTTGTTAAATGAGTATAATATCATCATATGGATGTTTTGAGGTAATTGGATATAAATCTCAACGTTGAGTTTTCGATAGTGACTATTGAAAACATGGCTTCGGACAAGTCAAAATATCCAAGTTCAAAACGTGGTCATATGAGTAAATATGGTAACTTGGAGAGTTATGCGGTCTATGAACTCTTGGCGATTACTGATATAATCACGAGGATACACTATCTCAACATGATTGTCTAGGGATGAATGAGGAACATCTTCCTTTTCTATCTTTATTTAAGAGTTAAATTTTAGTTCTTTAGTGGAATGAGTTAAAATTAATGGATCGGACCTAAGTGAATCATTTGTTGATTGTGATTAGGTTGTGTCTATTGAAGCTTAAATTTAGATAGCCCGCCAAGATCCCCATCCACACGGACTTGCATGGATCACTTGATATATTCTACCGGACCAATTTATGGTCCATCTAGAATTGCATTTAATATATTAAGAATATAATTTGCACATTATTTATTTAATGGGGCTGCTCATTATATTAATATATTAATGAAAGGCATGTGGCTTGTTTCTTTTAATAAGAATGGGTCTGGTTCACATGTGGGCTTTTTATTTAAAGTCCAATGGATTAAATAAAATAAGAAAATAATATTGAGCCCATATATATTGATGTGGGCGGCAAGGCTAATTTATTAGTCTAATATTATTTTATTTATTGTTTGATTAATGAGAATTAATTAATTTATTAATTAATTATTTAATTAAGAAACAAATCTTTTTCTGATCAGGAATATGTTTCCTAGAGTTATACTATTGGTAGTAGTATACTAAAGTAAAAGACTTATTTGGTAAGAAAATAAATAATAAGGTTTATTTATTTAATCAAATAAGGAAGTCTTTGAGACAGTCACAAATACACTAAAGAGTTGGATTAGGGTTTGGAATTCTAAAGAAATCTACCTAGGGTTAGGATTTAAGTCAAAAGACAAATCCTACTGGTAGGTCTTTTGGCCCAAAATAACATATATATTAAATATATATGGCACTAGGCCGGAAAGATATAAATAGATAATGCATGCAGTATTTATTCGATAGATATATGTAGATATACATATAAGGAGTTTGGGTGCAGTAGATATATAAATATACATATATGTTTTAGGCGTGCACTTATATATATTAATTGTTTGGTGAGGTGTGCAGATTTGATGCCTTGTATAGTTGTGTTAAAGTGCAGTATTCGGTGCATATATATTATAATATATATAGTAAATATATAGGTTGAATTGGCTACCTTATTGGCAAGGCTTGAGAGTTTTTTTCTTTTGCTTAAAAAATAGAATCCAACTCTAGTGATTAGTGTGTGTTGATTTCGACTAAAACATAAAAGAGTGAATAGATTATTCTTTGATGGTACACTAATTGCTTGTTCATCAATAAGCTTGTGTGTACAACATCGATTTAGGTTCACGCGGTTTCAATCATTAGATTGAGAACTCAAAAGTGACCGAATAATCTTAGTCTTCTTTTGATTGTTTTGTGACTAACAAAAGAAAAGAAAAGTTTGTTTGTCCATTCTCAGGTTTGCAATTCAAAGAAAAGGGAGACCACGCTCTAGGTGATTCACGTTCGTGCTAGGATTGAAGATCTTGCGGATTACCATCGACGTAAGTCAATCGGATCACGCGACAAAAGGTATTCTTCTTTTGTTGATTATATGTATGTTTAATTAATTAAAGGGTTAAGGTTCATAAAAAGGAAAAATTTTTAAAACTACTAAATCTATTTTTAGTCTCGCTTCCGCTGCGTGTATACTTTTGTTATTTTTTCCCTACAAGACTTCCCCTTCCGATACAGGTGCCCTTGCACCAAGCAGTACCGGGTTGATTTTCTTTTCGCCCTAGCTTCTGCTGGGTCGTCAGGCAGTTTCTGGCTATGGAGGTAGTCTACGATTAGGTCCATCCAGCAAGGGAGACGATCTACAGGGTGGACTTCAGCCGTCTTTCCAATGCTTGACCTACTTAGAAGTTGTAACTGGACTCTTTAGGGAGGGTCTGCCCCTTTCTTGTTGTGATATTGGCGAGAACATCCGCCCGATGGTTAGCCCCTCTAGGTATCTGTTCAATCTGATCATCTGGAACACCTTGGTAGCATGCTTTACCTTTTCTAGGTAGGCGGTCAGTTGTCACCCTTGACCTGGTAGGACCCGTCTACCTGGTTCACGATTAAATGAGAATCGCTCTTGATGGCAGGAACTAGGCCCCCAGCTCCTTGGCAGCATTCAGACCAACTAAGAGTGCTTCATATTCTGCTTCATTGTTAGTGGCCCTTAATTCAAATCTTAGGCAATGGGCAGGTTCGACCCCCTCTGGGTCGATCAGCACAATTCCCACCCCGCAGCCATGTTGGTTGGAGGCCCCATCAATGAACAGCATCCAAACTTTTGACTGGGAGGGCATTCTTCTCCTGGAATCAGGATGTTAGTGCCAAGCAAGGCAGCGGGCTCTCCTTCAGGATGGAGTTGAGGCTTCCACTGATTCTACTACAAAATCTACTAAAGCCTGTCCTTTGATTGCAGCGCGGGGCTTGAAAGAAATGTCATACTAGTAAGCTCGAGGCCTACAAGACTAGCCTGCCTGATACATCAAGTCGTTGCATGAACTATCGAGAGGGAAGTATGTGAGTACTGTGATTGAGTGGGCCTGGAAGTAAGGGTGCAGCTTGCGCGCTGCTACTACCAAGGTGAAGGCGAGCTTTTCCAGCTGGTTGTAGTTCTTTTCGGCCTTGCGAGGGAGCGGCTTACATAATAGATGGGCATTTGCATTCCACCTCGCATTCTTTCACCAAAGCCGCGTTAGTCGCTGTGTTTGACACCGCAAGGTAGAGTTGCAACACATCTCCCAACAATGGTTGACAAGTTGTGGGGGGGTTGGTAAGGTAACTATGGAGTTCTTTGAAGACGCGTTCGCTCTCCTCATCCCACTTCATCCCTCTTCCTTTCCTGATGGCTTGGAAGAAGGAAGGCACTTGTCAATGGACCGCGATATGAACCTGCTGAGGGCAGCAAGGCGCCGGTCAATCCCTACACCTGTTTTAAAGTGGCGGGGGACTGGAGTTCGAGTATCGCTTAGATCTTTTCTGGGTTCGCTTCGATCCCCCCTTCATGAACCATGAAGCCCAAAATTTTCCGGTCCAAACTCCGAACGCACACTTGTCGTTTCAACCGCATTTGGTTCTTTCGAAACACCTCAAAAGTCTCTCTGAGGTGGCCGGGGTGCTGCTCTATATGCTGTGATTTGGTTATCATGTCATCCATGTAGATCTCCATGGTGTGGTGGCCGATCTGCTCTTTGAATAGCTTGTTGACCAGTCTCTGGTAGGTGGCCCCGGCATTCTTCAGCCCAAAGGGCATCATCTTGTAGTAGTACTATTAACCGCCAAAATGGCGGGGACCAAAGAAGAATTTTCCATTGGTTTTAGGAAGGAATCCGGGGTATAAAATAACAACGGGAAAGATGTCCGAGCATCCCACCTACGAGCTGATAGGCTAAAGTAAGGACCTCTACCTACCCGGCCAGGTCTGGAATCTCCGTGACCTAGGGAAAGCGCTGGAAATCCGAAAAAGGATAGCGGGGGGCTTGGTGGACATAACTACCCCGAGTATCCCGACGCCCGAATATCCTGGTACTTAAAAGCCCCGATATCTGTAAACTTGTTTTGAGAGGGTACGAAGAACGCGGGGTACCCGGAGTACCAAAACACGTGACCTACACATGGCAAAATATAACCAAGACCCCCGTAGACCGACCCCGTTGAAGCGGGAGGGAGACACCCCGAAGGGTAGACTACATATAAAACGGACACTAAAACATCATCGTTCAGGATTGAAGCTCAAGCTACAATGGCATTCGTTCCCGCCAATTTAGGATCCTATTTTTAATAGGAGTCAACTCAATTAGAACTGGAAAGAAGGAATCACCCGATCTTTCGGGATCAACTTCCCAACGAATGAGTCAGGCCCCAAAGGAAGATCCGTGCATCATTAAAACCCTAGACCGAGGTTCTAGGAGTGCTCAGCAAGAAAGGGGGGCCTATATATTAATCATACATTCACCTCAAAAAAGGGGAGGCGAACACATTTTGACTACTTATCGACAGGCACGAAAAGCTCCATCTCCATTGTTTCCCATATCTTTACTTTATTGAAATATTGTTAGTACGAATACCAAATTGTAAGATCCCACTGAGATCAAGATCCATATCCAAGATATACATACAGTTTGTTTGTTCTATTTATCGTCCATATAAATCCATCCATATACTTTGGATCCGCCATAATATCGAGATCGTGATACCCAGCGGGATACCCGACTACTAAGTATCTCACTGGCCCTTATCGGATCCCGATCTGGATCCGACACCTACAAACCCTCATCACGCCTAACAGATTTTAAAGAACTAGCGGGGTATCGGGGTATAGAGTATCCCGCTAGCCCAAATCCAATTAGATCTGGGTCCTTCACGTACCGTTAATTTGAAATTGCACCCCGTGACAATTTTGGGTTAACACTTTGGCGCCGTCTGTGGGAAACAAACTCCCCACCCTTTAACAAACTTTCGAGTTCAACTTAGAAGAAGATAGAAGATGAGGCTCCGATCCTCCCAAGGACAACCCTGTGAACTCCGCCCCCATTCCCTCGCTTCCACCCAAAGGAATCAGGGAAAAGGAAAGGAACCAAAAGCCAGATCCCGGTACCAGTCCGCCACTGAGTTCCGGACCAGCACCACAGGACCCCGCGGTCCCAGAGGTAATTAGAAAGGCCATAGAGTAACAAGCTGCAGCCTATGTGGAAAGCGTCCGACTTCGGATGATTGCTCAAGGGATACCTTTTGAATCACCCAGATTCGCAGAAGGGGCTGACTAATACTCGGGTACCAGTTTTTACAGACTCGGGCCGCCATTACCAATACAAAATCATCCCGAAGATCTCAGATCGACTAGTGAAACCAGCTATGACCATCCCGTCTAGAAGGATCCAGTCAGCGACAAGAACGACAACGGAAAGAAGGAGTTCGCTGCGCGAGGCAGAGGTCAGTATCAGATCCAAGTGGGAAAGCAGGCAAAGAGCGTGATGCAGCAGGTTCAGGCTAGTCACACCATTAGCGGAGGACCAACCCTCGCCAGGATTTCCAACAATTCAAGAAAGAACCATGCTAGGAAAATCCCAAGCACGCTGCTGGCCGGGGAGCTCCGGATGTCCAACAGATCACGTGAATGCCCTTATTCTGCTCGGATTGTGTTCACTGAAGACAATACTTATAACGCCATACAACCTCATGACTATCCAATGGTGATCACAGCCCAAATTGCCAACTGCCGGGTCCACCGCATCCTGATAGACACTGGAAGCAGCGTTGATATCCTATTCAAAGAAGCCCTGGAGAAGCTTAACCTTAAAAACCCATGCTACCACAGTTGCAGGACACCCTTATATGGCTTTGCAGGAGACTCCATGATGCCAGTAGGAGCGCACACCTTGCCGTTAATCATCGGAGAGCCCCCTTCAGTAGAACATCATGACGAGTTCATCGTGTAGACACCCTGTCCGCCTACAACGCGATCCTTGGAAGACCTTTCTTGTCAGGAATCAGAGGAGTCATTCCGTCTACCATAACATCCTGAAATTTCCAGTTGGAACCGAAGTAGGGGAGGTTAAGGGGATCAGCAAACGGCCCGCACCTGTCTTACATTATCCGCTAACCCACTACTACGACCAAGCGATACACCCATGTCGCCTAGGAACTGAGTCACAGGGCACCGAGCCAGACCATCGTATCCTAGAAGAAAGGGAGATACCCGGCTTGATCCTAGAGGAAACCGAGAAGAAGAAAGAGGATGACTGGAGGGCACCCCACTGAGAAGCTAGAAGAAATCCAGATTAGAAGGGATGACCCGACTAACGTAGTAAAATAGGAGGTACACTGGATAGCGAGGCCAGGAGAAACTTGGTGGAACTTCTAAAGAATACAACAACATTTTTGCTTGGAACCATGACGAAATGCCGGGCATCCCCCTCAACCTAGCGGTTCACCGACTGGCAGTGGATGTTACAGTCAAGCCAGTCAAACAGAAGCGGAGACATTTCAACACGGAACGGAACACTGCGGTACAAGAAGAGGTAGATAAGCTTTTAAATGCCAAGTTCATCAAAGAATCCCACTACCCTGAATGGATTGCTAATTGGTCATGGTAACCAAAGCCAATGGGAAGTGGTGCATGTGCGTGGATTTACTGACCTCAACAGGGCGTGCCCTAAGGATAGCTTTCCTCTTCCTAAATTGATCAACTGATCGATTCTACTACGGGAAACAAACTCTTAAGTTTCATGGATGCTTTCTCGGGATACAACCAGATCATAGGCATCCCGCTGATCAAGATAAGACCAGCTTCATCACTGGACAAGTCTTTACTGTTACAAAGTCATGCCTTTTGGCCTCAAGAACGCAGGAGCCACATATAACGCTTGGTAAACAAGTTATTTAAGCCGTTAATAGGAAAATCTATGGAGGTGTACATAGACGATATGATCACCAAATCTCAAGAGACCCATCAACATCCTGAAGATTTGCGCTAAACTTTCCAAGTGATCAGGGAAAATCAAATGAGGCTAAATCCAACCAAATGTGCCTTTGAGGGCAGCGGGGAAGTTCCTTGCTTCATGGTGCATGAGAGAGGAATCGAAGCCAACCCCGAGAGTCTAGGCCATCATGAGCTGGGATCTCCAAATACTCTCCAACAAGCTCAGGGGACTGGACGGATAGCGGCGTTAACCGCTCATATCAGGTCCAAGATAAATGCCTGCCTTTCTTTAAAGTCATCAAGCAGGGGAAAAACTGAAGTGGAATCAAAAGAGTGAGCAAGCATTCTGGGCCTTGAAAGAGTATCTAGCCAGTCCACCTCTACTGGTGAAGCCCGTCCCGGGGGAAGAGCTACAGCTTTATCTAGCGGTATCAGAGACCGCAATAAGTGGAGCTTTGGTGAAAGAATGCGGTGACGGAATTCAAAGACCGATCTACTATGTAAGTCGGGCTTTGTCAAAATCTGAAAAGAACTACACCATCCTAGAGAGGTTAGCCTTTGCATTGGTAACCGCAGCCAGAAAACTTCGACCTTATTTTCAAGCTCACACCGTCGTAGTGGTAACAGACCAACCATTGAGGCAATTCCTTCAAAGGCCAGATGTATCAGGCCGGTTAGTCCTTTGGCCTTAGAGCTCACCTAGTACGATATAAGATACAAGGCTAGGACGACAATCAGGCGCAAGCTCTAGCCAACTTTATAGCAGAATTTAGCATGGTTCCTCACCCGGATGCTCATGTAGTTCCAAACATAGATCTGGAACTTTGGAATGGCCGGGATAGCAAGATATGGACCCTCTGCACGGACGGTTCCTTAAATCAAGCCGGCTGCAGGGCCGGGATCGTCCTGATCGATCCCAAAGGATCGAATGCATCATTGTTTTAGGTTCGAGTTTAAAGTCACCAATAATGAGGCAAATATGAAGCCCTATTGGCAGAATGAAGGTGGCTACAGAGCAAGGAGTGGAATATCTCGTGGTGAGAAGCGATTCCCAGTTGGTATCAACCAGGTATCTGGCACATATCAAGCAAGAGGTGACAACATGATAGCATACCTCCAGAAAGTCCAAAAAGCAGCTACGAAGTTTAAAGGCATGAGGCTGGAGCAGATCCCGCGAGAGAAGAACCACCGGGCAGATGTCCTGGCTAAAATAGCGGCAATAGGAGGAAGGCGTTGCCTAAAGGGATACCACTCCAACTTATACCCCGACCTAGCACAGCCCCGGGGCTAGAAGTAAGCCCGGTCACTCGTCTACCCTGTTGGATGGATCCCATAGCCGACTACCTACAGGACGACACGCTCCTAGAGAACCCTGACCAGGCCGCAAACTCAAGAGGATTGCGATTCGGTACTGCCTGATAGAGGGACACCTCTATCGCAGAGGGAAATCACTTCCCTTGTTACGATGTTTGCATCCGGACGATGCCAAATGGCATTAGACGAAGTACATTCGGGGGACTGCGGCAATCATGTTTCAGGAGAAAGGTTGGCATATCAGGTTCTCAGGATGAGATATTACTGGCCCACTATCCATCAGGACGCCAAAAATTTGTGCAATCCTGTGAGCCATGCCAGAATACTGCGGATCTACATCATCTACCACCAGAAAACTTACTTCAATCAGCATGCCATATCCATTCGCTATATGGGGGTTGGATCTAATCGGGCCACTTCCTACCGCACCTGGCCAGGCCAAGCACGCTATAGTAGCCATAGATTACTTCACCCGGTGGGTGGAAGCAAAATCCTTGGTCCATATAACTGAAGCCAATACTACAAGCTTCGTTAAGGAATATTTGTTTGTAGGTTCGGTACCCCGATGGCCATAATTACCGACCTTGGTAGCAGTTTGAATGCAAACTTCAGATTTTTCTGCGCGAGAAAGGGGTATCGACCTACGCCTGGCCTCAGTGGCTCACCCTCAGACCAATGGATTGGTCGAGGCCACTAACAAAACTATCAGAAACTCCTCAAAAAGAGCTCCAACAGAAGAAGGGAGGATGGGTTGATGAACTCCAAACGTTTGGGCCTACCGACTATAAAAGGACTGCTACCGAGGAAACCCCTTATTCTCTGGTTTTGGAACAGAGGCCCAGTCTCGCCCATCGAACATAGTTAACGTCTTTCGGGTCCAGTATTTCGAGTGGAGGGGGGGGTGGGAAGAGAATGAAATGAAATTAAGAGCCAGTTTAGACCTCTTTGAAGAGAAACAAGATAGAGTAGCTGAGCGTGTAGCCACCTACCAGCACAAGATAGCCCGATGTTTTAATAGGAGGTGAAGACTCAGAGCTTCAAAGAAGGGAATTGGTTCTCAGGAAAGTGACCCATAACACTCGGAAAAGGTCAGACGGGGTACTAGCTCCCAATTGGGAAGGGCCATATATGATAAAGGTGTAGTACGCAGGGGAGCATACAAGTTGAAGATATGGATGGTTACCCAGTGGATCACACTTGGAATGCTGATCATCTCAAGAGATTTTACCCTTAGAATTTTTAAGGAAGAGGTATCTCGGAGGGTACATACCTGATACGTGTAGCCCGATTTCCTTTTTGCTTTGTATTCACTTTCAAAAAATCAATAAAGTCAGTTGTTCTCACACGGTTCTCTCCTAAGTACGCCTAAGAAGTCTTCGCCATCCCATTTTTTTCCCCAGACTAGGAAAAGCCACATGGTTTTCCTGCTGCCCAGTCGAGGAATACCCCCCTCTAGCTCGAGACCAGGAAAAAGCCACATGGCATTCCTGCTGCCTTGGTCGGGGAATACCTCCCTCTAGGAAGGAGCTGGTGCTGAAAAGCATAAAGGGCGTAGTCACCCGCCAGTTCTCTATCTCTCTAGACCAGAGGGCCGTATAGACCCCCTGAAGCCTTAGACGGGGAATTCCCTCCTCTAGGATAAATCAAGCGCCAAGGTAATCCTTAGTCGTCTACCAGAGCAGGAAGCCCGAAATCAAGACGATCCATCAGGATACATGACGTCGCACTCCGTTACATCGCCATATTTAGCCAGGAAAAAACCTTGTATCAGGCGACAGCGGTGGCCAACCAAGATTCACCAATAATAGCCCGAGCCGGCTACCCATCCGATGGATTTTTGGAAGCACCCAGATTAAAATCTTTGACGAAGACAAGCTTCCTACTAATACAGAGTCACTCATCTGAGAAGCATAACGAATGAAGGGACCACCATCTGGAACGATGTTGCCGAGATAAGGTATGAGTTCGTACCATCGGTCACACAGTAAAAAAAAGCAAGGCAAAAAAAAAAAAAGGTAGCTTCAATTAATCAGCAGGGTGCCCAATCCCCGTATCTGGGCTATAAAAAAGGAAGACAAAAGAAAACTAACAAAACAACTAGGAAATAATAAGAAAGTGGTTTCCTCCTCCGTTCTTCCTGCTCGACAGCCCCCTCATCACCAGTAGCGTCATGAACTTCCTCGGCATCGCCACAACTACTCCAAGAGGAGGACCCATCCCGTCAATCGGAGGCACGGAATCTCGTGCCAAGTCAGTTGGGAAACCCGGGGACTCTGGTACCCTTCTCCATAATTTGGAAGTAATGGCTGCATGAATAGGACCTCCTTGATCCTGGTTTTCAAATTGGGCAGCTTGGGTCATAATAAATCACGATCCCAGCTAAGAGTGGTTTGCAAGTCAAGGGAGGAGGAAATGCCTGGCAACCTCGTATGAAGCAGTGAAGTACCCATCCTTGAAGGAGGAATCACCTTGGATTCCAAGGCACTCATAGAAGCCCGCAAAGCCCTGTGCGTATCTAAAATGACAGCCATCTCCGCTTTAATGGTCTCCCTGTCATTACGGCGGCAGTTTGATCGGCAACCTCCATTTCATAAGCATGTGTCACCATTTCAGTTCTACCAATGCTGCTTTCTTGCCAGCATCAGATTCAGAGGCCTCCTGAACTAAGGAAGAAACGCTCTTCAGCACGGGCCAAATCGTTTCTAGCTCCTCCAGCTTGGCCTGAAGGGCCAAATTGGCCTCTTTCAGGGCAGTTGCTTGCTGCTCCATGGCCAGGGCAAACTTGAAGCCCTGCGAAAAGAAAATAAAAAAGGTATGAAATCGGAAAGGAAAATCTGCATGCAACAACTGAAGGGACCCAATGCATACCTCGGCAATAATTGACACCCCCTTTGACGCTAAGATGTTAGTTGGAAGAGAGGACATGGACTGTAAGCCCCCCTGGAGCAAACAGCGATGAACTTAGTAACGACTTCCCATGATCATAGTCCCGTGACCCTGATCTAGAAGGAAGATTGGTGGAGGGACTAACTTGAGCAGCATCCCCCTTCCTGTCCTCCGCTCTAGGAGGAAGCTTGACTGTGGCAGTAAAGAAAGGGGGAGGAGGAGCCACCATATTTTAGACGGTACAACAGCCAGTTTGGAAGTTTCTTCAAAGTAGGGAGCGGAGAAGCTCTGGTCTTGGCAGCCCGCGCTAACATCTCACCTAAAGAAGGGGCGCTGTGACTTTTGCTGAAAGGGAAGTAGGCGAAAACGAAGAGACCCCACAAAGACAGGAGGAGGAGTCGTCGATGCAAGTGGCTGGGATTTGGAGGCAACTCCGACACCAACAGAAGAAGGAGTATAGAGCTGGCAGGAGAGGAATCTGGGCATACCGATCCTGATAGAGAAGAAGAAGTAAAGGGGTAGCAGAAACCGTCAGAGGAAACATTAGCAAAAAGAAAGAAAGAGAGAAAGGAGAAAAAGTGAGGGGCAAGGCATACTAGTTGCGCAAGAAATATCCGCAGATACCGTTCCAGCTGGGCACCTTCAAAGGGGTCACATGTGGGATACTGCGGGTTGACGTAGTTCCTATCTTGAATCTGCATAAGGATCTAGTTGGATTCTACAGAGAGCTCACCGTGTTCCATTTATCTTGTGGAGAAAAGCAAATAGGAACGAGTGCTTAACCCCATCCAGACACACCGAATGGCCCCAATCACCTTCGACCACGATCCATAGTCCTTCCAAGGTGGGGTGAATTTAACATTTGCCCCAGGAACAACGAATTGCAGCTTATTCTTGGGCCTCAGGTAGAATTGACCCGAGGGACCATGCTCGTTATTTGAAAAAATGTAGCGAAAGTCATCAAAGCTAGGTTCCTTCTCGACAAGTCTATTTCACACTCTCCCTCTAGAGAACCAGGAACCGGTCAGGTTCTTCCAAAATCCAGGGAAATCTGTTGTGGGGCCAGTCCTAAAGCAACAAGCAATCTGCTGATAGAAGGGTGAAGAGGGAGCCGAACGCCGCACTCGAAGGCGGCCACGTGAATTAGCAGGCAACCTGCAAGGGGAATGTATACATCATACCCCTGATGAGAAAGGGAAAAGGGAATAGCATCGAGATCCTGTAAACCCTCTTGAGCCGGGCTAAGGTATCGGTTGTGCAGGCCGAATCCGGGATTATACGGCCTTCACCAAAAGGAAGGAGGGACCCAACAAGAACTCCAAAAGAATCCATAGGAAGAATACCGCCTGCCTCGTCCTCTTTTTTTTCGTCATCAACACTAGCGGCCTCACTTTCATCCACTATCTGGACTGGATTCTCAGGTTCATTGTGAGAACCTAGCCCGATTCGAGGATTCCTCGTAGAGCAACGGCGCTGGGAGAGATACCATCTCCGGTAACGTCGCCATCACCTCGATTACGCTTTTTTTTCTAGATCAACTGAGAGCTCGCGGCCGAGTCCTCCTTCTAGCTACCAGGTAGATAGGAGGAGGCAGAACGAGAACCTGAGGAGGTAGGGAAGAAGGCGGAGGAACACCATGAGCGGAGGCAGGAAGCTTTGAGGAAGATGTCATTGTTAAATAGAAAAGATTCAAAAAAACAAAAAAAAAAAACTTCGGTTCTTGATTTCTGAAAGGCGAACGAAGCTAGCAGAGAGAAAGAAGGGGAAAGAGATTCATTTATAGGCAGAAGAAGGGCAATTACTGAAACATAAAAAGAAACAAGGATTAATAGCTAAAGACGTGCTCTAGAAAAAACTCCGAAAACCTACGCCGGAAACAGCCAATTTGAATTTGTAAAGCAGCGTTAACAGACACGTGGATTGTTACTAAATACTACCGTTTGAAAGAAGATTTCCCTCTTCATTGAGAAACCAGCCAGATGAGGTGAGACGAGCAGACAAGATGGAAAATCCTTCAAACAAACAAGGAGATCCTGACTCCAATTCTAGCAAGATACCGGTGTTCAAGTCAGGGGGGACTTCTGTTAACCGCCAAAAAATGGCGGGGACCAAAGAAGAATTTTCCACTGGTTTTAGGAAGGAATCCGGGGTATAAAATAACTACGGGAAAGATGTCGAGCATCCCACCTACGAGCTGATAGGCTAAAGTAAGGACCTCTACTACCCGGCCAGGTCTGGAATCTCCGTGACCTAGGGAAAGCGCTGGAAATTCGAAAAAGGATAGCGGGGGGCTTGGTGGACATAACTACCCCGAGTATCCGACGCCGAATATCCTGGTACTTAAAAGCCCCGATATCTGCAAACATCGTTTTGAGAAGGGTACGAAGAAGCGGGGTACCCAGAGTACCAAAACACGTGACCTACACATGGCAAAATATATACCAAGACCCCCGTAGACCGACCCCGCTGAAGTGGGAGGGAGACACCCCGAGGGTAGACTACATATAAAAATGGACACTAAAATGTCACCGTTCAGGATTGAAGCTCAAGCTACAACGCGGCATTCATTCCGCCAATTTAGGATCCTATTTAATAGGAGTCAACTCAATTGGAACCGGAAAAGAAGAATCACCCGATCTTTTGGGATCAACTTCCCGACGAATGAGTTAGCCCCAAAGGAAGATCCGTGCATCATTAAAACCCTAGACCGAGGTTCTAGGAGTGCTCGGCAAGAAAGGGGGGCCTATATATTAATCATACATTCACCTCAAAAAAGGAGAGGTGAACACATTTGACTACTTATCGACAGGCACGAAAGCTCCATCTCCATTGTTTCCCATATTCTTTACTTTACTGAAATATTGTTAGTACGAATACCAAATTGTAAGATCCACTGAGATCAAGATCCATATCCATAGATATACATACAGTTTGTTTGTTCTATTCATCCTCCATATAATCCATCTATTTACTACTTGGATCCGCCATAATATCGAGATCGTGACACCCAGTGGGATACCCGACTACTAGTATCTCGCTGGCCCTTATTGGATCCGATCTAGATCCAACACCCACAAACCTCATCGACTAACAGATTTCAAAGAACTAGCGGGGTATCGGGGTATAGAGTATCCCGCTAGCCCAGATCCAATTAGATCTTGGTCCCTCACATACCGTTAATTTGAAATTGCACCCCGGTGACAATTTTGGGGTTAACACTTTGGCGCGTCTGTGGGAAACAAACTCCCCACTCTTTAACAAACTTTCGAGTCAACTCAGAAGAAGATAGAAGATAGAAGATGAGGCTCCGATCCTCCCAAGGAAACCCGTGAACTCCGCCCCTATCCCTCGCTTCCACCCAGAGGAATCAGGGGAAAAGGAAAGGAACCAGAAGCCAGATCCCGGTACCAGTCTCGCCACTGAGTCTCGGACCAGCACCATAGGACCCTGCGGTCCTAGAGGTAATTAGAGAGGCCATAGAGCAACAATGCTGCCTATGTGGAAAGCGTCCGCCTTCAGATGATTGCTCAGGGATACCTTTTGAATCACCCAGATTCGTAGAAGGGGCTGGACTAAGTACTCAGGTACCAATTTTTTACAGACTCGGGCTGCCATACCAATACAAAATCATCCGAAGATCTCAGACATCGACCGATGAAAAGCCCATCTCCATTTGTTCCCTATATGCTTTACTTTTCCTACTGCAATATTGTTAGCTCAGATACCAAATTGTAAGATCCCACTGTGATCAAGATCCATATACATATATAAACAGCTTTTGTTTTTTGCATCCATCATATGAGAAATCATCCATCTTACTACTCACATCCACCATAATATCGAGATCGTGACACCCAGTGGGATACCAGACTACTAAGTATCTCGCTGGCCTTTATCGGATCCTGATCCGGATTCCGTTACCTACAAACCCCTATCACCTATCAGATTTCAAAGAACTTGCGGGATACCGAGGGTACAGAGTATCCGCTAGCCTAGATCCAATCAGATCCGGGTCCCTCACATTCCGTTAATTCTGAATTGCACCCCGGTGAAAATTTTGGGTTAACAAGTACAAACCTTGGCTTGTGACGAAGCTGGTCTCTCTTGTCTGATGGTTGCATGGTGATTTGATTGTAACCAGAGAATGCATCCATTAAACTCAGGTCCTGTTTCCCGCGGTTGAATCAACTAGTTGGTCAATTTTGGGGAGGGGGAAACTGTCCTTCAGGCAAGCGCGGATAAGGGGTGTAGTCTACATACATCCACCACTTCCCATTGGTCTTTAGGACCATGACCACATTGGCGATCCACTCCGGTATCGCGCTTCTCTGATGAACCAGGTGCGAAGGAGCTTGTCCACCTTCCCTTGTATCACGGCGTTGCGACTTGGGTTGAAGTATCTCTTTCTGCTTTATAGGTTTGAAGGTAGGGTCCACATTGAAGCAGTGTGTGCCAAGCTGGCGGGGATGCCATGCATCTCTTCGTGGGACCAGGCGAACACATCATTATAGTCCCGGAGGACTTTTATAGCGCAGCAGCCTTTTGTTCGGAGGTCAAGGTGGATCCTATCTTCACCGTTTTTGGAGGGTCTTCCTCTTTGATCACGACATCTTCCAATTCTTCAGCCGGTCCTCCTCTCTCCTCCTTCTCCGACATTTCTTCTTCAAACGCTTCTTTTCAACTTTGGTTGTTCTATCGTGCTCCCCAGGTACTAACCCTACATCTTGTGGTTCCATTCTATCTGAGAGGCCTATCCCCTGAGGAGTCTTTGTCGCTCCTAGTCCTCCTCGATCATTTTCTGTGGTGATTTTGGAGCACTGTTTGGCTAGTACATAGGGATTGATGAGACGACATAATGCTTGCGTGCCATTTGTTGATCTCCCCTCAAGATTCCAACTTCCTCGCCCATTGAGAATTTCAAGACATTGTGATAGATTGACAGGACTCCCCTAATCTTGAGAGGAGGGTCGCCCTAGAATCATGTTGTAGGCGCTTGGGATGTCTACCAGTACGAACTCGACCATGTTGTTTCACTTGCCGGGGAGCTTCTCCTATGGCCACAAGGAGTATTATGGAACCAGCTGGCATCAAAGAGTCCCAGGTGAAACCATATAGAGGGTGGTGCAACTATAAAAGCACGGTTGACGGAGTTGGCAGCGATCCAGCGGTGTCCTTGAAGATTATATCCACGCTACTTCTAGTGTCGATCATGACACGGGCTACCCGGTTTGCTACTGGACAGTGACTACCATTGAGTCGTCGTGGGGTTGGACCGTGTTGTAGGCATCATCTTTCGTAAATATGATTTGAGTGGAGTGGGACGACCTGATGCGCTCCCGTGACTTTAGCACCTGGCTTCCTGTATCGTGCCTAGGCATTTTCCTAGCGTGGTTCTTCCTGGAATTATTGGATGTACCAGCGAGGGTGGGTCCCCGCTGATAGTGTTGACAATCTGGATCTATTCCATCATGTCTTTTCCTTGTTCTTTTCTCCTTTCCTCTGTCTCCTTCATCTCTTTCTGGACCTGCTTCCCAATCTTGATCCCGTCCCTCACTTGTTGGAGAAACTCCACTAGTAGACCGCCTCCCACCAAGCCCTCAATTTGATTGTGGAGGTGTAGCATCCGAAGTGTTGTGACCTATGTCCTGGTGGAAGTCACAATACTTGTACTTGTTTCTCCTGTCTGTCGGGAGCTTCATGGGGTCGGGCTTCTTAAGAAGTCCCTTGTCTCGGATTACCAGGTAGATTGTTTCCCTCGAGGCATTGAGGGGGGAGTGTAATTGGTGTATTCTCTTCCTCAGATTGGGCTATCCTGGGGACCTCTATTACTGGGACGGCATCCGCCGGATCTTCCTTGGTGGGGATATCTTTCTGAAGGGCCGCACCCCCTAGGGGGAGTGGAGGTAGGCGGTAAGTGGATCGGTTTGGGGGATTGTTCCTAGGCTTGGGAATCGATTCCTTCTCCTTTCTTTGATTGTTGTCCCCCTTGTGTCGCTTGCTACAGTACTACTCATCTAGCTGCACCTGCTCCAAAGCTCGGTGTATGCCTCTTGGTATGTTTCAGGTTATCTTTGCTGAAGGAACGCCACAGTTTTCCACCTAGAGATTTTCTCAGAAATTGGTGAGGGTCTCCTTTTCAGCGAACACCCCCATCTGAATGATCCTTGTGGAAGCGTTCGACATAGGATTTGAGCTTTTCTCCTCTCTCCTGGACCTCGTATTGTAGCAGGATTGGGTCCTTGGGAGGCAGCTTGACTCCTAAAATTAAGCATAGAAATCCCTTGACAGCTTGGTGAACGAGTCGACACTCACAGGGGGAAGTTTCCTGAACCAGGTCTTAGCGAAATCGATGAGAGTACACGGGAACATCTGACACATGGCCTTTCGGGAGGCGTTTTACACCTCCATCTGCTGTACGAAGGACTCTAAGTGGCTTAAAGGATCTTCCACACCTGAATACACCTTCTCCAGCATCTTGAATTTAGGGGGGAGGGTAGTAGCATGTCGAATTCCCTGATATTGGGGCATTCATCTCCCGAGGGGGTCCTTCTTCAGTCCCTTGTACTTGACCTTGTCTTTTTCCATTTCTGCTAAGCGCTTTGCCATCATCTTCATTTGCACTTCCATGCGACCTCGTCCCTTTCATGAGATTGGGCCTTGGCTTCTCCTTCTCTAGCAGCAGTTTTGGAGGCGGCTAATGCTTGATTCCTGGTTCCATGGCCTTGCCCGGGGGGCTATGGTTCCTGCTTCGATTCTGTGTAGCCTCTATCCGGCTCCCGGGTGCCAGATCTTTCCTTCTCTCTAGTCGTGGCAAGGCGAGCTTGACTGCCTACTGGAGGTGGCGAGGTTCTGGGTGCGTCGATTTCTGACCGGGCTCTCCGAGGTTTTAGAGCAGCTACTCTTGGTAAGGTTCCTGTGGGACCCAGCTTATCAAAGATAGCTTGGGGGGCCCAACCTATCAAAGATAGGCGCCCGGTTGTTGGGACCGCTCTGTCATGATGCGAATCAAGTAACTCTTGTCGGGTCCCTCTAGGAAATTGGTGACGTGGCGGTTGAAGGTGCTTTGCTGGAGCGGTCCGGGTGGGGAGAGCTTTGGCCACGACCGCATTGGTTGGGGCCTGACCTTCCGTCCGTAGTGGCTGACCTTGCGTTAGGGCACTCTTCAAGGATTCAACTCTGTGGGTAGCATGGTAGGAGCGGGTCGGAAGGGTCGGCCTGGTTTTGGGATGATCTCAACCTCATGTTCGTTTGAAGTAGCTAGGATGCTTTAAGAGAAGGAAAAAACACACTGGTGTGAGTTTCCCACAAACGGCGCCAAACTGTTATCCTGAAAAAATCCGTCGGGAGTTTCTTGGGACAACCTAGACCATGGCTTATAGGTGCACCATGCTGGCCCGGACCAGGTAGTGGGTGGCTCCTCTCCTCTCGGAGTAGATACGGAGGAGACCCTTGGTCCGGTTGCCAGGGATCGGTAAAATGCAACAGGATCGGTCCTGCAAAGAGGAGTAAGGTTGAGATAGTGTATTCAGGGAGTGTGACAGAGGTAGCGTACTATGGTAAAGGAGGGTGCCTTTTTATTATTTAACAATAGGATATGTTATAGGTAAAAATCGTCATAAAGGACACGTCATCACCATAAGAAGCCACGTAAGCAGAAGTCAAGAGAAGTCAACTCGAAGGGGGTAGAAATCCCCCAAGGTAACTTACTCGGCAAAGATTAAAGCAACACGATCACAAACGAAGAGAATCGGCTCGGACAGCAAAGCCGGCTCGAGCATGCTCGGGATTCGATAAAAAAGATAGTCACCAGTATTTACGTCCCGAGCTGTGGGCAGAATCTGCAACCAGCATCCCACAATAAACAACGGTGTGGCTGCCCAGAGTTTAACAAGGAAACAAACAGGTTTCCCGCAAATAGAGGAGAAAGAATCAGGCCCAAACTCGGACTCAGCTAAATCGGGAAACATGTTACGCTCAGAAGGAAACATAATCTGTTTAGGATTGGACAATCGCCCAAAACTTGGGCACCACGACACCAAACCCTAGCGGCACCCACAAACCTAGT
Organism: Acer saccharum; assembly: GCA_030490815.1. Taxonomy (NCBI): domain Eukaryota; kingdom Viridiplantae; phylum Streptophyta; class Magnoliopsida; order Sapindales; family Sapindaceae; genus Acer; species Acer saccharum. Next base: position 19,086,875 of record CM059871.1, read on the forward strand.
AGCATTATGTATAAATACCCTGTAACCACACAAATAAGTGGTAAACGAGAGTTAGCAAGAGAGAGCAGAGCGAATACTTTGTAACAGTTTTTCATAGTGGATTTTACTTGTTGCTAAGGCAACAACCCGTGGTGTTCTCCGATCATCGGCGTTTTACCACGTAAACTACGTTATTATTCTTCTTGGTTTTGATATTTTTAATCATTCCCATTCATAAAGTAGGAAAACCGAAATCGGATCGTTGACTGGGTGACCACAAAAAATCACCGTCAACAATTGGCGCTAGAAGGAGGGGGGATCTAAAAAACTTGTGAAGCAATGGCCGGCGAAGGAGATGGTAGCGATTCCAGGTACAGTCAAGGATTACCAACTAACGAGTTGGAGAATGACGCCACCCTCAATACAGCGGATGTAACCTTAGCGATACAGATCAGTCAACTGCCTGGCTGGTATCCAGCGTTTCCCTCCAACTAATGAAGAAATCATGCAATGGTTCCGGGCCTCTCTGCAGCAACTCATATCTGATGTAGCAAGGCAAGGAGTTGATCTTTCCACTACGGAGGGTTTGACTTCACCCCACAACCTGTCCGCTCCAAATCAACAAACAACAAGATTGCGCTCCACGGTGGTGATACAACACCTGACGTGCCCTTGAAAGCAAGCAGAGACCTACAGACAGGCCAAAAATTTTGTCCGAAAGGCAAGCCAAGGGTAGCAGGGAGCGTAGAGAGGAAGGTTATTTCGATAAAAGGTGATCCAGATCGAATTGGGCAGAGTCGGGACCAACCCAAGAAGCATAGTCACCGGAGAGATCGGTCATCGTCCTCAGGGGAGAGTGAGCAGTGTTATCGTCACAAACGCCAGAGAGGCACAGTTCGATTACATGGCCTAAACCGAGAACACAGGGAGCAGGAACCGGAGGAAAGAGGCCAGAAGTTGACCATCAGTCAAAATTTCAATGCGATGGGGGAACCGGAAGGAGATAGAGACATACTCATACAGAGCCTGACCTGAGAGGTGCAAAACAATCGTCGACAGATGGATGCTTTGGTCAGGCGGTATGGGCACAATGAACTGTCAAATGATGAATCAGGCAGCCCTTTCACCAATAGAGTTCTAAGGATACCTTTCCCGGAGAGGTTCAGGATGCCACACGTAGAGCAGTTCAAGAAAGATACCGATCCAAAAGAACACGTCCGGAGGTATAGGAGCGCTATGGCCCAATACATCCACAATGACGCCTACTATGTTTGAATTTTCCACAGACTCTTAGGGATCTAGGTTCTCGGTGGTTCGGTAGATTGCCAGCAGCAAGAATAAGCAGCTTCAGCAAACTGAGCAAAGCTTTCTCAAGGCAGTTCCTCGGGAATGTACACAGGAAGAAATCAGTGGCTCACTTGTCCCAGCTCAAACAGGGGAAAGACGAGTCGCTGAAGAAATACTTGGGAAGGTTCGGTCGGGAAGGTTCGGTCAGGAAGGTTCGGTCAGAAGTGTCGGAGATAGGGAGTGCTAACGATGAAGCCATCATTGCAGCATTCATCAACAACCTTCAGAACGGCCAGCTATCCTTTGATTTAAGAAGAGCTCGCCTAACCAGTTATGCAGACATGATGGACATGGCTAGGGGTTATGCCTTAGCTGAGGAAGAAGAGATTGCGACATGAGGTTACTTTGTACATGGTGGTCATCCAGAAGGAGCCAAAACAAAAGACGAAGCTAAGGCACCAGACACCAAAGGTGACAAGCTAAAGAACAAAGCACGAGATGGACAGGATGGCCGCCGGGCTTATTGATCCAAAACCTGATCAGCCGCGCCAAAATTCCAAGGCAGATACACAAATTACACCCGTTGAAGAAATACCAGGAGGAGGTATTAGCTATCTTGGAAGAAAAGAATATGTCCAAAGAGCTGCTAAGCAGTCGACTTATGCTCGGAGGGACACCACCAAGTATTGCAAATTCCATAAAGAGAACAGACACGAGACATCCAAGTGCTTCCAGCTAAGGGATCACATCGAGACCCTCATCCGAGAAGGGCACTTAAAGGACATCGTCCTAAAAAAGCTGAGAAGGCAGATGGATAGAAAAATAGCCGACAGGGTGGACGGGAAAGGAAGCTAAGTCCCAAGAGAGCTGAGATGAAGGAGCAATCAACACCATCTTTGGTGGGCCATCAACTGGCAAAAGTAACAGGGAGAGAACCTAGGAAATTCGGGAAGCCATGGAAGCCCGAAGAGACCTCGACGTCAACTCAATTGAACCCAATCCGAAAAGGATCAAGGAAGGCTGGGATCCAATCATCTTCACAGAGGCTGATTCTCATGGAGTAGACGTAAAGCCAAATGATGCGTTGGTCATCAGTGCTCGAATTGGGCATAGGGAGGTTCATCGGATCTTGATTGAAATGGAAGCTCAGCGGATATCTTAAGTGCGAGGTGTACGATCAGTTAGATTAGATAGAAAGGACTTGCAGCCCTTTCATACCCCACTCAGAGGGTTTGGTGGGGCAGAGGTAAGGTCACTCGGCACAGTAAAACTACCAGTTGAAGTTGGGAAGGCCCCTTGTCAGAAGATAGTGTTACTCGATTTTGTGGTTGTATATACAGAGAATTGGCCATACAACGCCCTGCTCGGCCTGCCATTCCTGAATAAAGCTAAGGCAGTAACGCAACGTATGCCCTCATGATGAAATTTACAACTGAGTATAGGGTAGGGTGGTCAAAGGATCACAAGAGATGGCGCGAAGGGCGAATCTGCTAGTTTACAAGGATAAGGAAGTACACCAATATACACTATATCAGCCGAGCAAGCCAATGAACTAAGGAGCAAGCAGAGGCATCGAAGGAATTTTAACTAGACCCCAAGAGAAGAGCCTGAAGCCAAAAAAGATGAGCCGACCAAAGAAGGATATTAGACCCAAATGAGCCGAGTAGAATAGTAAAGATAGGAGCAAGCCTAAGTGGGCACATCAAAGCCAAACTCATCACATTGTTGAGGGATTACCGGGATGTGCGCTTTGAGTCATAAAGATATGCCCGGGATAGATACAAAGGTAATATCGCATTATCTCTCCATCGACTCGGAGTTCCGCCCAGTGGTACAAAAGAGACGATGTTCAATCCAGAGAGAAGCATCGCAATCAAGAAAGAGGTGGAGAAATTGCTTTCTGCAGGGTCAATAAGGGAAGTCAAATACCCGGAGTGGGTGGCCAATATAGTATTAGTCAAGAAGAAGAACAATCAATGGAGGATGTGTGTGGACTTCACGGATTTAAACAAAGCTTGTCCAAAAGATAGCTTCCCACTGCGAGCATCGACCGGTTGGTAGATGCGACATCAGGAACGAACTACTAAGTTTCATGGATGCTTACTCGGGATACAATCAGATCCAGATGAACAAGGCAGATGAAGAAAAAATAGCTTTCACCACGGATCAAGGGTTGTATTGTTACAAAGTGATGCCGTTCGGACTAAAGAACGCTGGGGCAACGTACCAGAGGTTGGTAAATAGAATATTCGCTCGGCAAATTAGGAGAAACATGGAGGTCTATGTGGATGATATGTTGACCAAAAGCATCACGGCAGAAAAAACATTCAAAAGATTTGAAGGAAACCTTTGATGTCCTGAGAAGGTATATGATGAAGCTCAACCCAAGTAAATGTGTGTTCGGGGAACCGTCAGGAAGGTTTTTAGGTTTTCAGGTACACCAAAGAGGAATTGAGGTAAATCCCGAGAAGATTAAAGCATTAGAAGAAATGGCTTCACCAAAGACATTGAAGGATGTACAGAGGCTGACGCGATGTCTTGCATCACTCAACCGGTTCATAGCAAAATAAACAGACAAGTGCGCCCCATTCTTCAGAGCAATAAAAAAGGGAAAAGGCTTGAATGGAGCAAAGAATGTGAAACAGCCTTTCAGAAGTTGAAAGAGTATTTAGGAAGAGCACCCATTCTTTCAAAACGGTGGTCGGAGAAACACTGTACCTGTACCTCTCAGTTAAGAGTGGCGACAAGTTCGGTACTGATTCGGTTAGAGGAAAGAGTACAAAGACCAGTGTATTACACAAGCAAGGCGTTGCTACCGTAGTAGAAACCAGGTATTCGTTAGCTGAGAAAATAGCACTGGCCCTGATCACAACAGCCAGGAAATTGAGGCCGTATTTTCAAGCACATACAATAGAAGTATACACGGACTGCCCGTTGAAACTCATCCTTCAAAAGCCGGAGCTGTTAGGAAGATTGACCAAGTGGGAAGTAGAACTCAGCGAATTCGACATTAGGTACACGCCAAAAGCGGCTGAAAACTAAATATACCCGGTGTGTATAAAGCTATCTAGAGGGGGGGTGAATAGATTTTACGCTTTTTACCCAATTTTTCGTGTTAGTCAAAATTACGAAATTACCCTCAAGATAATATAAACAAGCAAGTGTAATATGGTGCGGAAATTAAATTAACACTTGAATTTTTACGTGGAAACCCTCACGGGAAAAACCACGGGCTATGTAAGTAAGCCACACTCGAACCTCGAATCCACTAAATGTGCAAATGATTACAACCTAATCCCGGATGTAATCACACACCTACCTAATCCCGGTATGAGTGAACCTAGTCCAATTTGCTTGCGATCTAAGCAACCTAATCCCGATTGCTACACACAAGACTTAGCTTCTCTTGAAGAGAATACAACCCTAAGTGAATATATGAAAATATCCAAAATGCAACATAGAGCAAGGGAAACCCTATATGCTTATCTAAGATGATTAATATGCAATTAAGAACAATCCTAGATATCAAAACTAAATGACATGTCAAATAGTTAAGCTAATCAATATCAAGTACAAAACCTAATATGCTAGCACAATACAACTTCTCAAACATACATCATACTAATCTCAATTTTGTATCTAGAGCATACAAAATAACAATTAAGTAATTAATTGAGATTTGCTAGATAAATTAAACACAAAATATGTAAGATATTAGTGAAAAGCTTACCAAGCAAAGTATGATGAAGATTCCATGCTAGATGACATCTAGATGATCTAAGATGATGCTAGATGATGATTGATGATCATGAAATTGTGTTTGAGTAAATAAAAATGAGTTCTTTGTGTATTTTTCTTCTCTTGAAAAATATCCTAAGTATGAAGCATGAATAAGAACTCTTGTAAATGACCTAAAATCAAGTTAGCATATATATAGAGGCCATAAGTGAAGTGAGGTCGTTTTGAAAACTCGCCAGAAAATCACTCTGTGCGCTGGTGGACCTGCGCTGGTGGACAAGCGCAGGACCAGCGCACAAGCCAATTTTGGCTTGAGCGCTGGACGACAGGCGCAGCCACCAGCGCCAGTCCAGCGGCGCCATACTGGGCGATCGGCGCTGGTGGCCGGCGCTGGTCCACACCAGCGCACGACCAGCGGCGCGCCACTGGGCGATTTGCGCCGGTGAGCGGCGCTGGTCGACCGGCGCTGGTGGACCAGCGCACAGCCCCAAAATTTGCATCCCACATGCAATGATGCAAGGGGTGCAAAGTCAAACAAGATGCATCCTAAAAGCCTAAAAGCTATGATGTTTTCAACACAAGATGCAATCATAAAATCAAGCAAGAAGAGATGTAAATAATCATTTATGCACAACAAAAAGAAACACAACATACAAAGATTAAACATATGCATGAGTTGTGAGTGTGTGCAACTATCTCTTCAAGACAAGAAAGCACTTAGAAAATTACCTTTGGTGCTTGTCAATAATGAGGTCTTCAAAGGGCCTAATGCACTAACAACAACATTTAAACTACCCTTACAAAGTATCCCCATTTATGGTTTGATCACGAAATAAGCCAATTAAGAAACAACGGGAATCCTTACAATCTCCCCCTTTGGCTATTTCGTGACAAAACCATCACTCACATTAAATCCTCACAAAAGAAATAGAAACTACGGGATTACAATGATATTCTACATTACAAAGAGATAAGAGAATGCAACTTGAAGTCTTCAATCCTCTTGTAGAATAATCAATCCCTGAAAAGAGTTTCTAACATTCCAATTCAAGTAAAGTGTGAGATTAATCATGTGAGAATAATACCAAGCATTTGCTTTTTTTGAATTTAGGCACAACATTAGCAAATGTATGCAATGTATGATAAATGCAATGCTCCCCCTCAAAGGGTTACTCCCCCTCAATGTTTTATCTCCCCAAAGTGCACAATAGCCTCTCTATTTTGCAACTCCCCTTACAATATCCTACTCCCCCTTTTTGTCATGATATAGGCAAAGGAGTAGTCCCCAACCGGGTCACTCATAGCAACGAGAGATAGAAGCATGCAAGATATGCATATACATATAAGTCACGTTATGCACTTCAATTAATTTGAGAGAAACAAGGAGATTTATTTGAGAAAATGTGTGAATCCAACATGCTTTGCATACAAGACATATAGCATTCAAGTCCAAAATACAATGGTATTTGGCAAAGCAAATGACAAAGGTTTCAAATAAGAATTCAAACCAATTTCACCAATGTCATGGGAAAAGCAAGGATATAGAGATTATTGATTTCAATTTTAAGAGCAACTATATCCAACTTTATAAGCGAAACATGGCATGAGCGACTTTGCACCCTATTTGATTTTTCCGGATAAGAAATCCGTATGATAGTAACCATGTTCAACTAATAAAGAAAGAGAGACATATGGAATGTAATTCCTTTGAACGGATACAAGATCCTTTATTCATTTTGAGTCTCATTAGCTTTCACACAAGTTTTGCATTTTTAAGAATATGCAATCATCAATTCATGCTTTTCATGTGAGCATGTTGTATGAATTTCATGCTTTTTCATTTAGCATAAGCATGTTATTTAAGAAACATCATGTCATGGAGATAACTATAGGTCATTCACATCATACTTCCTATGTAAATCTCGTAGTCCAAAAATGCATGTTTGAACATAAATATGACATGGATTGTAGACAAGCAAGGTTCACACTTATAGAATTTGAAAGCATATATACATATGTACAACCAAGCTTACTCAAGCAATCAAAAGAAGAGGCATAAGTTATTTCAAATTTTTTGCAAGTTACATGAATGCAAAATAGCTCTCTTTGCTTGAGTTCCCCATATGGGGTCAATCATAGAACATCACTCCACAAGACATATCCCAATAGATCTACTAAGAGTTTTAAATCGAGTAGCATCTAAGGGTTTAGTAAATAAGTCCGCAAGTTGATCATTAGTACCTACATGTTCAAGTACTATGCATTTATTTTCAACAAGCTCTCTAATGAAGTGATGGCGGATGTCAATATGCTTAGTTCTAGAATGTTGAACCGGATTCTTGGAAATATTAATAGCACTCATGTTATCACAAAAGAGAGTGAGAGTACCTTGGTTGAATCCGTAGTCTACAAGCATTTGTTTCATCCATAGGAGTTGTGTGCATCCACTCCCCGCGGCTATGTACTCGGCCTCGGCCGTGGACAAGGAAATAGAGTTTTGCTTCTTGCAAAACCAAGACACCAAGTTGTTGCCTAGAAAGAAGCAACCGCCCGATGTGCTCTTCCTATCATCACAATTTCCTGCCCAATCCGCATCACTAAAGCCAACTAGACTAGCATTAGTGTCAAAAGAGTACCAAATCCCATAGTTGGATGTCCCATTCACATAGCGAATGATCCTCTTCACACAAGAGAGGTGGGACTCCTTAGGATCCGCTTGGTACCTAGCACACACACCCACACTAAAAGATATATCGGGCCTACTTGCGGTCAAATAAAGCAAGCTACCTATCATGCCACGATATAGAGTTTGTTCCACACTTTTACCACTAGCATCCTTGCTTAGCTTCAAAGTGGTACTCATGGGTGTATCACAATGTTTGGCTTTCTCTAAACCAAACTTCTTCACTAGGTTCTTAGCATATTTGGCTTGGGTTATGAAAATCCCATCATGCATTTGCCTAATTTGCAAACCTAGGAAGTAACTAAGCTCACCAACAAGACTCATCTCAAATTCAAGAGACATGACATCAACAAATTGTTGGACTTTGGTGTTGTTGGTGGAGCCAAAAACTATATCATCAACATATATTTGAGCTATGAAAAGCTCATCATTGTCTCTCTTGATGAATAGTGTCTTGTCAACACTACCTCTTGTGTAGTTGTTGTCAACAAGAAATTGAGTGAGGCGCTCATACCAAGCCCTCGGTGCTTGTTTCAACCCATAAAGTGCCTTCTTGAGGCGATAGACATGATTGGGGTGGTGTGCATCCACAAACCCCTTAGGTTGTTCAACAAACACTTCCTCTTGCAAGAAGCCATTGAGGAAGGCACTCTTGACGTCCATTTGGTGCAATTTGAACTTGTGCACACAAGAGATGGACAAGAGAAGCCTAATGGACTCTAAGCGGGCAACGGGAGCAAAAGTCTCCTCAAAGTCGATACCCTCAATTTGAGAGTACCCTTGTGCTACAAGTCTAGCCTTGTTCCGCACTATGTTGCCATCCTCATCGGATTTGTTCCTAAATATCCATTTGGTGCCTATGACATTAGTGGTCTTAGGCCTAGGAACTAGAGTCCAAACCTCATTCCTTTCGAATTGGCTTAGCTCTTCTTGCATGGCAAGAACCCAAAATTCATCATTTAAGGCTTCTTCAACCTTTTTGGGTTCAATTTGAGAGGTGTAACATGTATAGCTAATAAGATTAGCAAGTTGGCGTCTAGTCCTAACACCCTCATTTACCTCTCCAATGATATCTTCTTTATCATGGAGTTTCCTAACCCATGGAGCGGGTTCTTTAGAGTCCAAGAGAGGAACTCTATCAATAGGTTGTGTGCCATCATTGTTGACATTAGATGTCCCAACATTAGGCGACACCACAACCTTCTCCAAAGGAGAATCATCACTAAAAATAACCTCCTCCTCATGATCATTAGACTTGAGCCTAGTATCATCAAATACGACATTGGATGATTCCATAACACTTAGAGTCTTTAAATTGAAAACTCTATAGGCTCTACTATTTAAGGCATAGCCAATAAAAATACCCTCATCACTCTTAGCATCAAACTTGCCAAGTTGATCACGGTCATTCAAAATGTAGCATTTGCTTCCAAAAGTGTGGAAGTAGCTAACATTTGGCCTCTTGCCTTTCCATAACTCATAGGAGGTGTTTCTAGTACCGGGCCTTAGGAACACTCTATTTCCTATATAGCAAGCCGTGTTAATGGCTTCGGCCCATAGGTTCCTAGGGACATTGTTGCTAAGCAACATCACACGGGCCATCTCTTGGAGGACCCTATTCTTCCTCTCAACAACTCCATTTTGTTGAGGTGTCCTAGGAGCAGAAAATTCATGGGAGATGCCTAAACCATTACAAAAGGTTTCAAAGGTGGCATTCTCAAATTCTCTCCCATGGTCACTTCTAATCCGTTTAATGCTTCTAATGTTAGAATTCATTTCATTTTGCAATTTAGTACAAAGCATTTTAAACTTATCAAAAGTTTCGGATTTTTCTCTAAGAAAATATGTCCATGTAAATCTAGAGAAATCATCAACACAAACAAAAATGTATCTCTTTCCACCCAAACTTTCGGTTTGCATGGGACCCATGAGGTCCATGTGGAGAAGCTCAAGTGGCTCCTTGGTGGTGAGATACTTACCCTTTTTGTGCATGCTTTTGGTTTGCTTTCCTTGTTGGCAAGGTCCACAAATACCATTGGCTTTCTTCCCAAGCTTAGGGAGGCCACGCACACAATTGAACTTTCCAAGGGTCCGTAGATCCCTAAAGTTCATGTGGCCAAGTCTTTCATGCCACAACTCAATTTGCTCATCCATGGACACATGATTAGATACAATTCTAGCTTCAAGACAATAACAATTGTCGCTAGATCTCATGCCCTTCAACAAGGTTTGTCCATCGGGTTTTAGGATAGAGCAATAATCTTTAGAGAACAAGACGGAATATCCTTCATCACTAAGATGTGAAATGCTAATTAAATTGGCTTTCAAGCCATCAACAAATAAAGCATTGGATAAGGAGGGTAATCCGGGAACGGAAATGGTTCCTTTCCCTATAACATTTCTTTTGGATCCATCACCAAAAGTGACATTTCCACCTTCCTCCATAACAAGAGTCTCGAAGAAACTCTTGTTTCCCGTCATGTGCCTAGAGCACCCACTATCCAAGTACCAAAAATTAGAAGAATTTGCCTTCAAAGCTATTTGTGCAACATGGCAAACATTTTCATTCTTTCTAATCCACTTAGCAACAATTTTAGCTTTCTTAGTGGCCTTTGGTACATGTGCTCTACTATTTCTAGGATCATGCAAATCAACATTTTCATTCCTAGAAACATGCATCTTGGCTCTATTCTTTCTCTTTTCAATCATGCTTTGTTTTCTACACATTTTAATATATTGAAAGCAATTTGGTCTAATATGACCATCACAACCACAAAAGTGACAAATAGGAATGAAAAAGGGAATCATACCTTGCCTTTGAGTACGTCCATGTCTTTGTGGATATGAGGGTTCAATCCATCTTCGTTGTTGAACCGGTCTTGGTTGCTTCCAAGCTTGAGGTTGCATGATTGGTCTCTTTCCTTTGTGAGCCAATTTGGGAGGAGTGTTGGCTTGAGGAACCTTAGGAGGTTGAGCTTGAGTTTTCCTTCTTGGCCCCATTTTCACTTGTGCATTAGAACTTTGTCCTATTTCTAACTTCTTCCTAGGAGGTTGCACAAATGAAGTTTCTTCATTCTTCAAGCTCTTGACAAATATGGTCTTGTTAGAGGTTGAGATTTTCTTGCCATCTTCATACCCAAGACCTCTCTTGTCACTTGGACTCTTTCCAACACCAAGTAAATGATCAAGCTTCTTGGTGCTAGAATCTATCCTAGCCAAGGACTCTTTAGCTTCTACAAGTTCCCTCTTCAAGCCTTCTTCACTTCTCTTGGATAAGTCTAACTCCTCAATTAACTTATCCTCTCTCCTCTTCAATCTTTCCACTTGTTCACTTAAGTGGTCATTGTGAGCCGAAAGTTCAAGGTTTTCTTCTCTCAACCTCTCAATCTTTCTTGTGCTTTTAAGTGCTAAATCATTGAACTCGGCATGGTATTTAGCAAGCACCTTTTGCTCCACAAACTTCTTCTTGGAACTAGAAGAGGAGTCACTTTCTTCTTCACTAGAGTCAATTTCCTCTTGACTCAAATCTTCCTTTTCACTAGCACTTTTGCTCTTGTGAGAAGATGCAAAAGCTAGGAAGTTAGCCATGAGCTCTTCCTCACTTGAAGACTCATCTTCCTCATTGGAACCATCACTACTCCCACTCCATGTGGCGGCCATCACTTTACCCTTCTTCCTCTCATTGTGATTCGCACATTCGGGGGCAAAGTGACCAATCCCACCACACTCAAAGCATCGGACCCCTTTCCTTTCGGTCCTCTCTTGTCTAGGCTCAAACTTCTTGAAGGAACTCTTTTTCTTCAAATCTTGTCCTCTTGACCCAAATCCCTTCTTCTTCTTGAACCCCATAACCTTGTTGAACCGTTTCACAAATAAGGCAAGGTCTTCATCCGATTCATGCTTTGCCTCCTTTTCATCCTTAGATGCTTTCAAAGCTATTCCTTTAGACTTCTTAGGAGGAGTAGTGTTGCTAGGAGCCTTCCTAGACTCATATGCAAGGAGACGCCCAATTACCTCACTTGGCTTCATATCCATGTAGCCACTATTTTCTTCTATGGCCGTCACCTTTGATTCAAACCTATCGGGGAGAGATCTCATAATTTTTTGCTTGACTCTCCTATCCGAATACGGGTCTCCGAGTTGATGGCTTTGATTTACTATGTCCATCAATTTGATTTCGAAGTCGTTGAAGCATTCATCCTCTCCCATCCTAAGTAACTCAAATTGAGTTTGGAGGACTTGAAGCTTGGACTCCTTCACCACCTCGGTTCCCTCATGTGCAACTTGAAGGATGTCCCATGCCACTTTGGCAATTTGAGTATTCTGAATAAGCTTGTATTGATTCTCATCCATGGCACACATAATGGCATGCATCGCCTTCCTATTCCACTTAGAAGCCTCAAACTCTTGCGCGTTCCATTGCGCCTTAGGCTTCAAAACATCTTGTCCTCCACCCGCGGGAGTCATCATAGGGAGATCATATCCGTCTTCTACCGCCATCCATGCACGGTCATGAATTTGGCATATGTAGGATTCCATCTTCCCTTTCCATTGGGAATAGTTCAAACCGGTAAGAAGTGGAGGCCTTGTGCTAGAAGCTCCTTCGTGGCCACCACCATTTCCACCGTTTCCACTCATAGTGTTTATGAATGAATGAAATGAATGCAAATGTATGAATAATCAAAAATCACACAAAATGCAAAACACACCAAAATAAAGCAAGGATCACCTATGTATGTCTAGGAACCCGCTCTGATACCAATTGAAACTAAATATACCACGGTGTGTATAAAGCTATCTAGAGGGGGGGTGAATAGATTTTACGCTTTTTACCCAATTTTTCGTGTTAGTCAAAATTACGAAATTACCCTCAAGATAATATAAACAAGCAAGTGTAATATGGTGCGGAAATTAAATTAACACTTGAATTTTTACGTGGAAACCCTCACGGGAAAAACCACGGGCTATGTAAGTAAGCCACACTCGAACCTCGAATCCACTAAATGTGCAAACGATTACAACCTAATCCCGGATGTAATCACACACCTACCTAATCCCGGTATGAGTGAACCTAGTCCAATTTGCTTGCGATCTAAGCAACCTAATCCCGATTGCTACACACAAGACTTAGCTTCTCTTGAAGAGAATACAACCCTAAGTGAATATATGAAATATCCAAAATGCAACATAGAGCAAGGGAAACCCTATATGCTTATCTAAGATGATTAATATGCAATTAAGAACAATCCTAGATATCAAAACTAAATGACATGTCAAATAGTTAAGCTAATCAATATCAAGTACAAAACCTAATATGCTAGCACAATACAACTTCTCAAACATACATCATACTAATCTCAATTTGTATCTAGAGCATACAAAATAACAATCAAGTAATTAATTGAGATTTGCTAGATAAATTAAACACAAAATATGTAAGATATTAGTGAAAAGCTTACCAAGCAAAGTATGATAAAGATTCCATGCTAGATGACATCTAGATGATCTAAGATGATGCTAGATGATGATTGATGATCATGAAATTGTGTTTGAGTAAATAAAAATGAGTTCTTTGTGTATTTTTCTTCTCTTGAAAAATATCCTAAGTATGAAGCATGAATAAGAACTCTTGTAAATGACCTAAAATCAAGTTAGCATATATATAGAGGCCATAAGTGAAGTGAGGTCGTTTTGAAAACTCGCCAGAAAATCACTCTGTGCGCTGGTGGACCTGCGCTGGTGGACAAGCGCAGGACCAGCGCACAAGCCAATTTTGGCTTGAGCGCTGGACGACAGGCGCAGCCACCAGCGCCAGTCCAGCGGCGCCATACTGGGCGATCGGCGCTGGTGGCCAGCGCTGGTCCACACCAGCGCACGACCAGCGGCGCGCCACTGGGCGATTTGCGCCGGTGAGCGGCGCTGGTCGACCGGCGCTGGTGGACCAGCGCACAGCCCCAAAATTTGCATCCCACATGCAATGATGCAAGGGGTGCAAAGTCAAACAAGATGCATCCTAAAAGCCTAAAAGCTATGATGTTTTCAACACAAGATGCAATCATAAAATCAAGCAAGAAGAGATGTAAATAATCATTTATGCACAACAAAAGAAACACAACATACAAAGATTAAACATATGCATGAGTTGTGAGTGTGTGCAACTATCTCTTCAAGACAAGAAAGCACTTAGAAAATTACCTTTGGTGCTTGTCAATAATGAGGTCTTCAAAGGGCCTAATGCACTAACAACAACATTTAAACTACCCTTACAAAGTATCCCCATTTATGGTTTGATCACGAAATAAGCCAATTAAGAACAACGGGAATCCTTACATCTGGGTATTACGTTTCTGGCGAGCACACTTCTATATTTCGGCGAGTAGGTTTTTAGTTTTGGCGACCATGCCTTTGACTTCCCTCTGGTCTAAGCTATTCTTCCATCCTGACTGGTCAAACTTCTTTCCTTTACCCGGTCAACGAATGACGTGGCAACCTTTTGTTAGCTCCTTTGATGACGTGTCGGTTGGGCGAGTTTATACATACAACAATACCCCCATAAATACTTCGAGCTGGGCGAATGACTTATCCTTCATACTTCGTTTGTCTCTGCGAGTAGTATTTATAAGACTTCAGCGCTTTTGTGTAACAACTCACTCTTCCCCCCTTTCTTTTTTTTATATGTCCCGCGTTGTTTCACTTAATTGATTCTTCTGGTGCAAGCTTTTAATCTGGGTCACGTGATTTCAACGCTTTCATTTGTTTTGTCAAACGAAGGGACGTTCTGACTGCTTGGTTGTCCCCGAGAGGCCACGTGTCCTTTACTTGGTGGTGGCTGTTGTAGTTGGTCACTGTAGCCGTCATTCTCATTAATTGCGTATCACTCACTTGATTTGTTTTTGTTTTTGAATTTCGAAGTTCCCCCTTTTGACGCCTAAACGTTCCTTCTTCTCCTTTTACCTCTTCATTTTTCCCTTTAGTTTATTTCCCTACCGTCTTCTCATAACAGAAAGAACAGCTTGATTTCCTTTGCTTTTGTCTGCCAAATTTCTTCGAGTACCTGCTACAATCCTTTCCTTTGTATTTAATTCCTTTTATTACCGGACGGTTTCGTCGGACTCGGTTGTTCCTGCTTCTCTGCGTATCCTTCGTGAATCTAGGGTTTTCTGGTGAGTTCCCATGGACCCTTCTCTACGTTCCTCTCTTTTTAATCGGATGATGCAAGCTATGGAGCTTGGTGACAAAGACACCGCGGACAAGATCGAATCTCTGATTCGTAATTTTCAGTCCGGGTTCTCCGGTGCCAATTTCTGTTTATATTCCGTCTTTCGAGGACGCTTTTATCCCTAACACTTCTCCTCCATCTTCTGGCAGTGATTTTCCCACGATGCCGAGATCTTCTAAGCCGAGCGCGAGCAAACGACGTGCCTCTAGGGCTCCTCGTGGATCCCTTCTGGATGCCCAAACAACCGTTGATTCAGATGTCGATGATCATCAACGAGACAGGCTGAACTTTTCGTTTGATCGCCCGTGCTCCTTTGATACTGAAGTCAACGTGGTTGGCGAGGCGGAGCTCGGCAAGTTCAAGAGTCGCTTCGGGATCCCAGACTCTGTGACTTTGATTTTGCCTGGTGACCGAGCGGCGTGGAATCCTCCTGAGAACGCAGTCGCCATTTACGGTGCCATGCTTAGCTGTGGGATCACCCTTCCTCTGCAGCCCTTTATCGCTCGGTTCCTTGCGGAGGCAAAAATTGCACCCGCTCAACTTGCCCCGAACAGTTACAGGATCCTCATGTGCCTGGGTTTGATGTGGAAATTGAAAGGTTTTGGATCCCCTACGCCCCGCGAGATTCGTCATTTCTACACCTTGAGGCAGGCTGGCAACAGCGGGACATATTTTCTGCTTTCCTCGCCCGTGGAGAATTGGATTCCAGAGGGTGTATCGAACCCTGGGCAAGTGGAGGTCTCCAGCGACGAGAAGAAGAAAGGCTTTATTTGGGGCTTTCCTTCTTCAAACAAAAGATGGAAAAACAGCTGGTTTTTCGTCGGTGGCGAATGGGGTAGAAATGTGTCTGCCAATAGCCGCCTGAGTCTTGTAGCGAGGAAGGTTCCTAGGCATTTTACTTCTCCTGATGCCTGGTCAAAAACGGTCCCTGTTTTGCTGGATGCAGAGATATCTCACCTTGCTGCTGCAGCCGTCCTTCCTCTAGACGAAAGAGGCCGATCATTTCTTCTGGACGAGGACAAGATGATCGCAAAAGGGTTATTCCCTCGTCTACCAGCCAGACTTCCTCGCCGTAAGTTTTACTCCTTTCTTTATGGTTTTCGTGTGTCCATTCGCTAATATTTGGTAGGTTTTTGCAGTGTATGATTTTGACAGAGTTTGTGACCTGCAAGCTCGGGCGGTCAAAAATTCTGAGGCTGCCAGTAAGAGACACGCCGCTGGTTTGGCCAAGGAAGGCGTTGCTAGCCCGGATGGCGGCGATCCTTCGGATGACGAGAATGTTGGCGATGTCGATGGGGAGCGAGTCGATTTGGGGACATCTGTTTGTCCGGATGATGCTGCGAATACCCCCATCGTTAAAGATGGTGTGGCTGCGAGCACTGCGGCGTGTACTGCTGCGACAGCTCCAAGCCGTAAGGGGAAGGAAAAAGTGGGGGTTTCGGGGGTGGCCAGTGAGATCCCTATTTTCGATGCGAACGTCCCTGAAACTCCCCTGGATCCTTCAAGCGACCTAAACCCCAGAACTGGAAGGGGTAAGCGTCCAGCAGAGGGCACGCCTGATCGTACTGCTCGACCCGTAAAGCGGGCGTCAAGGGTCGTGCAATACGTGGTTTCTTCAGATGAGGAGGTCGCCGAGGAACCTGTGCTCGCCGAGGTTCCTTCTGCTGAGACGACCGTCCCAGGGGCTCCTGTTGATGGACCAAATTTGGCGGAGTCTCCTCTCCGGGAAGGGGCAGGTAGTTTTGGTGCTACTGCCATTCCCCCAATCAGTGCAACTCCTCCTCCAGCAGCTGCGGAAAAAACGAGTGCTTCTTGTGCTGGTCAGCCCGGGTCATCTGGTCAACAAGGGCCAACAGATAAACCTGGGTCGTCCAGACAGGGGGAGGCTGCTGCATCTGGTTCTGGTGTTGCTCATGGAGCTCCTCCTGTTGACCCAGCTGAGGCTGGTGAGGGGGATGAAACTGTCTCCCTCTCGGATTTCACAGCTGCCGAGATTTGTTCTTATTTAATGAATAACAATGTCTATGTCGGCGAGAGTTGGGAGCAGATAAAGAAGGGATCCTGCAACAAGAAAATGGAATTCTTCTTCAACTGCTATTCTTTGGTGAGCTTCTCGCTGTGTTTTTGTATTCTCTGTTTAGCGCGTCTCCTGACTTCTGCTTTTCTCTTTTTCTTTTTAGATGCTGTCTGAGTTGACTGATAACTACAGACGAGGGAATTTTTTGTCGAAGGATTTGAAGCGCCTACGGGAGCAGTCCTCTCTTTCGGAGGCTAAGAAGCTTGAGGCTGAGGAAACCCATGCTCAGCAACTTACGCAACTGAGGGAGTCGGCAGATGGGCACCTTTCAGCCCGATTGGCTGCTGAGGAGAAACTGGTTGTTGCTGAAGAAGAGATTCGCTTACTGCGAGAGCAACTCTCCGCTAGTCAGGAGTCGCTCGCTGCACGTTTAGAGGCTGAGCGACTAACTGAAGATGCGAAGGAGAAAGCCGAGCGTGAGGCTGCAGATTTGCGCAACCAGTTGGCCTCGCATGAAGTTATTCTGACTGATCTTAAGGCCGTTTTGGAGGTTGAAGCGGTTGATCGTTTCAAAAGATCCCCTGCCTATGACGCGCTCTTGCTGCGCGAGTTTGAAAATGGCATGAGGCAGGCGAAAAAGTTTTTTGCCATGAAGGACCATTCAACCGATAAAGCTCTGCGGCGTTTTGACAGGTCTCTTGAGCAGCATATGGCTGATGGTGTGGGCTCGATAAAAGAGCAAATAAAACGATGGCGAGCCCATTGCCGTTACAATAGGACTGACCCTCATCCCATGCATTTGGAGATCCCCAGCAAACGCGCCTTCAACACATATTACTCGGGTCAGAAAGGCAGTTTTTCTGGTTCGGGCGCTGAGCCAGACTTGGGCCCTGTTGCTGGAAGGGATTATGAGCCCTTTATGCCAGAAGGGGATGAGGAAGTCATCTGGCCTTCAGAGGAAGAGATGGAGGATGAAGAGGACAGTGAGGGCCCCCCTACAGCTGGTTGAGGACTGTGTTTTTAACTTTTTCTTCATTTATTTGTAATTTCTTTATTTGTAAATAACCTTTATTCAAGTTATAAACTCTCTTTCACTTTTTGTGTTCAGCTGCCTTTGCTGATTTGTTGGCTTCGTTCAACTTTTTCTTTTCACCGAGTTCTTTTTAGCATATTTTATAGCTTTGTTCAGCTGCCTTTGCTGTGTTTTCGGCGTACTCAGTGTTTTGTCAGGACGTATCCGACCATACACCAAGTTTTTTAGCATATTTTAACGCTTTGTTCAGCTGCCTTTGCTGTGTTTTCGGCATACTCAGTGTTTGTCAGGACGTATCCGACCATACACCAAGTTTTTTAGCATATTTTTGTTTGTTCAGCTGCCGTTGCTGTATTTTGGCGTACTCAGTGTTTTGGCAGGTTTTATTCGACCATGCCCTGAGTTTTTATTTCTCGCCAGTTATCGCTGCAGCGAGTATAAAGCTCGTTTTCTTGTAATGATAGCTATGTGATGGCGAATGCCTTTTGCGTTTGGCGAGTCAGAATCGAGAATCTCTTAGTAATAAATTACTCTTTATTGAATACTTCCTGCAACTTTATTAACAGTTATAAAGAAAGAAAACTAAAACGAACAACTGTTCTAAACTAAAATGGAAGAATAAAAAGAATTCAAAAGAATCTAACTTGTCCCTTAGGGATAGTATATCTTCAAGTACTGCGCATTGCATGGACGGGGTAGCTCGCCAAGTCCTTCTCGAGTAATGCGATATGCCCCATGGCCAGCTATCCCCGTAATCTTGTAAGGCCCTTCCCATTTGTCTGCGAGCGATCCTGCAGCCTTGTCTCTTGTTCCCGGATTGACCCTCTTCAGTACTAAGTCACCAAGTGTGAACCTCCTTTCACGCACATGCGAGTTGTAATATCTGGCTACCCTCTGTTGGTACGCCGCATTCCTTATTTGTGCGCGCTCTCTTCTTTCTTCTAATTCATCTAGGCCGCACTTTAGCATATCAACGTTGATTTCTGGCTGGAAGAGTTGTACCCTTGGTGAAGAGAAAGCTGTTTCCACAGGAATAACAGCTTCTGCTCCGTAAGCCATGGAATATGGGGTTTCGCCTGTTGAGCCCCTTTCCGTTGTTCGATATGCCCAGAGCACTTGTGGTAACTTATCCGCCCAGCTCCCCTTTTTGGTTGCCAATTTAGCCTTCAGGTTGTGTTTGATGATTTTGTTCACTGCTTCAGTTTGGCCATTCGTCTGTGGATGTGCTGGAGAAGCGTAGTAGTTGTTGATGCCATACTTATCACACAGTTCCCTGAATTTCCTGCCGTCAAATTGGGTCCCATTGTCTGTGATGATGGTGTTTGGTATCCCGAACCTGTACAAGATATTTTTCTTCACAAAGCTAATGGTGTTTGCTTCTGTTATATGTACCAATGGCTCGGCCTCTACCCATTTTGTAAAATAATCCACGGCTACTATGGCATGCTTTGCTCCTCCAGTTGCTGTTGGCATTGGGCCGATCAAGTCTATTCCCCACATGGCGAATGGCCAAGGCGAGGTAATACTTTGCAGGAGCTCAGGTGGTTGTCGGATGTTATTTGCGATTTTCTGACATGCTTCACATCTCGCTGCCACCCTTTTGGAGTCGGCGAACAGAGTTGGCCAGTAAAAACCCTGTCTCAATGTTTTGTGGGCTAGGCTGGCACCCCCAGCGTGGTTCCCACAATTTCCACTGTGTATGCTTCTTAGGATACCTTCTGCTTCTTCAGGCCCGACACATCTCTGCAGTGCCCTCGAGTATCCCCTTTTGTATAGTTCTCCATTGAGTACCGAGTACCTTGTTGCTCTGTATTTTAGCCGCCTTGCCTCCAATGGGTCACTCGGAAGTACATCGTTGACGAGATATTCTTTTATTGGCGTGATCCAGCTGTCCCTCTCGCCAAAGACTGCCCCGACTTCCTTTGTCTTAACTATACTCGGTTGCAATAGGCGGATCATAGAGATATTGTTGGGCCAGATGTTGATGGTGGCAGATGCCAGTTTGGCTAAGGCATCAGCTTTTTCATTTTCTTCTCTGGGGACGTGAACAATTCTATACTCTTTGAATCTTTCTAACAGCTCCCTTGCTAATTCCAGGTAAGTGATCATGCTTTCTTCTCTCGCCTGGTATTCATCTAGTACCTGATTGACAACAACTTGAGAGTCGCTGAAAATTTCCACCTCGTCTGCACCTAAGATTGTGCTAATCTTTAAACCTACTATGAGCGCCTCGTACTCAGCTTGATTGTTGGTGGCTTTGAAATTGAAACGCAAGGCACATTCAACTGAATCTCCTTCCGGTGTTGTCAGTACTATACCTGCCCCGCTGCCGTGCGTGTTTGATGAGCCATCAACGCGAAGTTGCCATTTGAATACTTTCTTATTTTGCTCCACCATCATTCTCGCCACCTCTGTGCTTGGTTCAGTGAACTCTGCTACGAAGTCTGCCACTGCCTGGGCTTTAATTGCTGTCCTTGGGAGGTATTCTACATCGAATTCACTTAATTCGATCGCCCACTTTGTTAACCGACCGGATACTTCTGGTTTCTGCAGGATTAACTTCAGTGGGCAGTTGGTGTATACCCTGATTCTATGAGCCTGGAAATATGGTCTTAGCTTCCTTGCTGCTGTTATTAGGGCGAGTGCCATTTTTTCTGCCGGCGAGTACCTTGTTTCGGCTGGTAACAGTGCCTTGCTGGTGTAGTATACTGGTTTTTGGATTCCATCCTCCTGTCGTACTAGCACGGAACTTGTGGCTGCTTCAGAAACGGATAAGTACATGTACAATGTCTCGGCTGTTTCTGGCTTTGATAGCAGTGGTGCCCGTCCAAGGTAGTCTTTCAAGGCCTGGAAGGCTTTTTCGCAATCCTCATTCCATTCGATCCCTTTTCCCTTCTTTAAAGCTTTGAAAAATGGTAGGCATCGGTCTGTTGATTTGGCTATGAATCTGCTCAGCGATGCTAGGCACCCTGTGAGTTTTTGGACATCTTTCAGAGTCTTTGGCGAGACCATTCTTGCTAGTGCTTGAATTTTTTCAGGGTTCACCTCTATTCCTCTTTGGTTCACCTGATATCCGAGAAACCTCCCAGATGGTACGCCGAATACACATTTTGCCGGATTCAACTTCATTCCATACTTGACCAGTACGTCGAATGTTTCTCTCAGGTCATCTGCATGTCTATCTGCGGTAATACTCTTTGTCAGCATATCATCAACATACACCTCCATATTTCTCCCTATCTGCCTGGCGAACATCTTGTTGACCAAGCGCTGATAAGTTGCCCCAGCGTTCTTCAGGCCGAATGGCATGACCGTGTAACAATACAACCCCTGATCTGTGGTGAATGCCGTTTTCTCTTCGTCAGGCCTGTGCATCTTTATCTGGTTGTACCCTGAATATGCATCCATGAAACTCAACGTCTCATGTCCGGCTGTTGCATCTACTAACTGGTCAATCCTTGGTAATGGGAAGCTGTCTTTGGGGCAAGCTTTGTTCAGGTCGGTGAAGTCGACACACATCCTCCATTGATTGTTCTTCTTCTTTACTAAGACTACATTCGCCACCCATTCCGGGTACTTGACTTCTCTAATTGACCCTGCGGCGAGCAACTTTGACACTTCCTCTTTTATCGCTGCACTCCTTTCTGGGTTGAAGCTTCTCCTTTTCTGTACTACCGGTTTGCATTTCTCATTCACAGCTAGATTGTGAGAAATTGTGCTTCTATCAATCCCTGGCATGTCTTCGTGGCACCAAGCGAAAATCCCCCTATATTTTTTCAGCAAGTCCGTCACATCTTTTTTAACCTGTTCAGTCAGCCTTGCTCCGATCTTTACTGTTTTATCTGGTTCTGTTTCATCTAGAACAATCGACTCAGTCGGTTCTTCCTTTTCTCTGCTTTTTTTGTCTCTTGGGTCCAGTTCGAAGTTTTCCGGATTATCCTCCTGCATCTCTGTGTCTACTTCGAATATGTTCAAAGTTTCCATTCCTGTTTTATCTTTGAAGATTGACAGGTTGGCGCGGCGAGCCATCTCCTGCGACCCCTTCAATTCTCCAACGCCGAATTCTGTAGGGAACTTTATTTTCAGTGCATGGGTTGAGGTTACAGCTCGAGCTTTGTTAAGAAACGGTCGGCCCAGTAGAGCATTATACGGCCAATTATGGATGTCAACGACGACAAAGTCTAACAGGATTGTTCGCCGGCACGGTGCTGTTCCAAATCTTACCGGTAGTTTCACTGTTCCTAACGACCTAACCTCTGCGCCACCAAATCCTTTCAACGGTACGTGGAATGGTTCAAGATCTTTCCTGTCCAGCCTCAACTCATCATACACTCTGGCACTCAAAATGTCAGCCGAACTTCCCGTTGTCTATCATCACTCGAAGGACATCCCTATGGGCTATTCGAACTCCCACGACAATTGCATCATTAGGCTTTGCATCAATCCCGTCTGAATCTTCTGCTGTAAATGTTATAGGATCATGTCCTTCTCTCCCCTTCTTGGGGTTTCTCTGCACAGAATTGACTTCCATGCTCCTGCCTTCATACATCACTTCTCGAACTTCCGACATCCTTTCTCGATTGCTCCTCCCAGTGTGAGGTCCGCCGAAAATTGTGTTTATGGCTGCGTTAGGACTGTTCCTCCTTGGACTCTTCCTATCCTGCCCGTTTCCTTGGCGGCTATCTTGGCGACCCCCGTGCTTGTCCCCTTTCAAGGCAAAGTCTTTCAGGTGCCCATCTCTGATCAGGCTTTCGATGTGATCGCGCAGCTGGAAACACTTTGAAGTTTCATGTCCATGATCTTTATGGAATCGACAGTACTTGGTTATATCTCTCCTTGCATTCGCTGATTGCTGTCGGGGGTATTTGGCGAGTCCCTTGTCTTCTACCACAGACAATATCTCCTCCTGGTCGCCATTTAAAGGGGTGTAATGGTTGTACCTTCCTCGAAACTTATTGGCCCGAGTGTTTCCCCTGCTCTCTCTTGAGTATCCCTTTTGGCCTTTCTCATCCTTCTGGCGATCACGTGATTGCATCTTTTTGTCGTCCTTATGGTCTGTTTTCAAGTTAGGCTTGTGCCCATGCACGTAGCTACCCCCTTGCGCTACTTCTTCCTCCTCTGCCAGTGCATAATCGCCAGCTATTTCCATCATCTCTTCGTAAGTTTTAGGTCTATCCCTTCGCAGGTCAAAGGACAATCGTCCACTCTGTAGCCCATTGGTGAAAGCGGCGATTACAGCTACATCACTGGCATCCTCAATTTGAGCTACTTCCTTCCCAAACCTGGCCAGATACTTCTTGATTGATTCGTTATGTTCCTGTTTCAAGTTTGACAGATGGGCGAGTGACTTTCTTCTTTGGACACTTCCCATAAACTGCCTTATGAATGCCTTGCTGAGGTTTGAGAAGCTGCTTATGGTTCCGGGTGGAATCCTTCCGAACCATCTAGAGGCGAGGTCGCCGAATGTTTGCGGGAAGGTGAGACACATTAACCCGTCATTGGATGAATACTGGGCCATGATATTGCGGAATCGGCGAACATGTTCCTTTGGATCCCTGTTCTCTTTGTACTGCTCAATAGTTGGCATTCTAAACCTGTCTGGAAATTGGGTGCGAGCAATAGCTTCAACGAATGGGCTATCTGACTCATCATCTGAGGATACATTACGACCATACCTTCGTGCCATTGCTGAAACCTTTCTTGATAGCTCTTGTAAGGTGACATCTCGCTGTCCCGTTGGTTCTCCTGCTGGATCGAGCCTACTCTTGATTGTCATTCTACCATGATTGCCTCTCTCATCTGGGCTTCTTCGATCTTCAGTGCTTTCGGATCTTCTCCGCTTCGTTCTTTTAGATCGCAACTCCCTTCACGGACGAGGACTCTTGCCCTCAGATGAGATGGACCGGTGTCTCCGCCGGTTTCGCTGGTATGTGTCGCTGGAATTGACCCCATGTGTTCGCACCTGGTCTCGTTCCTCCCTGGATTCTTCATTCATCACACCCTTTCCCTTCCTTTGTTTTCTCCCCTCGAAGTCCTCAATGTGGTCTTGGGGGGTCTCCTCGGTGGATTGTCTTGCTTGAGTGTCGGGAACTGTGATATGAACTTCTGACCGCAGCCTTCCGGGTGGATGGGTTCCAGGGGTGGTTAACTCGTAAGGAGATGAGACTCCTAACCCTATGGGAAGCGAAAGTCCTATTTTGCTGGCTTCGCTGATTAGGTTTACCAACGCGGCTTGGAAGTGCTGCAAAATCCCGGGATCAGCCGCCCTACTTCCTGGCGTTGCTGCTGACTGCTCCCCAACTGTCACTGCCCTGTCTCCCATTGGCGCAGCTGGTTCAACAACCAAATCTCCACTGGAGTTACCATCTCTGTCGCTGTCATTGTTCATGCTGTCTGATTTCGCAAGGGTCCCTCGAAGTTTTCCGTTCAAAAGCCCCCCTCCTTCTAGCGCCAATTGTTGACGGTGAAATTTGGATTGCCACGCACTCAACAATTAAATCAATTCAATATGAAGTAAGAAAATTAAAAACACATGCAAAAGACAAGTTTTACGTGGAAAACCCTTGAATGGGAAAAAACCACGGCGCCCCTTAGGGCAGAAGAATAATACTAGGTTTTCGTAGCTTTGTTACACACTCTAATCTCTCACAATTGCTCTCTTTTCTCTCTCAATATTTCTGAACCCCCTCCTCGTGGGATAAGTGGTTCTATTTATACATGTTTACTTAGGGTTTCCCTTTGTTGATTTGTTCTAGGATCCTTCTTTGTCGCGGATTGGGTCTTTTTTCCTTTTACGATTCCTTGTTGCTTCGGGTCTTCTAAAAGTGTAGGGTTTACTTCTGTATTTTTACCGAGTTAGTTCAAGCTCAGTGTGCTGGTCCAGCGAGTACCTTTAATTTCTGGGTATTACGTTTCTGGCGAGCACACTTCTATATTTCGGCGAGTAGGTTTTTAGTTTTGGCGACCATGCCTTTGACTTCCCTCTGGTCTAAGCTATTCTTCCATCCTGACTGGTCAAACTTCTTTCCTTTACCCGGTCAACGAATGACGTGGCAACCTTTTGTTAGCTCCTTTGATGACGTGTCGGTTGGGCGAGTTTATACATACAACAATAGTCATGGGTGGGGTTTCATCAAATCCTAGCAATATATATTTAGCTCATCATATTACACATAATAGCCATACAATAAATAAATTCAAGTGAGTACATGGCTACAATAAAGAAATAAAAAAAGAAAGAGATTAGAGAAAATTAAATGGAGAGCTTTCTCTTCTTCTTTGGATCTTCTTCTCCTTCTATCTTTCTTCAACTCTCTCTTGCCCAAAAAGGTGGAGTGATGGTGGATGTGGTAGACGGAAATTGTGGATGTGATGGTGTGTGGAAGAGATGGTGAAAAGAGAGAGTTTTTGGGAGAGTTGGAGTGGATTTTCGGATTTGTGTGTGTGGCTCTCCTTCTCTTCAAAAGAACATAAGATCTATTTATATGGCTCAAAAATAGGGCAAGAAACAGGTCCAAAACGAGTCCAAGACGGACTACCGCGGTCTAGGGTTTCCGCGGTTGAAGACCGTGGCGGTTGAACCGCGGCAAGCTCGAAAAAATCTCTGTGGCTCGGTTGCCGCGGTTGGACGACCGCGACACTTAAACCGTGACGTTGAATGGAGATTTCTGTGGCTCGGGTGCCGCTTCCATGCTGCGGTTGGGAGAAACGAAGCTTGGAAGAGCTTGGAAGCCATGGAAGCCATGGAAGCTTGGGAAACTTGGAGGTGAGAGAAAAAGTGTGCATGGGGCCTCGAAATTGGTACCAAACGGATGGGAGGATGACCGACCAGCGATCTGGGTGAAAAATGGTCGGAAACGGTGCCAAAAATCTATCGGAATGACCAGGTTGAAGTTTGGGTCGCGAATCAGGTCGAGTCGACCCGGTTCAGACCTGACCGGGTCGCTGCAACTTGAAGACGACGTGACGTCATCATGATGTCACGCTGATGTGGAAGGGTGCACTTAGAATTGGGCTGGGGTGCACTCAGCAGCTGGTTCTTTCTTCCTTTGGGCAAACCGGATCTTGGCCGGGTCGGGTTAGGCCCAACACTAAAACGCACCGTTTCACTAATACACGTGGCACGCTACGGTGCGTTGCCTGGCAAATTACAAAAGGGACCCCTCAACTCTTCTTTAATTACAAAATCTTCAATAATTTCTCCAAGTTTTCACTGTCACCCTTGATTCTTCAAAATTACTCCAATGCCCTTGAACTTCCCAAAATACCTGAAACACTTATTTTAACAAATTAAATACCCGGTTTTACCCAAGAAATGAACATAAAATGATACGGAATTGGGGCTACACTTTGTGTAGAATTTAAAGCAATCAACACCCCCAAACCTATCTTTTCGTCGTCCTCAAGCAAAACCAAAACAAACAAACAAAAAGAAAAATTAAAACAAAAGAAAACAAAAACAAAAAGAAATAAAACAATCCGGATAAGTCTTTTAAACCCCTAGGCGATCCCTAGTAGGACGAGTGAAGTCTCGTGAGGGTTTACAGTACAACACCCATAAACGTCTTTCCTGCTTAGCCAACTATAGACATAGATGCAATAATTGGTGAGCCGAATTGAGGCACATGCATGGTAAGACCCCTAAGAAAAAGCTTGGGAAGTGCAAGCTAAGGTGCTACAACAAGAGAGATTGCAATTCCATACTTCTTAGTGAACAAAGCTTCAAAAAGCATCGAACACAAGAGTCATATGATAGCATTTCGCCTCGACTCTATACCTTTCCGGATCTCTCTCATTTTACCACTCAAAACCTAGGCTCACTCAACAAACATATGCGGTTGGAAATTAAGCACAAGAATTTTCAAATTACATGCATATGACACATTTTGAAAAACCGCTAATGTTTAAATGCAAATGGACCACAAGAACGGATTTGAACATTAAGAACAAGAGCAAACACCATTTGATGCCTTCGTCAACAAGCTAAACTCCTCCTAAAGATCAATTACGACTTCTTTAAAGTTGAAGTGATGCTATGGTGAGATGGTGGTGGAGAGGCTTGGTGGTACAGGATTATGGGCTAGCTACCGATTATGCTTAAGCTTCTTTTAGGCACACTCTTCACAAAATTAACGTCTAGGCAAGAATTATTCACTTAATCATCTTGTGCTAATTTTTAAGTTGCTTTACATTTTGGCAACTTTTACACTTTAGAGTTTAGAAGGCTTTTTGTGCTATTCTTTTTCTTTTGAGCACTTTTAATTTTTCATATATTTTGAGCTTTATTCTTTGCACAACTTACACATCTAGCATAAGTACACGCTAATTTTACACTTTTGATTTTCCTTGGATTCCATTGTGATATGATAACAAGCCATAATCATAGCAAATGGGATGGTCTAGTGTTTATGTAAGATGTGGTGATATGTATGATATGGGAGGATATAGTGATGGGGTTTAGTGTGTAGGTCAACATAGATAGGGCATTTAAGCACACACACAAGGCATGGGACGTGTTTGGGACATTTGTAGTGACTTAACACACATTGCCTACGTCATCCCTGTAGGCACGAGCTAAGCAAGCAAACAAAGGCAAAACCACGGTGATGCTCTTAAAATGGCGTTCTTGAATGCCCAAAGCATGGAGTGAGGTCCCTTTTTATATTTATGCTTATTTATCTACAAGAAGAGTGTTTAAGATGAAACAATGAAATAAATCACACTCATAAGGACGCTATATAGGCTCTGGCCTCACACGGGTAGTCTCCACTAATGATCTAGACATCTTAAGCACGATACCCAATTACTTAGACACTTTGAGTCTGGTAGGGTGCGTGCAAGCAATGTGGTGTAGCTTTAACTAGCACAACCTTTGCCTAGACTCAGGGAATCAACACATGCAAAAATTGCCTCAAACGGCACAACCCAAAAGCATCTCATTAAGTAAGCTAATGCTCCAAAATTTGGCTCAAAACAGGAGAACGGGCAGAACAAGACTCTACAAACACACAATCATGCAAAAAAAAAAATTAAAATTTTTTTTTTTACAAAAATAAGCACACGCAAAAATCAATCATGCAAAAAAAAATGGTCATAGAATGGCCGTTAGAATGGCCGCACCCCCAAACTTAAACGAAACATTGTCCCCAATGTTTGTACAAAAGCGGATTGGGCAATGTAAGCTTAGAAGTGGGAGGGAGGCCAAACGCAACCGAAACAAGCACGCTGCAAACCTAAAAACTAGGCACAATACAACGCCACACACTTAATCTAAGCAAGAAAAATAAGACTGAACAAAGATAAAATTAAATTTAATAAAAAGAAACTTAAAATTAGAAGAGTTACCTAGGTGGGTTGCCTCCCACCAAGCTCTTGATTTAACGTCTCGGCTAGACGTGGTATGGTGCTCAAGCTCTTCGAACTCCAAAATGTTGCAACCTTAGGATAAGGTCCTCACCCTTTTTATGAGCACTCTTGGCTTGCTCGTCCCTCCAAGACTCGCAAGTTGTCTTTGTTTCATCCCAAGAGATAAAGAACCTTGCTTGACGCACAAGCACCACAACATACTTTCTCAAGAAGCAATAGAAAATCTACACAAGCACTAAGCACATTAAAAAGTTCCGGCAAATAAATATAAACTCAATACATGCAATTGCCAACAAGAGTTTGGAACACCAATTATTCAAAAGAAATAAACTAAACAAATAAAGCATAAAAATAAAATGCACATAAAGAATTTTTCTAAATTATGTACTTGTGCTAGGGGTGTCATCAACTAAAGGAGGTTTTACCAAGTTTGGAAATTGATCCTTTTTCACAACCCAAACAAGTTGAGTTGATTTCCCCTTTTCTTTTCTTTCGGGCCTAACTTGGTTAACCAAGTCTTTTCTTACCCAAATTTGCTTAACTCTAGGCGGCTTTTTTTCTATTCCTAGATTTTCTCAATTTTTCATGCTAATGGAATTTAAAACAATGAGCTTTTAAGTGCCCTTTTTGAAAGCAAAAATAGCAAGTAGGAGGATGGTTTAGAAAACTCCCTCTTGGTAGGTGACTATGAAGCCTTTGATGTTGCTTCATTTGTAGCGTTTTGACCTCTTTTTCCACCTTGTCTAAATAGACAATGTAGTCACAATCCTTGACTTTTGCTATTTTGAGGGCTTCATCCTTCCTACCAAGTGCTTCATTCGTTTCTTCCAAAGCTTTTACTTTTTGCTCCTTTTCCATAAGTAACTTCCTTGTCGTCCTTGCACATTCTTCTTCAAATTCTTCAAATAGCCTTGCAAGGTCTTCTAATTCCTTCGATGTTGCACACTTTTCGGCTTCAAGTCTCTCAATTTGTTCTTCAAAACCTTTACTCTGTTTGGAGACTTCGCCATTCATCTTCTTTAGTTTGCCATTTTCAACTCTGAGCGTCATAACTTCAAGTACGAGTTTCTTGTTTAGCTCTTGAAGCTTATTTGCCTTTTCCATTTCCAAGGCACTCTCACTTTCAAATTCCTTCTTCATGACTTGTAACTTCTTCTCAAATTCTTCCCTCATTTCTTATTTCTCTCGGGAAGTTTCCTCTATTTTCTCTTGAAGATGAGCATTCCTTTCCTTTAACTCCTCTATTTTAGACATCACAACACTATTACTATGCATAACATCCTCGCACACCTTGAGCAACTCTTTCTTCTCTTTTTCAAATGATTTGAACATTGGTTGGCACGATGAGGTAGATTTTTCAAAGCCATTGGTCTCATCATAGCTCATTGAGAAGTCTTGGTGCGTCCTCCAATCTTGGTTGTAAGAGTTGTTGAGGTTCCTTCCAAATGTTGTCTCTATTGATTGGTCTAGCCAACTAGGTGACATATCGATATTGAAATTCTGTGCGATTTCCAGTTGAGAGTCTATAGCATCTTGCAAGAGCTTTATTATCTTATCTTCTGATGACATGCTCATTGGCGGGGAGCTTGGCCTCGAGTCTTGCATGAAGAAATCCATAGAATCCTAAAAAAAAATAAAAAAAAAATACTAAATTAAAAAGTTCAAATTAGCAATAGACTAACTAGTATCGATATCAATCATCCGCTCAATCCCCGGCAGCGGCGCCAAAAATTGGCTAGTCTCTTTTATGACTCTCGCAATAGGACGAGGTCGGAGAGTAGCACAACGGTGAATAAGATTCGTTCCCACAGGGATCGAGTGATCGATTACCGAAATTGATTAGCCTAGATGCTATTCAAACAAGCGAAAAAAGGATATTTAAACTAAGTAAATTAAACTAATTTGATCTAATGACTAATGCTAATGCAAGAAATAAAATAACACTAAAATAAACTCAAGTGTAATATCGAAGAAAAACATGCTAGGACTTGACTACACTCCACCCTCAATTGACTTCCGTTTTAGACTCAATTATTCACCCAAAACATACTCATGCAATTTGTAGATTCATGCACCATAATATTAACATACAATCTTGGTCAAGCAAAGTAGATTACACCCAAAATCATACCCAAGCCTATCTCTCGATTACCCGGAATATACGAATGGGTTCATTAAGTTTGTTAGCGCACTAAACGAATCCTATATGCTAGCCTAAGTGGGTATATTTTCTAGACATGCATAGAGGGCATTTTAACGAACACGTGGTGTGCGTCTCCGGTCGGTACGTAACACACCACAATAAATCAATCAAATGGAGATCAATCACTTGAAAGCTTTAAGCATACAAAAATACCCATACAAACCACACTTTGCACATAAATGGATAAACAAGAATCAATATAAATATATAGTCATGGGTGGGGTTTCATCAAATCCTAGCAATATATATTTAGCTCATCATATTACACATAATAGCCATACGATAAATAAATTCAAGTGAGTACATGGCTACAATAAAGAAATTAAAAAAGAAAGAGATTAGAGAAAACTAAATGGAGAGCTTTCTCTTCTTCTTTGGATCTTCTTCTCCTTCTATCTTTCTTCAACTCTCTCTTGCCCAAAAAGGTGGAGTGATGGTGGATGTGGTAGATGGAAATTGTGGATGTGATGGTGTGTGGAAGAGATGGTGAAAAGAGAGAGTTTTTGGGAGAGTTGGAGTGGATTTTCGGATTTGTGTGTGTGGCTCTCCTTCTTTTCAAAAGAACATAAGATCTATTTATATGGCTCAAAATAGGGCAAGAAACAGGTCCAAAACGAGTCCAAGACGGACTGCCGCGGTCTGGGGTTTCTGCGGTTGAAGACCGTGGCGGTTGAACCGCAGCAAGCTCGAAAAAATCTCTGTGGCTCGGTTGCCGCGGTTGGACGACCGCGACACTTAAACCGCGGCATTGAATGGAGATTTATGTGGCTCGGGTGCTGCTTCCATGCCGCGGTTGGGAGAAACGAAGCTTGGAAGAGCTTGGAAGCCATGGAAACTTGGGAAACTTGGGAAACTTGGAGGTGAGAGAAAAAGTGTGCATGGGGCCTCGAAACTGGTACCAAACAGACGGGAGGATGACCGATCGGCGATCTAGGTGAAAATGGTCGGAAACGATGCCAGAAACCGATCGGAATGACCGGGTCAAAGTTCAGGTCGCGAACCGAGTCGGGTCAACCCGGTTTAGACTCGACCGGGTCGCTGCAGCTTGAAGACGACGTGACGTCATCATGACGTCACGCTGATGTGGCAGGGTGCACTTAGAACTGGGCTGGGGTGCACTCAGCAGCTGGTCCTTTCTTCCTTTGGGCGAACCGGATCTGGGCTGGGTCGGGTTAGGCCCAATGCTAAAACGCACCGTTTCACTAATACACATGGCGTGCTGCGGTGCGTTTCCTGGCAAATTACAAAAGGGACCCCTCAACTCTTCTTTAATTACAAAATCTTCAATAATTTCTCCAAGTTTTCACTTTCACCCCTGATTCTTCAAAATTACTCCAATGCCCTTGAACTTCCAAAAATACCTGAAACACTTATTTTAACAAATTAAATACTCGGTTTTACCCGAAAAATGAACACAAAATGATACGGAATTGGGGCTACACTTTGTGTAGAATTTAAAGCAATCACTTATCTTAGATTGTTGAGCTTCTATTTTGCCTATCACTTTTGTTACTTTTATTTTATGTATTTTTGGTGGTACATTAAACCACACACTATCCACTTATTATGATTTATATTTTTGCATCTTAGATTAGTTAATCAATCTAACTTATTACTTCATTTCCCTGTGTAACGAATCTAGCTTACCATTTACTAAGTTTTCTATCCTAAAGGATTCCAAAGTGGTAAAACATTATTTTCAAAAAGATCACACACATATATATATATATATATATATATATATATTGTTTTGATGTGCACAAATGACCTCATCAAGGATCATGGAATGAAATTTCAGGTCATGGGAGGATCATGGAATGAAATGTAATTTCGTGTCATGGGAGGATCATGGAATTAAATTCCATGTCATGGGAGGAACATGGAATGAAATTTCATGTCATGGGAGGATCATATCAAAGGCTTAAAGCTCGTAAAACATCCCCTATTAGGGGTACAATGATACAGGGAATGCCCTAAAACTAGATTGACATAAACAAACACAGGCCGTGACAAACAACAAGAAGACCTTTCTCCATCATTTTCAACGTATGTTATATGAATATGAAAGAAATCAATCATATGTATTTACAGTTATAGTTCGAGTTCCTAAGGATGCATACCTTCTTTGATATTAGGGATGGCTAAAGCAAATTAGGACCGCTTCAATCACGGCAAGGAATCCTGCTGGAAAAGATAATGGCGGAGATACCAAATTGCGGGTCAATTATTTGCGTTGGGTGCCATTTCAAAGTGTAAGGGTTTGGGAGTTTGGTTAACTGATTTGAATTGAATAAGATGATGTACAAATCAATTGGAGCAACGAATCCCGCTGGAAAAAAGATGATGGTGGAGATAAGAAAATGCGGGTCAATTATTTTAATTGGGTGCCATTTGGAATTGTAAGGGTTTGGGAATTTGGGTTAACTAACTTGAATTTCAATTTAATAAGATGATGTACAAATTAGTTGGAAGATATATGCCATAGTGGATTTTATGGATTGGGGTTTGGGGATTGCCTTCATCTGAGATAAGAAGGAGAAAAGGGATCGATTACCTTAAAGCAAATTAAATGATGACAGGGTCATTTTCGACCTCTTACATCAACAACCACTGACAACTCCAGAGGTATACTTGTCAAAGAACTCACTAACTTACACCACACAATCACTATATTGGTTACAAAGGGTTTTTTTAAAAAACTTGTGGCTATATGTAAAAAGTGGAAAACCAAAGTGGTTATTCTATGAAATGAAATGTTTAAAAATATTTACAAACTTTCAAAGTAAATGATTAGTGCTGGTTCAATTTCACTGAGATTCATATTGGATGGTTCTCTTCATCTTCGTCTTCATCACAGCCACATTAAGAATTAATAAACAAATATTATCATAAAGCATCCAATTAAACATTGTAAAAGTATTAATTTCTCACATGTTTCTGATGAGCACACGTGCACCATCAACCAAAATTTGGAATCTGACCCCAACACCAACAGCCAGCAAGAAAGTTAAGATACTAAACCAACTTCAAAATTCACAAATTTAATACAAAATGTTAATCTTTGGCAAGATTATTCCAAGGATTTGTTAATCATTCAAGGGTTATTCTAATCAAAGAATGTTTAGTTTCTATCATACATGTCTGCTACTTTTTTTGTCAATGATGACCCCCAAGATGCATGCTTGGTTATAATGCCTCTCTCTCTCTCTCTCTCTTTTGCTTTTGTTGGCTGTTGTGGTTAGAGGAGATAAAGTGGTGGCCCTGGACAGCTCTAGCAAGTAATCTTCATACTTAGCTGAAGTTATGGTTTTGATTTAAAGATAAAAAAGGAGAGAAGGGGCCTCTTCGTTATGATTTTATCTTATTAAGGCTTCATATGCTTCTATAGTGGTTAGCAGGACCCCTTCTATAGAAGGGGCCTCTCTCATTGAATCTTAGTGGGGGGCTCTCTTCAATCAAAATCTATCTATCTATCTATGCAACTGTTATATTTCCAGTTGTATGACCCCGTTTTTTTCCTCTTGATTTGCAACTCCTTGTTCATATATTTTTAAACATTACCTTACACTTTCCAACTGTAACATCCAATCTGCTTCCCAACTGTAACATCCAATCTGCTTCACTGCCCCATAAATCTGTAATAATCACTTGCTTATATGATGTTGATGGCAAGATGGGGAACATGTTAATTTTAAGAGGGCACATTTGGAATAAATTTAAAATTTCAAGTTACTACAGATAAAAACCAGATTTTCTGACCTTTTTCTCAGACTTTTAATTGATTTTCAAACTTCAGTTGATGGTTAAAAACAAACAAAATTGATAATATACTAGATGGGCTAAAGTTTTTCTTCATTTACGAAGCTTCTCTTCATGAAGATCCTTGTTTTAAATGAATCTTTCTACCATTTTGTCGGATCTCATAAGCCAATATCAGAATACCTTGATTTTAGTCCAAACCAGAATATTCCAACTATGATTAACTAATATTGATATAATAATAGAAGCAAGTGGATTATAAAGTGTCCAAACTCAACAGTAAAATCATTATTGATTGTCTATGTATCCGTTCAATGGATACAAAACATCCTTTTAGAAATGTTTAAACATACTTTTAAACCCTGCCAAACCAACAATTGTGAAGAAAAAGCCAAATGAATTAATTTAGATAAAACAATTAAATTATTAGAATCATTGATTATATATATATATATTTGCATAGCCTAAATTCCAAATCAAACACCCATCACTTCTACTGTTATTATTAATTTATATGCCATGCCAACTAGTTCAACCAAATTTTTTATTTACTAATCATGATTTGCAAGCTTGTTATTTAGACAGTTTTATTTTTTAATTTATTTATTGAAAATAATTATTTTATTGATTTCTAGAGACTGCCAGCTATCTATATAATTGTTTTATGAAGTACTAGTCACTATCGAAACCATTTGTATGACTCAAAAACTTTCCTTGGTTTGTAAAGATGCATGTTTGTACATAGCTGATCGATTTCAATTTAGCTGTCTTCTTATAATAATCGTTCGTACCAACAATAAAAAATAAATAAATGGCATGGATGCGAGTAATATTCTGACAAACTCAAAATATCTCACATGGGCATTATTTGTTTTTAGGCTGACATATGAAGTCTCATGAATATATTCCGACATGTCAAGGGAATATTTCAGGATAGGCTAACATAATTTTTATTTTTGATAATATGCATATAGAAGCAAAAGCAATTTTTTTTTTTTTAAGAGATCTTCGTAATATGAATGAATTTTAGAGCATCTCGGATATAAGAGTGAGTTATAAAAAAAAAAAAATATCACATAAGATAAATAGACAATTTATTAAAAAATGTACCTTTAATGCAGATGTGTATATATTAAACCTCACGCTGATGTGGTAAAAAAAATATTAAACATTGTCAACATGATCGTCTACTTTCAGATAGTCTGTTCCATACTATTTTTTCAATTGACTCATTAAGTATTTAAAACTGAAATTATTTTTTCATCTACTTTTAGTAAAGAAATAAAATAAAAAAGGAAAAAAAATTTGGACATGTCATTAAAAATAAATATGTTTTAAACAGAAGTATTGGAGACCAAATATGTAGTTGATTGTCTATCAAATCTATATTTATGCCACATAGGAAACAAGTCTCTTAACATTGTTGTAATTATGTCAACAATTTTAGGTATGCAAACCATTTTTACAATGGCAATGCTCTTATTAACAATAGAGAATAAAAATGTAAACAGTTGAACAATAAGAGACATAATAAGTCACAATCCAATAAATTTTGAAATAATTTATGTTATTAATGGTGATGACTCTTTTCTTTTTTTGAAATATTACATGAATTTGGGGATTTTTTTTTAGGAGGGGAGGACTCGAATCCATGACCTCGTGGTATATTAATGGTGATGATTTACTGGTGTAAAACGTTGACTATTCATTTAATTTATAGTGGTAACAATTATTTTTATGATTCAAATTAAATTTATAATAAAATTTACTCTTACTTAGTTTTCATTATGTAATCTAATAACTATTGTAAAAACTGGCACTGTTCTAATACTAGTTGTTGTAGAAAATCTGTGAACACAATCACGTTGGTGTGAAAATTATCAAGACACAAAATAATTAGGCAAAATAAAAGCAAAGCGAAAAAAGAAAAATTTACGTGGTTCAGCGTAAAGCCTACACCAGTGGGCAGAGATGAAAAGAAACTCACAACGACCAACGGAGATTACAAAAGAGTGTCTTAGAATCACTCACGAAACCCAAAACTCTATTACACCCAAAGAACTCTGATGGCTCAAAAGAGATTTTTTTCTTAAAAAATCCTATAACTACATATTTATAATATGGGTAGAGACAAAATAAAAATCTATATCAAATAAGGTTACTAACTAATTTAAGCCACATATTAACAAATCTCCACATTTGCTTAAATTCGTACAAAGGTCTACTGAGTAGAATTTTAGTATGTCATCCCCTCCAACAAACCCCTTATGTTAACTCACAAATTGAAAAAAACAAATCAAGTCCAAGCAGTTCCTAAACTTGAGCACAGGAATAGGCTTGGTCAACTTTTTAGCTGGATTTTCTACAGGTAGCAATTTTCTTGAATGTAATATATATATATATGGCTCATTCTTGAGTGCAATATGACACCATACAATTTAAAAAAATAGTATGTGATCACATATAATTACATCTGATCATAAATATATATAATGTTTTCGCATATGAATTGCACGTGATCACACAATTAAATTATTGTAATCGCATGTTAGAATATACAAATCACATATTAGCTGATGTGGTTGTACCAAAGAAGACATGATCACATTAAAAAAAAAATTTGTTGCATCATGTAACGTTGGACTCAAGGGCAGCCCTATATATATATACATTTGTCAATTGACACATTTGAAATAGAAGTTGAGATATAGATTTGGAATATTTAGCATTACTTTAAAAATAATATAGACTAAAATTTATGGTCATTATTTCAAGATTCAATGATAGTGTGTTTAATTGACATGTTTTAATTATATAAATCAACACATTTAAAAAAATAATAATAATAACATGATTAGCAACAAATATATAAATAAATAAATAACATATCAAAAGTATGTTATGGTATAGAGTGACATAAGTAATTTTGAGAGAGAGAAAAAATATTTTAAGGATATAATAAAATCTATTAAAATATAACACTACAACAGATTGGGTTTTTTACTGCGCGCAAAGAACGCCGTAAATGAGTATTTACAGCATTCAGCTGCAAGCCACATTAGATAATGTCGTGAATGAAATCCCTCAAATACGGTGTACCAAACGCGCTGTCAATATGTTTTAAAAAATGTCGTAATTGTATTTACGACCCCTTTTACCATGCGCAAAGAATGACTATTTACGGCGTTCAGCTGCAAGCCAAATTAGATGATGTCGTGAATGATATCCTTCAAATACGGCATACTAAATGTGTCGTCAATATGTATTTAAAAAACGCTGTAATTGTATTTACGACCCATTTTGTGGGTCGTGTTATGAACTTTTACGACGCACAAGAAACGTCATGTATCGATATGGATGTAAACTCAATCACGGCCTACATCTGCATGTCGTTATTGTCTTTTAAAAATATATTTTATTATATTTAAAACACATCATCCCACACACCCACCCCCACCCCAACCGAATCCATTCCTACCTCCCCCTCCCATTTCACGCCTTTTAATAATCCATTCACATCAGTCGTCGAACTTGAGACCTCATGTGAAGCAAAGCCTTAACTAGTTCTGCTACTCATTTGAATTTGTTAATAATTGCATAATGTTTAT
Source organism: Acer saccharum (assembly GCA_030490815.1). Lineage (NCBI taxonomy): Eukaryota > Viridiplantae > Streptophyta > Magnoliopsida > Sapindales > Sapindaceae > Acer > Acer saccharum. The sequence continues at coordinate 19,124,766 of CM059871.1, forward strand.
ATATAAACTATAAATGTTATTAATTTTTTATTGATTATTTTTAAATCAAAATTTTATTTTCAATAATATAAATTTCATTTTATATGGTAGACAAATTAACATTTATTTTAGCATTTAATTAAATTTTTTTAATCATATATTTTCAGATCAAAGGATATTTGTTAATCGTACCCGAGATAGACAGATGTTTCGAGATGTTTCTCTACATTTTAAAATTTAATAGATAAATTTAAGACTTGAATCCCTATCACAAAAGGGAAGGGGAAATGTAAATGGACTTTTCTAAAATGTTGTTTTGCATTTTAGATTCTTAATATTATATTTATAAATGAAAATAATATAGTTTTTCATAATTTTTTGAATTAATCTATAATAATTAATATACAAAATTTAAGAAAATTTAATTATTAACATGTCTCTTATGAAAAACGTAAGAAAAAAATCTAGATAAAAAGAAAAAAAAAAAGAAGGAAAAATGTTGTCCCTAAAATCATTATCATCAACAAATATTATTTTTGTCCTAACACACCCGCCTAACAAAATATTAAGTTTCAACATTAGGGTTCCTTTTAGGAGCCAAAAAGCTTGTTTTTGAAAAATGTATACGTGTGAGTTGTATGTCTTAAAAGACTCTCAAATATATAAGACATGCAATAGGTAAGCCATGAATAATCCTTTTTTACGGCATTCCTCAAATGCACGTCGTCTTTGAGAAATTATGTATCACTATTATGACTTGCACTGAATGCCGTAAATAGTCATTCACTTGTTTCTGAAAAATGTATACATGGCATGAGTAGTATGTCTTAAAAGACTCTCAAATAAGACACGCAATAAGTAAGCCGTAAATAATCCTTTTTTACAGCATTCCTCAATTGCACACCGTCTTTGAGAAATTATGTATCACTATTATGACTGGCACTGAATGCTGTAAATAGTCATTCACTTGTTTCTGAAAAATGTATACATGGCGTGAGTTGAATATCTTAAAAGACTCTCAAATAAGACATGCAATAGGTAAGCCGTAAATAATCTCTTTTTATGGCATTCCTCAAATGCGCGCCGTCATTGAGAAATTATGTATCACTATTACGACTTGCACTGAATGCCGTAAATAGTCATTCACTTGTTTCTGAAAAATGTATACATGGCATGAGTAGTATGTCTTAAAAGACTTTCAAATAAGACACGCAGTAGGTAAGCCGTAAATAATCCTTTTTTACAGCGTTCCTCAATTGCACACCATAAATAATCCTTTTTTACGGCGTTCCTCAATTGCACACCGTCTTTGAGAAATTATGTTTCACTATTACAACTTGCACTGAATGCAATTAATAGTCATTCACTTGTTTATGAAAAATGTATACATGGTGTGAGTTGTATGTCTTAAAAGACTCTCAAGTAAGACACGCAACAGGTAAGCCATAAATAATCTCTTTTTTACGGCGTTCCTCAAATGTGCGTCGTCTTTGAGAAATAATGTATCACTATTACGACTGGCATTGAATGACGTAAATAGTCATTCACTTGTTTCTGAAAAATGTATATATGGCATGAGTAGTATGTCTTAAAAGACTTTCAAATAAGACACGCAATAGGTAAGCCGTAAATAATCCTTTTTTCCGGCATTCCTCAAATGTGCGTCGTCTTTGAGAAATTATGCATCACAATTACGACGTGCACTTATCATAAGTCGTGAATGATAACATTTACGACGTGCCATTTATGTGCGCCAAAAAACTCAAGCCATAAAAGATCCAATCTGTTGTAGTGTAATTGAGAAAATGTAATTTTGATAAGAAGTAAGAATTACAATTGTTAAAACAAAACCTATATATTGTGATTCGATTTTGATTTATATTTGATATTTAAATAAAGAAAGGGAAAAGATCATTTCACCTCACCCCCCCCCCCCCCCCCCCCCCCCCCCCCCCGACTTTTACCCTATTATAAAACTGAGGACATGGTTTCCTGATACTAGCCGGTCTCCCCTTAGAAATGAAAATAATATTCAAACACCCCCTTCCGTTAGCTTTTTCGACAGAAAAACAAACTCTGACATTTTTCAGTGGGTAAAAAGAAGAAATTACCCTTCTATGCTTTCAATTGCTAGACAGCACAGGATTAAATAACTGAAATTACAATTTTACCCTCTAAGATATTTATTAAATAAAAAATATATTAAAAAAACAGAAAAAAAATTTAAAACACAAATAAAAAAATGATCTCCACTGTCCATCTCAAAGATGGACAGTGGAAATATCTCTTTTTTATTTTATTTTTTTATTTAAATTTTGAAATTGAATTAAAAATAACAAAAAAATAATAATAATCTCCACCATCCATCTTGGAGATGGACGGTGAAGATTTTTTTATTTAATTTTATAAAACGAAATTAAAATAATTTAAAAATATTTAAAAAAAAATTGTGTTCTTGGTGGAAGTCTATATTGGATCTCCACCGTCCATCTCACGAGATGGACGGTGGAGATCCAATCTGGACTTCCACCAAGAGCACCAACCCATAATCAATATCCAAGATCCAATCTACCAAGATCCAAATATCCAATCTACCAACATCGACACCACAACCACCGGTTCTGTTCACCACCACCATCATCATCAATTAATCGTCGTCATCATCACACCAACACCAAACCCAGATTTTAAAAACAAAAAATTAAAAAAATCGAACCCCCATCAAATTGAACCAAACCAAACCAAATTGAAATTGAACCCCAATCGAATCCCAATCAAAATTGAACCCCAATCAAACCAAATTGAATTCAAACCGAATTGAACCCCAATCGAAATTGATTAGTTGTCCAACCCTAACCACAAATCAAAAACACATCTGGTTCTCTTTTCTCTCTCACACACACCAAATCAAAATTACAAAAACACAAAAAAAAGGGCCACCATAGTGAACCACCCATCACCACCACACAACAACCCACCCAAAATCCATGTTTGAAACCTAATCAACCCAAGTTAGAATCAAACCGAAATCGATTCACCCATACCCATACACAAATGAACCCAAAAAACACTCACTCCCAAACCCAATTGATGATGAAGAGGAGATCGACAGCTCGGCGGTCAAAGGGTGGCGACTAGGGTTTGTTTCTGAATTTTTTTTTTGTTTGAATGATGAAGTAGATGAAGGATCTGGGTAGAAGAGATCAAATTGAATCTCTGTGTGGAAATTGATTGTGAAGAGATGAAGAGATGAGAGAGGAGAGAGAAGGTGTAATTTTTAAAGAGGCACGTTTTTTATTGAAGAGGGTGACGTGGCCTCACATCCTCCACTCATTTCTTTTATTTTAAATATATTATTAATTTTAAATATAAAATGACTTCTATACCCTTCAGTCCATATCAACTTTCCTGATCCCACAGCAAGATTATGAATTTGCCCCTCTACAGTAACGGTCAACGTCCAATTTGGACGGTTTCCGTTACAGAAGGGGGTCTTTGATAAATAACTTAGTTTCAGGGGGGTTTACGGCCAATAATCACAAACTCTGTCCTCAGGTTTCTAATATAGTAAATAGTAGGGGGGGGAAATGATTAAATCCCATAAAGAAATAATATATTTAGAATCAAAGATAATCTCTATGTGATTAAGAGAAAAATATTAATAATGTATTATATAAAAGATTTAGAAAATATAAAAATGAAATAGGGGAAAAACATAAAATTATAAAAGTTTAGGATGTTACTAAAATTAAAATAAAGGTAAATTTATAAAACTTTAAAACTTCAGGGGTAGTGGCCCCCACTAATCCTAAGGTGGCTCTCTACTTGGGCGCGTGTATCACACGTGATTGGTTTATGACATCGATTTTATCCGATGATGATCGAATCTAGAAGATTTGAGCACATTAAGTTAGCTTACAGTGTCGGTTTTTTAGATTCTCGATGAATCTATGTAGATTTAATGGAGATTGTTCGGCTACTGTTTCAATTTTTGCTTCGATTTTCTCTCCACATAGGGCCAAATTTAAAACGGGCACTTGAGTTGTAATCACTAGTGTCTGAGGATCATTTCCACGAAAACAGTGTCGATCAACTGGCCGACAGTAGTTGTACGACTAATAGGAGCGTGGTTTGGTCTTCTGGTAAATTTTTATGGCATTTTGTTGCTCTTTTCGCAAGGTGCCTTTAGGATTTATTGCAGATCCGATGACTTTGTTCACGATTGTGTGGGCGGTTCACCTTCACGTACGGTGGCAATCTGTTGCTCCAGAACGGCCGCTTCCCTACTAGAACTTTCCTTCTGATCTCCTAGATGTTAATAGGGCTCTAATACCAAATGTTGGAAAAATAATTTTCCCAAACTATTTTTAATCCCGTTTTTTGTTCGAATCAATAATTTATTGATTCTTAGTTTTGATTATTTCTTATGGTTGAATTAAATCAACTTGACAAGCATATTTCAATTCTCATTAGAATTCAGATTATTTCTATTGTGACCTAGACTAAAAAATCTAATTTGATTAACATTACAATTTATTAACCTAATGAAACGGCTTTGTTTAATTCCTACATATACTAATTAGACTTCAATATCCCAAATTCCTTAAATAAAAGTAAAACACTAATATAATATATATATATATATATATATATATATAAATTCAAGCTGGCAAAGGGCGGCACTATCCATGATTCGGATCTAGTTCCTCTTATTATCTAATTTTTTTTCCTAACCTATTACAGGATTTTCGACACATGGCAATTAAAACATTGTTGGCTGAGATTTTTTTTTTTTTCTCTTTGCTAGGCAAATGATGTCGCTCTTCCTTAACAAAATATAGAACTCCTAGAAACAATAAAAAGTCCAAATACAAACTCAATCATACTTTTCCCCATTTTGCCGTGCCTCCATTTTTGTTAGTTTTACTTTCTTTGTCTTACCTTCCTTCTCAATTTCTCCTTCAAAACCTTTTCAATGCCAATATTCAGAAACTTAGGCGACTGTGAAAGTAAGGGCAAAATCTCTCTCACTTTTTTTTTACACAACCAATTTATGTACTCTTAGATATAAGTTCCTTATATTTTGATTGGCTTATTTCGTTGACAAACCACATTTTGGGATGTCTATGTAATGGGTAGCTTAGGTTTTCATTAACAAGCTTCCAAGAATCTCGGTGACTTCAAGAACAAGAGCAAAGTTAAATCACTTGACTTGCCTCTTGAAGAGTGAAAGTATACAAACGTAGTTAAATTGCTTAAGGCATACCTAGAGGCGGGGGTGGGGGGTGAATAGGTTTTTACACCTTTTTTCAATCCCTTGAACAAACTTTTGTTTGTCCCTTAAGGTAGCCTTACACACAACAAAATAAATCAAGAAAGACAGACATAGACAATATGAGAATATAATCATGAGAACAAGGTCTAAGTATATCATCTAGTTGTGTGAGGTATAAGAACAAATAAACACAACAACAAAGAATACTTGTATTTCAATAGATGTTCAATGAGTTACAAGAGTGATCAAATATCACTATACAAAAATTACAATATACAAAAGAATCATATATACAAAAATGATCAAAAGAATGAATCCACAAATCACACTTTACAAATACTTGCTTCACTATACATCACAAGTGAATAATATGAAACAAGATAATAACATACACAAATAAAATATAAAAGATAGAGATAGGAAGAATTAACACAAGAGATTTTTTAACGTGGTAAAACCTCCAAGGAGGAAACATCCACGGGTTGAAATACAACCATTAGGGTACTATATATATTGGATGATAAAAATAGAGAATCCACAAAATGACCAATCTTTAGCTCACCCAACCTAGTGGAGTCTAAGTCTACCCAACCCTATTGGAAAGTATGAGATCCCTCAATGATGCGAAACCATCATATATTGGACAACACACAAAACCAACATCGATGGAAGATTAGAAATTCCTCAAGAGTGCATACACCTCCCGTGTACCCCGCTCTTTTGGAGTCTATGTCTAACCATATGCCTAGGCCTTCCAATATAATAGCCACCTCCCTATCCAAGGCACTCATGCCTCTAGGGAGCTTCCCATGCATGACTATCCGAGTCCTCCCGACTCTAGCCATGACTTCTTGCTTACCTATTCGAGTCATCCCGACTCTAGGCAAGTCTTCTTGCTTGGCTATCCGAGTCATCCCGACTCTAACCAAGACTTCATGCCTTTTACAAGGACTTTCTAGTGTGATCATGTGAATGCAAATGATGCAAACAACCAATTCAACATAAAACATATGATCAATACATTCCATGGTACAAATAGACCTAAACATGTGATATCACAAGTAATAAAAGTCTAAATGCAAAATACAAGAATAAAACCTAAAGCATGTGTAAACACCAAGCACATAAGCTCAAAGTCTCATTCACACATACAACACTTGAACAAAAATATATTCATGAATTACAAGTTCAAGATGCTATCAACATACAATAAAATGCTAGATATATGAGATTCAATCAATCAATATTCTAGCCAAAAATATAGAGCAAGGATTCAAGATATAAATCAATTAAATCCTAGAATGCTCTAAAACACATACAAATACAATAATCCTAGATTTCATCAATCAAAGGATCAAATCAAATCTCAAGGTCATTTATCACAAAATTGATTCAATCAAGTCACAAACAACCTAAGATGTCATTCTAATCATAATACAACTCACAAACATGTGAAAAACCTAGAATCATAGAAACTAGTCCACATTTGTCTCTAAATAGACTTTTGATTAGAATGATTATGAAGCTATCTTTCTCAATAGCTTTCACCAAACATAAACATACATAGAGAAGAAGAAACCCCAAGCAAATTGAAGGTTATAAAAGAAGAAATCCCAAAGATAAGACCAATACCTTGGATTCACGAGCTGGTTCGGATTTCTGTGTGGAACCACCAGAAAACTCGATCAAACAGCCACCAAACCACTTGGAAAAGGTAGAGGACTCAATTACGAACGTTCTCCAACTTGAATCACTCAAATCCGACTTCGTATGAAGAAGTTATGGTGTTTGGAAGATGAGAAAATTTAGGAGAAAAATCTGACGGGAATTCTACAATTTTTCTTCTTGAAATGAAATGGAGGGAATGGAGGGAAATAAAAAGGAGGAGAGAGGAGAGGATTTTTGGCCAATCAAAGAGGGCCACCTCAGCCCATCCCCGTGGGGGGCGCGTGGGCCACACGGGGCCAGAGAGGCTCTCTGCCCGTGGGGCCCACGGCTCCCACACGGCTTGGGCCACACGTGGCCTCCTGGCCACTTCCACCTCTCGCGCACTCCCTCACGTTCTTTAGCCGTATCTTGGGCATCCGAACTCCGATTTCGAATCCGTTGTTGGATTACAAACCGTGACTCCCTCATGCACGACAATAACTACACAACTTTGAAAAATGGTTGAGAAATCATCTCGGAAAACGACAATGAAGTCAACTCAACAAATGAGAACGAAAAGTAGCGTAGCTACATCATTTGGACTCGAAACTAAATGAATGAGTAACTGAAATGACCGGAACTCAATAAAGAATCATAATAGAGCATATTCAAGTCCAAATACAAAAATATGGAAACATACAAACACAAAGACACACACATATGCTATTTCCTAGACATAGTCCTAGAACATGCAATAAGCAAAGTTTGTCAAGATAGTATAAATGCATGAGCATATATTATCAAGTGTGTGAAAGTGATATATAAATGATGTTTAACCATGAAGGAACACACAAGGATGCCATGTGTGTGTGTGTGTGTGTGTGTGCCTAGCCTTGTAAGAGATATGAGGTCTTATATTACCTTTGATGATCAATGAAGCACATATCTCTTTGAAGTCGGCATTTTGCAAGAATTGTGGCCAAGACTTTCTTCGTCTTCATAAATCTTCAACATATGGACCACTAAACATTACAAAAGAAACACGTTCTGATATGAAATACATGCCAACACAAACTATAAACCTAACAAAGAGATTAGTTGCACACACACACACACACTTCTTCATGCATGTTTTATTCATCTTGCATTTGTGCTTCAATTCTTATGTGTGCATTCCTCACACTTCACACTTGCAGCTCTTTGTTGGATTTTGTTGTGTGATAGTGTCTAGTAATTCATTTCCGTTTGTGTGATCGGAAACGTCCGTGCTTGCACGATGGTTAACCATTTGAGAAGGTCCTATTCTTTTCTTGGGTAAGTGTCAGATTTGGTTTGGTTGTTTAGAGTAAAGTGTCTAGTTTCAAATGATTGGATTTCAATGATTTAAATGATTTTCAAAACTGACTGTATGGTCTTATGATCATAATGTTTTATATAAAGCTTCAAAATGAGTTTTGAGAAATTATGTACAAATTAGACACCCATACCTTTCTAACGGTATATTATTCATAATATTTCATGATCGTTCAGATTTGTTTTGAAATCTCTAAAGTGAACACCAAAACAGTGCAACTCTGTTGTTGTCTATTTCTGACCTTTGGTCACTCAATTGAGCATAACTTTTTCTATAAACATTGAAATGTTATTCCATAAACTGGAATAGAAAATAGATATCCATACCTTTCAAATGATATATCATACGAAAGCTTTCGATGTCTTTTGGTTATGTTTTGGATCGCTTGAAATTGGAGCTGCAGTGTTGTCGTGTGTTTACCCGAGAGCATTGACACCATGGCACGACCTCACTTTCCAGGTCACCTTGAGGTCACCTTTTGATGCTAAAAATGAGTTTTCTTTCCAAAATGACGTAGTTTCATTTAGGGCTCATATATATATGATGTCTTCTCTCTTGTATGCTTCTAAGAGTTCAAAATTACATATTTGAAAGAGAGAGTATTTCCCAAGAAAGAAAAACTCCCAAGAACTCCTTTTTACTCATCCAAACTCATTTCCATGTGCATCAAACATCTCCTAAACATCATCTAAGATCATCTAGGATTTATCTATGCATGGGTCTTCTTCAACACACATGACTTGGTAAGTTGAACACCATTTATTCATTTTTGTGTTCTTACTTAGCAAGAAATCTCATTTATGACTTATTGGCATCTATATTAAGATTTATTTACAAGTTGAGATACTTGTGTTGATTGATTGAGTTATTGTTTTGTGATAGCTAGGATTTCATGTTTATATAACATCTAGCTAAGTTATCTCATTGATTGATTGAGATTGTTTGTGATAGCTAGGATTTCAAGTTTATATAACATCTAGCTAAGTTATCTCATTGATTGATTGGGATTGTTTGTGATAACTATTGTATCTAGTGTTAGGATTATGCTTAATAGTAAGAGTGTAATATTGTTTTTGACAATCTTTTCATATTAATAAAGTGATTTCTGTTTTAAACAAATCTTATAGCATTTATAGATTGAATATTATAATTGTCAAAAGTAAAAAATCATAAGGTCAAAAGACTATGAGAAAAGAAAAATTGTTCGTACATCTGGATATGTATAAGTGAGACGCAATTCTTTAGCTAGTCTTGAATAATGTTCACAACTTAAGGTAAAGGTTGGGCACCTTTATCTTGTTAAAGTTGTAGATTCTTTTGCTAGCAATTGAGTGAGATAAAATGTGTTATGATGGGTCTAAATCATCAAAGTGGCTTTGAGTAAAAGAATATAGTGCACTAGGTACATTGAACTGGATCACAATGAAATACTTTATCTAGAACCGTCAGTAGATAAAAGTCATTTCATTATAAGGACAATCGGAGAGTCTATCTTAATCCTGAGATAAATGATGGACTTATGGTTGCAAGTGTTATCATTGGAGTTATCAATGAGTACGATTATATAGCATAGTCTATCCTCGACAGTTTGGTGATATTCATTTGTTAATCGATAAAGGACTTCATTTATAGATATGGACATCGTGCCTCCATTTATGCAATGAGAGTATAATATCATCATATGGATGTTTTGAGGTAATTGGATATTAAATCTCAACGTTAAGTTTTTGATAGTGTCTATTGAAAACATGGCTTCTGGATAAGTCAAAATATCTAAAGTTCAAAATGTGGTCATATGAGTAAATATGGTAACTTGGAGAGCTATAGGCGGTTTATGAGCTCTTGGTGATTACTGATATTATTCACGAGGATTCACCATCTCCAATAAGATTGTCTAGGGTATGAATGAGAAACATTTACTTGTTCTATCTTTATTTAAGAGTGTAATTTTAGTTCTTTAGTGGAATGAATTAAAATTAATAGATCAAACATAAGTGAATCATTTGTTGATTGTGATTGAGTTATGTCTATTAAAGCTTAAATTAGATAGCCCGCCAAGATCTTCAATCCACACGGACTTGCATGGATCACTTGATATATTCTACCGGACTAATTTATGGGTCCATCTAGAATTGTATTAAGGCATGTGGACTTGTTTCTTTTAGTAAGAATGGGCCTAGTTCACATGTGGGCCTTTTAATTAAAGGTCCAATGGATTTAATAAAATGAAAAATGATATTTGGGCTTATCTTTGTGTATGGGCGGCAAGGCTTGAAAAATAGCTTAATATATTATTTTATTTTATTATTTCATTAAATGGAAATTAATTAATTGATTGATTAATTATTTAATTAAGAATCAAAATTTTTTTCTGACTAGGAAATATGTTTCTTAGTAGTATACTATTGTGGTAGTATAATTAAAATAAAAGACTTTATTTGGTAAGTAGATAAATAAGGGATTTATTTATCTAGTCAAATAAGGAAGTCTTTTATATAGTCACAAATACACTAAGGAGTTGGATTAGGGTTTAGAATTCTAAGGAAATCTACCTAGAGTTAGGATTTAGGTCAAAAGGCATAAAACCTATTTGGTAGAGGAATTCGGCCACCCTAATGAGATTTAGGCAAGAATTCATGCAGCAATACATTTAATATATATGACAAGAAGAATTTAATATATATTACTTTATATGTCAAGTATAATTCGTGCACTACACATATGATTACGGTGCAAGGAATTCACACTAGATATATATAATATATTGTGCAAAGTTTTTCACATGAGATATATATAATATATTGCGCAAAGAATTCACACCGGATATATAAATATATATTATTTTATATGGCAAGAAAAGGAATTCGTGATACATATATGATTTATATCAAGCAAGGAATTCACCCAAGAGATATATGAGATTGAGCAATGAATTCGTGAGATATATAGATATTATATATAGAAGGAATTCGGCTAACTCTAATGCAAGGCTTGAGAGTTATTTCTTTTGCTTGAGAAAAATAGAATTCAACTCTAGACAATATTGTGATATTTTTGGCCAAGAGGAATAGAGAGAAAAGATTGTTTTTATTTCGATAGTGCACTAGTAACTTTTACATCAAAAGGTTTTGTACACAATTTCGAATAAGGTTCACGCGAGTTTCGATCGAACGATTGTGAATTCAAAAGTGACTGAAACATTCTTTGTATTCTCTTGGAATTTATTGTGACTAACGAAAAAGAAAAAGCTTTTGTTATCCATCCTCAGGTACGTAATTCAAAGAGAAGGGAGACCACGCTCCTAGGTGATTCACGTTCGTGATTGGATTGGAAGATCTTACGGATTACCATCGACGCAATGTCAATCAGATCACGCGACAAAGGTACGATATCTTTTAGATGTATATTAATTAATTAAAGGGTTAAGGTTCAACTTATGGAAAAATTTTAAACTATACTAAAACCTTTTTTAGTCTCGCTTCCGCTGCATGCATGTACGTTTTTCCCTACATCTAGGATTGGTTATCCTTTACATAGCTAAGTTGTATGCCATGACATATAGCAATATTGATATCTAGGATTGATTTTATTCATATCATTTAATCTCTAGATAAGCATTTAGTGTTGCTTAGCATTAATTAAATTTTGGATATTTCATAATATTTACATAGGTTGTTGATCTCTTCGTGAGAGTTAAGCCTTGTGACTAAGTTGCTTAGTGCACAAGCAATATTGGTCAAGTGCCACTGTAAAAGGCCTACGGTTAGAGTAGGAGGTGCTCACGCCAAGAGTAGTGGATTGGGGGATATCACTAGGGATTGAACCAAGAGTGGTGATTGGTAGTGTTCATAGCCTGAGGTTGTCTAGAGTGAGAGTCCGTGTAACCCTTTTATTCATATAGTGGATTTTGGTGACCATGTGTCACTAACATAATAGCTCGTGGTTTTTCCTTGTTGAAGGTTTCTACGTAAAATTCAAGTGTTCTTTAATTTCCGCACTTTATACTTGATTTGATTGTTTGTTGAATTGGGTTTATTTTTGAATATTGACTAATCCGAAAAATTTGGTAATAATCGGATTAACAACCCATTCACCCCCCTCTAGGTTGTTTTAGACACACGCTATATTTGTTTCAAATAATCTAGATTGTTTTAACAAATGAAAGTAGATTAAATTAGGCAAGAGTTAAAACAATACAAGTTAAAGTATGTAAAGAAACTAAAAGTACTAAAATCTGTAGGGAAAAACACGTGCATGCAGCGGAAGCGAGACTAAAATAGGTTTTAGTATGTTTTAAAACTTTTCCTTAAATATGAACCTTAACCCCTTAATTAATTAACATATAACTAAAAGTATCGTACATTTGTCGCGTGATCTGATTGACGTTGCGTCGATAGTAATCCGCAAGATCTTCCAATCCAATCATGGACGTGAATCACCTAGGAGCATGGTCTCCCTTGTTTTTGAATTGTGTACTTGAGGATGGATAACAAAAAAAAAAAAAAATTCTTTTTCATTAGTCACTAAACCTCCAAGAGATAACAAAGAACGTTCCGGTCACTTTTGAATTCTCAATCTAAAGATCGAAACTCGCGTGAACCTTATTTGAAGTTGTGTTGATGTATAAGCTACTAGTGCACTATCGAAATAAAACGATCCCTTCTCTTTTTTTCTCTTCGCCAAAATCTCACACTAATCTCTAGAGTTGGATTTTTTTTTTTTCTCAAACAAAAGAAAATAACTCTCAAGCCTAGCTAGTAGGGTGGCCGAATTCTATCACTTCTAATATATAGGGTGGTTGAATTCCTTGCCCTTTAATTTAGGGTTGGCCAAATTCTCTTGATAGTCTTTTAGGTGGTGACCGAAATCCTCTACAAAAAAGGATTTGTGTTTCCACAAAAGACTCCTATCAAGCTTTTTAGAATTCAAACCCTAATCCAACTCTTTAGTGTATTTGTCACTATATCAAAGACTTCCTAATTTGACTAGATAAATAAAGTCTTTTATTCTCATTATACTACCACAATAGTATACTACTAAGAACCATATTTCCTAGTCAGAAAAATATTTTGATTCTTAATTAAATAATTAATCAATCAATTAATTAATTCCCATTTAATTAAATAATAAAAATAAAACAATATAATAGGCTATTATATTTAGCCTTGCCGCCCAAGTCCATACATGGGCATATATATTGTTTTTCCATTTTATTAAATCCATTGGACTTTAATAAAAGGTCCACATGTGAACTAGACCCATTCTTACTTGTTAGGTTTTTGATTTGTGTTGGCATGTATTCCATATCAAAATGTGTTTATCTTGTAATGTTTAGTGGTCCTAATGTTGAAGATTCAAGAAGACAAAGAAAGTCTTGGCCACAATTCATGCAAGATGCCGGCTTCAAAGAGATATGTGCCTCATCGATCTACAAAGGTATATATAAGACCTCATATCTCTTACAAGGCTAGGTACACACACACATGGCATCCTTGTGTGTTCCTTTATGGTTAAACATCATGTATATATCACTTTCACACACTTGATAATATACGCTCATGCATTTATACTATCTTGACAAACTTTGCTTATTGCATGTTCTAGGACTATGTCTAGGAAATAGCATATGTGTTCATGAATATATTTTGTTCAAGTGTTGTATGTGTGAATGAGACTTTGAGCTTTATGTGTTAGGTGTTTACACATGCTTTAGGTTTTATTCTTGTATTTTGCATCTAGACTTTTATTACTTGTGATATCACATGTTTAGGTTTATTTGTACCATGGAATGTATTGATCACATGTTCTATGTTGAATTGGTTGTTTACATCATTTGCATTCACATGATCACACTAGGAAGTCCTTGTAAAAGACATGAAGTCTTGGTTAGATTCGAGATGACTCGGATAGCCAAGCAAGAAGACTTGTCTAGAGTCAGGATGACTCGGATAGGCAAGCAAGAAGTCATGGCTAAAGTCGGGAGGACTCAGATAGTAATGCATGGGAGGCTCTCTAGAGGCATAAGTGCCTTGGATAGGGAGTTGGCTATTATATTGGTAGGCCTAGGCGTATGGTTAGACATAGACTCCAAAAGAGCGGGGTACACGGGAGGTGTATGCACTCTTGAGGAATTTCTAATCTTCCATCGATGTTGGTTTTGTGTGTTGTCTAATATATGGTGGTTCCGCATCATTGAGGGATTTCATACTTTCCAATAGGGTTGGGTAGACTTAGACTCCACTAGGTTGGGTGAGCTAAAGATTGGTCACTTTATGGATTCTCTATTTTTATCATCCAATATATATAGTACCCAATGGTTGTAGTTCAACCCGTGGATGTTTCCTCCTTGGAGGTTTTACCACGTTAAAAAATCTCTTGTGTTAATTCTTCCTATCTCTATCTTTTATATTTTATATTTTATTTGTGTATGTTATTATCTTGTTTCATATTATCCACTTGTGATGTATAGTGAAATACAAGTATTCTTTGTTGTTGTGTTTAATTGTTCTTATACCTCACACAACTAAGTGATATACATAGACCTTGTTCACATGATTATATTCTCATATTATCTATGTATGTCTTTCTTAGTTTATTTTGTTGTGTGTAAGGCTACCTTGAGGGACAAACGAAAGTTTGTTCAAGGGATTGAAAAAAGGTATAAAAACCTATTCACCCCTCCCCCTCTCTAGGTATGCCTTAAGCAATTTAACTACATTTGTATACTTTCATTACTAAACGAAACAAGTCCACATGCCTTAATACAATTCTAGATGGATCCATAAATTAGTCCAATAGAATATATCAAGTGATCCATGCAAGGCCGTGTGGATTGGGGGATCTTGGTGGACTATCTAAATTTAAGCTTCAATAGACATAACCCAATCATAATCAACAAATGATTCACTTAGGTTCGATCTATTAATTTTAGTTCATTCCACTAAAGAACTAAAATTGCACTCTTAAATAAAGATAAAATAAGTAAAAGTTCCTCATTCATACCCTAGACAATCTTATTGGAGATAGTGAATCCTCGTGAATAATATCAGTAATCGTCAAGAGCTCATAGACCGCTTATAGCTCTCGTAGTTATACCATATTTACTCATATGACCACATTTTGAACTTGGATATTCTGACTTGACCAGAAGCCATGTTTTCAACAAACACTACCGAAAGTTCAACATTGAGATTTAATATCCAATACCCCAAAACATCTATATGATGATATTAAACTCTCATTTAATAAATGGACCCACAATGTCCATATTTATAAATGAAGTCCTCTATCGATTAGCAAATGAATACCACCAAACTATCGAGGATAGACTATGCTATATAATTGTACTCATTGATAGCTCAAATAATAACACTTGTAACCATAAGTCCATCATTTATCTCACGATTAAGATAGACTCCCCGATTGTCCTCATAATGAAAAGACTTTTATCTACTGACGGTTCTAAATAAAGTATTTCATTGTGATCCTATTTAATGCATCTAGTGCACTAGATTCTTTTACTCAAAACCACTTTGATGATTTAGACTCATTATAACACATTTGATCCCACTCAAATGCTAGCAATAGAATCTACAACTTTAATAAGATAATGGTGCCCAACCTTTACCTTAAGTTGTGAATATTTATTCAAGACTAACTAAAGAATTGTGTCTATCTCATACATATCCAGATGTACGAACTATTTTTCTTTTCTCATAGTCTTTTGACCTTATGATTATTTACTTTGTGAATGTACACGAACGAAGTTAAATTGCTTAAAGCATACCTAGAGGGGGGGGGGGGGGGGTGAATAGGTTTTTACACCTTTTTTCAAACCCTTGAACAAACATCCGTTTGTCCCTCAAGGTAGCCTTACACACAACACAATAAGCCAAGGTAGACATACATAGACAATATGATGACACAATCATAAGAGAAATGTCTAAGTATATCAACAAGTCATGTGAGGTAAAATATCAAATAAACATAACAACAAAATAAGCTTGTATTTCATAAGATGTTCAATGTGTTACAAGAGTGAGCAAAATGTCACTAAACAAATATTACAATATACAAAAGAATCAAAGATACAAATTTACCTAAGAATGAATACACTAATCACACTATACAAAGACTTGGTTCACAATACATCACAAGTGAATATTATGAATCAAGACAATAAAATATACAATTAAAATATAAGAGAAGAGATAGAAAGAATTAACACAAGAGATTTTTTTAACGTGGTAAAACCTCCAAGGAGGAAACATCCACGGGTTGAACTACAACCATTGGGTACTATATTATTGGAAAGTAAACATAGAACATTCACAAAGTGACCAATCTTTAGCTCACCCAACCTAGTGAAGTCTAAGCCTACCCAACCCTATTGGAAAGTATGAAATCCCTCAATGATGCGGAACCACCATATATTGGACAACACACTCAACCAACATCGATGGTAGATTAGAAATTCCTCAAGAGTGCATACACCTCCCGTGTACCCCGCTCTATCAGACTCTATGTCTAACCATACGCCTAGGCCTACCAATACAATAGCCAACTCCCTATCCAAGGCACTCTTGCCTCTAGGGAGCCTCCCATGCATGACTATCCGAGTCCTCCCGACTCTAGCCATGACTCCTTGCTTACCTATCCAAGTCATCCCGACTCTAGGCAAGACTTCTTGCTTGGCTATCCGAGTCATCCCGACTCTAACCAAGACTTCATGCCTTTTACAAGGACTTCCTAGTGTGATCATGTGAATGCAAATGATGCAAACATTCAATACAACATAGAACATGTGATCAATACATTCTATGGCACAAATAGACCTAAACATGTGAAAACACAATTAATCAAGTCTAGATGCAAAAATACATGAATAGAAACCTAAGCATGTGAAACACCTAACACATATACTCAAAGTCTCATTCACACACATAACACTTGAATCACAAAATGTTCATTAAGTACAAATTCAAGATGCTATCAATATACAATCAAAGCTAGATATATGAGATTAAAATCAATCAATATACTAGACAAAAATATAGAGCAAGGTTTTGAGATTTACATCAATCAAAACCTATATTCTCTAAATCACATAAAAATACACAAATCCTAGATTTCACTAATCAAAGGATCAAATCAAATCTCAAAGTCATTTTAACACAAAATCAATTCAATTAAGTATCAAACAACCTAAGATGCCATTCTAATCACAATACAACTCACAAACAAATGTAAAACCTAGAATCATAAAATTTAGTCAACATAAGTCCACAAATTGAGTTTCAATTAGAATGATAATCAAGCTACCTTTTCAAATAGCTTTTATAAAACAATAACATAGATATAGAAGAAGAAACCCCAAGCATTTGGAAGGTCAAATAACAAGAAATCCCAAAGATGAGACCATTACCTCGGATTTTGAAGCTGGTTCGGAATTCAGTGATCAACCACTGGATATCACGATCAAACAGCTACCAAACCACTTGGAGATGTTAGAGGACTCAATTACGAACACTCTCCAACTTGAATCACTCAAATCCGACTCCGAATGAGGAAGATATGGTGTTTCGAAATCAGAAATTTCAGAGGAGAGGGCTGACGGGAAAACTGAAATTTTCTTCTTGGAAATTCAAAATGAGAGAGAGAGGGAAGAAATAGGAGGAGAGAGAAGGAGGGAACCGGCCAATCATGTGGTGCCACGTCACCCCCTGGCCATGGGGGGCGCGTGGCCCACACGGGAGCAGAGGGTGCTCCAGGCCGTGGGGCCCACGGCCTCAACCACGGCCAGCCCTTGTGGCCCACGGCCTGGGCTGTCCTCTCGCGCGCTCCCTCGGGCATCCGCCCGTATCTCGGGCATCCGAACTCCGAATTCGAATCCGTTTTCGGATTACGAACCGTGACTCTCTCACGCACGAAGACGACTATACAACTTTGAAAAACGGTTGAGAAATCATCTTGGAAATCATCGATGAAGACAACACAACGTAAGAGAACGTAAAGTGGCATAGTCAACACGTTTGGACTCGAAACCTTATGAATGAGTAACCGAAACGACCGGAACTCAATAAGGCATTGAATAAGAACATGTTCAAGTCCTAAACACAAAATACGGAAACATACAAACACAAATACACACACATATGCTAGTTTCCGGACATAGTCCTAGAAAATGCAAAACACAAAGTTTATTAACTAAATGTGAATGCATGAGCATATTTTGCTAAGTGTGTGAAAGTGAAATGTAAATGAAATAAAATCATGAAGGGACACACAAGAATGATATGTGTGAGTGTGTGCCTAGCCTTGTAAGAGATAAGAGGACTTAGAATACCTTTGTAGACCGATAATGCTCGAAACTCTTAAAAGCCGGCAACTTGAACGAATAATGGTTGAGACGTCCTTCGTCTTCGAAATCCTTCATTTACTAACCACTAAACATTACAAGTAAAACACGTTTTGATATGGAATTAATGCCAACACTAATTATCAACCTAACAATCTCCCCCTTTGGCAAATTCCATGACAAAACCCCTAAACAAACACTAAAACAATTACAAAGAAAATTTGGTCACAATGAGTACAATGAGTTACACATATAGACACAAATTATAAATCAAGTCTTGAACTTCATCTTGGTCTTCTCTTGATATCACCTAAAAAAGAACTTGAAAGCACAAGAATATCCAAGAGACAACAAGTATGGCAATATCCAATCTTAGGCAAGAAAATAATAACATATAAGTTCAAATGGATCAAGTATGCTCCCCCTTAATACATACTATCCATCAATATATTCTAAGCCAAGATTCAACAAAAATATTACATGCCATATAGTTCAAGCTAGATACCAAATATACAAAAATATAAAACAACTAACATAAGACTAAGTAAGCTAGATATCTCCCATGTGTTTCTCATATTTCTCCCCCTTTTTGACATGATATGAAGCCAAAGGGACAGAGTAAGAAATTATACCTCATGAAGCTCTCTAGCCACTTGTGCCACCAAGGAAAGAAGAACGGTGTGCGGATCTCACATATTGCCTTGTTGGAGTTGATTTTCCTTCCAACTCTTTGATCCTATCATCTTGAGCAACAAGCTTTGCACTAAGGTCTTCAATCTTCCTTTGTGACGCCTCAATCAATCTATGAGATTCTTCAACCTCTTTCCTCAATTTTAAAGCCCAACTAGGAAGAGCGGGTGAGTTAGGGACATGGTTAGAATCAAGAGAATCACCAAAAAGCCTAAGTACATCATTAGACTTTCCCTTGTCCTTGTACGACATGGTTGCCATACGTTTCTCACTCAACTTCTCTAAGGGAGGAAGCATAACATCACCATCAAGATTCCTCACACATTTAGCTAAGCACAATTGAGTTATAAACCCCGGAAAAGCCAATTTCTTGTCCAAACGACTAGTACAAGCCGCACTTTGAATTTGCTCCACAAGCAATTCACCAAGGTTTATAGGTTGGTTAGTAACCAAGGCATACACAATCTTAATCTTGTCTCTATTAAGCTCCGAAGCATTAGTAGAAACAATAAGATTGGAGCATACAAATAAATACCAAAATGCACTAATTTTTGTTAGCTCACCTTGCCTAATAAAAGCACGTTTCCCCCACACAAAATCATCATCATCACAAAGAGTCTTACCCATTAAATCAAGGTTTTCCAAGACATCAACATCAAGGAAATCCGATTCAATGTCATCGGACAAGTTAAGAAATTCATTAACCTTCCTAGGGCAAACTCTAAAGACAACTTTCCTTATGCTAAGAGTAGCACTAGTCACAGTAGAACCGGATTTGTAAGCATTATAAAATTCTCTAACAATGGTCTCATTAGATACTCCTAACATGTTGACCCATGAAATCCAATTCCTACTCTTAAACACATCATAGACATATGATCCAATACAAGAGTCCAAGTCAATACCCCTTTCTTGAATTATCTTTTTGCACCCAAAAATTCCCAATTCATCAACTTTGTTACCTTTGGAAATTTTGGAAGACATGGTAGGTTTGGACTTGGCAATGGGAGATGAAGAAGTGTTTCCACCAACCTTCTTTGCTTTACCCATAATCTTGCAACACAAAACAAACTAAAAACAAAGTGAGAGGAAACAAAGAAAAAAATAAGAAACCAATAAACATATACAAAGGCAAAAACACTATATTTAATAAATCACCATGCAAGTAAGAATTTATCATAGCATCTTCATGATTTATCAAAAATAAGAATAATGCCAACAATTAACAACCTTGAAGAACATGTGAACATGTCATAAAAGAGAACAAGAATTTAGCATATTATGCTCCCCCTTGACAAGTGCCTCATCTAAAATCAAGATAGACAAATGTTCACAAAAATCACCACACAATCACATCACAAGCAATTTTTATTAGATTTGCAAATAAGCTTCACATATCTAAGAGAGTTACATCAAGATTTTCAATCACTCTCATATGTCATAAAAAATTGCTAAAGTATCACAAATACTAATTAAGCAAAAGTGAGTGTGTGAAGATTTTGCTTCAAGTATATGAAAAGAAGTAGTTTGATAATCAAGCATGCATACAATTTCAACATCTATTCATCTTAGGCCTTTCCATAAAAAGGTCAAACCGGTTATCATCCGAAATTTTGCTTATAAAGAGAATAGATTTCAACATGTGAGCGTGTGTGTGCATGTGGCTCGTCAACCCATTTCTATTTGTCAACCCGAGCTCATTTGATTATTCAACTATACTCCAAAAGCCTTTTATTATTTTTTTTTATTTTTTTTTAATTAAGGCTTGAATCAAAGATTTTTTTTTTTTATGATTCAATTCAACACTTCTTTGATTTTTCTAACATAAACATATACACCTCATGGCGGCTTTCACTCATCACAATGACGTAGCCCTTTCCAACATTGGGTGGCTTCACAACCAAGGTGTGTAGCCCTTTCCATGAGGGTGCTCGTTGAGTTCTATGTTGCCGAAGCAAATGGATACCAACCATTGGTCATTTTTAAATGTACTAGTCCTTAGGACTTCAAGGTGTATCCAAAGCGAACATCAATCAAGCTCAACATACTTAACAAAACATACAAAAGAAGCAAAGTGCATTTTTGAAACCAATTTAAAGGCTTAAAAGCACATGATCTAGAAGCAAGTAAAGAGACTTACTTAAGATCTCTACTTCTCAAGAGAGTAGCTATCAAAGAATATGAAGCTCACATTATTCAAAAATTAGCCACTCAACAATCATACAAATAACAACACGCTTCATGAAATAAGATCAATGTGAACACTTATCACCAAAAGATCTTAAACTAGCAAATGTCAAAGAGTACCATATAAACACTATATTAGTTCTCAATTATGACATGCTTCATGAATGTGATACAAACAATGAGTTGATAGATGAAAAATCAAGTAAGCAAGCAATATGATATAGAGATACCTTCGCAAGCTATTTTCACCAAATACAAAGCCTTCACCCTTTTTATGAGTCCTCTTGGCTTGTGAGTCCTCATGACTACAAGTTATAGGTGTGTCGATTCCAAGAGACTAAAGGCAATGTAATCCAACTCAAACAAAAAAAAAAAAAAATGACTTTCTCTAAAAGCCATAACAAATATGTTACCATTAAGATTCCAAAAACAAAACTTCTCAAAAGTTAATCAACAAATTTTGACTATCAAAACAAACAAAGTGAGATAGCTAAGTTCATGTCAAGTTGTAAAGATACAAAGCAAAAAGCTAAGCTTCTTATCAACGACACTAGTCTTAAAGCTAACTCACATGTGCAACTTACACTAATGGTAAGAGCACTCACCCTTGACAAATTTTGTCTTGGGTGGACATACACAAACATCATCAAGATTCTCTTTGACCACAATGTTGAACCTAGAGTAAAGTTCTTCCACAACTTGATTCACAATAATATCATTAATACTCTTCTTCTCAACATTGTTAGCAACACATGCATGGTCAAACTTTGTAGGATATGCATTCTTCACCTTCCGGATATTCTTAACATGCTTTGACAAATTATCATGCTTTCCATATTCAAAAGCTTTAGCATGCATAGAATTAGGTCCAATCTCTCTATTCCTAGATGCATTTTCTAAGTTGCAATATTCAATGAATTTATAGCACTTGGGCTTGATATGGCCTAAGGTATTGTAAAAATGACATATGGGAACAAAAGGAGAGATTTTACCTTCCGGTGGTGGTGGAGGACAAGTGGGAGTTTCAAGGGGTACCTTATTCTTCAATTTGCTCTTCTTCTTAGAACGTCTCTTCTTAGGAGCTTTCTCTTCAATGATAGCTTCACTAGTAGGAAGTGATGCTTCTATGAGCTTCTCTTCAACCACCGCTACACTTGAGCTCTCTAAGTTCATATTTGAGATGATCCTATCCTTTTCAAGCAAAATACCCTCGACTTCGCAAAGCTTCTTTTCAATAGCATTTTTTTCACGCAAGAGCCTACGAGTTGTAGCAACAAACTCATCCACTTGAATCTTGATCAAGTCCTCCTTCTCATCAATCTCACTCAAGGCTAATTTCAACTTCTCCTCAAGAAACTTTACCTTAGCCAAAAGATCAATGTAGGATGGATTATCATTTAAACACTCTTGATGACTTTGATCAATCTCCTTATCCAATGAATCTTGATTAACATCCTCTAGAGTAGAGTGAGAAGCCATGAATGCAACAAAGTTGCTTACTAGCTCTTCTTCACTAGAAGACTCATCACTTGAGCTCTCCTCATCACTAGAGGCATCATCTTCACTCCATGTAGCCGCCATAGCCTTTCCCTTCTTGTCCCTCTTAGAATCACCACTAGGACAATCCGAAGCATAATGTCCAAGCTTCTTGCACTTAAAGCATTGAACCTTCCTATTGCTTTTAGCATGGCCACTCCTCTCATGAGGTGGAGTAAAGGACTTCTTGACTTCCTTGTCCCTTGAGTACTTGCCACTTGACTTGGCACCTTTCCTCATGAACTTCCTAAACTTCCTAACCAATAACACCATCTTCTCATCATCATCGCTACTACTAGCTTCCTTGACAACCTTGAGAGCTAAACCCTTGTTCTTAGCCTTTGGTTTCATGCACGCCTCAAAAGTTTGAAGAGATCATAGCAACTCATCTATGCTCATGACGTCAACGTCCTTGCTCTCTTCAATGGCGGTAACCTTGGCTTTGAACCTCTTTGGAAGTGATCTAAGAATCTTCCAATTTAGCCTCTCACCGGAGATAGGAGTACCAAGTGCTTGGCATTGGTTGGCGATGTCTATAAGCTTATCTTGGAAGTCAACAAACTTGTCTTCCTCACCCATTTGCAAAACCTCAAATTGGGAAGTGAGCAATTGAAGACGAGACTTCTTCACCGCTTTAGTCCCCTCATTGGTGACTTGGAGAGCCTCCCATGCCTCCTTAGCGGTTTCTAGGTTTTGAATGTAGGAGAATTGCCTACTATCAACACCTCCAAAAATAGCATTCACCGCACGATGATGCCATTTTGCTAACTCAAACTCATTAGTAGACCACTCACTCCTAGGCTTGGAAACGGTCACTCCATCCACAATCTTGTTAGGAGCAAGGTAACCTTCTTCAACGGTCATCCAAGCTCTCTCATCAATAGATCGGATGTAAGCCTTCATCCTCAATTTCCAAAACCCGTAGTTGTGACCCTTGAGAAGAGGAGGCCTAGAATTCGAAGCCCCTTCGGTCATCACATCATCTTGGAAAACCATTCTAGCAAATACCTAAGCAATCCACTCGTAAGTGTAACCCGGATCTCGTCGAGTGCCGTCCGACGACCCGCTCTGATACCAATTGAATGTACACAAACGAAGTTAAATTGCTTAAAGCATACCTAGAGGGGGGGTGAATAGGTTTTTACACCTTTTTTCAAACCCTTGAACAAACATCCGTTTGTCCCTCAAGGTAGCCTTACACACAACACAATAAGCCAAGGTAGACATACATAGACAATATGATGACACAATCATAAGAGAAATGTCTAAGTATATCAACAAGTCATGTGAGGTAAAATATCAAATAAACATAACAACAAAATAAGCTTGTATTTCATAAGATGTTCAATGTGTTACAAGAGTGAGCAAAATGTCACTAAACAAATATTACAATATACAAAAGAATCAAAGATACAAATTTACCTAAAGAATGAATACACTAATCACACTATACAAAGACTTAGTTCACAATACATCACAAGTGAATATTATGAATCAAGACAATAAAATATACAATTAAAATATAAGAGAAGAGATAGAAAGAATTAACACAAGAGATTTTTTTAACGTGGTAAAACCTCCAAGGAGGAAACATCCACGGGTTGAACTACAACCATTGGGTACTATATTATTGGAAAGTAAACATAGAACATTCACAAAGTGACCAATCTTTAGCTCACCCAACCTAGTGAAGTCTAAGCCTACCCAACCCTATTGGAAAGTATGAAATCCCTCAATGATGCGGAACCACCATATATTGGACAACACACTCAACTAACATCGATGGTAGATTAGAAATTCCTCAAGAGTGCATACACCTCCCGTGTACCCCGCTCTATCGGACTCTATGTCTAACCATACGCCTAGGCCTACCAATACAATAGCCAACTCCCTATCCAAGGCACTCTTGCCTCTAGGGAGCCTCCCATGCATGACTATCCGAGTCCTCCTGACTCTAGCCATGACTCCTTGCTTACCTATCCAAGTCATCCCGACTCTAGGCAAGACTTCTTGCTTGGCTATCCGAGTCATCCCGACTCTAACCAAGACTTCATGCCTTTTACAAGGACTTCTTAGTGTGATCATGTGAATGCAAATGATGCAAACATTCAATACAACATAGAACATGTGATCAATACATTCTATGGCACAAATAGACCTAAACATGTGAAAACACAATTAATCAAGTCTAGATGCAAAAATACATGAATAGAAACCTAAGCATGTGAAACACCTAACACATATACTCAAAGTCTCATTCATACACATAACACTTGAATCACAAAATGTTCATTAAGTACAAATTCAAGATGCTATCAATATACAATCAAAAGCTAGATATATGAGATTAAAATCAATCAATATACTAGACAAAAATATAGAGCAAGGTTTTGAGATTTACATCAATCAAAACCTATATTCTCTAAATCACATAAAAATACACAAATCTTAGATTTCACTAATCAAAGGATCAAATCAAATCTCAAAGTCATTTTAACACAAAATCAATTCAATTAAGTATCAAACAACCTAAGATGCCATTCTAATCACAATACAACTCACAAACAAATGTAAAACCTAGAATCATAAAATCTAGTCAACATAAGTCCACAAATTGAGTTTCAATTAGAATGATAATCAAGCTACCTTTTCAAATAGCTTTTATAAAACAATAACATAGATATAGAAGAAGAAACCCCAAGCATTTGGAAGGTCAAATAACAAGAAATCCCTAAGATGAGACCATTACCTCGGATTTTGAAGCTGGTTCGGAATTCAGTGATCAACCACTGGATATCACGATCAAACAGCTACCAAAGCACTTGGAGATGTTAGAGGACTCAATTACGAACACTCTCCAACTTGAATCACTCAAATCCGACTCCGGATGAGGAAGATATGGTGTTTCGAAAATCAGAAATTTCAGAGGAGAGGGCTGACGGGAAAACTGAAATTTTCTTCTTGGAAATTCAAAATCAGAGAGAGAGGGAAGAAATAGGAGGAGAGAGAAGGAGGGAACCGGCCAATCATGTGGTGCCACATCACCCCCTGGCCGTGGGGGGCGCGTGGCCCACACGGGAGCAGAGGGTGGTCCAGGCCGTGGGGCCCACGGCCTTAACCACGGCCAGCCCTTGTGGCCCACGGCCTGGGCTGTCCTCTCACGCGCTCCCTCGGTTCGTCGGCCCGTATCTCGGGCGTTCGAACTCTGAATTCGAATCCATTTTCGGATTACGAACCGTGACTCTCTCACGCACGAAGAAGACTATACAACTTTGAAAAACGGTTGAGAAATCATCTCGGAAATCATCGATGAAGACAACACAACGTAAGAGAATGTAAAGTGGCATAGTCAACACGTTTGGACTCGAAACCTTATGAATGAGTAACCAAAATGACCGGAACTCAATAAGGCATTGAATAAGAACATGTTCAAGTCCTAAACACAAAATACGGAAACATACAAACACAAATACACACACATATGCTAGTTTCCGGACATAGTCCTAGAAAATGCAAAACACAAAGTTTATTAACTAAATGTGAATGCATGAGCATATTTTGCTAAGTGTGTGAAAGTGAAATGTAAATGAAATAAAATCATGAAGGGACACACAAGAATGATATGTGTGAGTGTGTGCCTAGCCTTGTAAGAGATAAGAGGACTTAGAATACCTTTGTAGACCGATAATGCCCGAAACTCTTAAAAGCCGGCAACTTGAACGAATAATGGTTGAGACGTCCTTCGTCTTCGAAATCCTTCATTTACTAACCACTAAACATTACAAGTAAAACACGTTTTGATATGGAATTAATGCCAACACTAATTATCAACCTAACACTTTGACAATTATAATATTCAAACTATAAATGCTATAAGATTTGTTAAAACAGAAATCACTTTATTAATATGTTAAGATTGTCAAAAATAGTATTACACTCTTGCTATTGAGCATAATCCTAACAAAATCAACATGAGAGATTTTTATGTGATAAAACCTCAAATTGAGGAAACATCCACGAGTTGATACCACAACTACCGGCAAACCGTATTCCACTATGATGAATAAAAGATGCACATCTGTAACGTCTCATTCATTGATTGGCTTATTTCATGGACAAACCACATGTTAGGATTTGAATTGTAAGGGTAGTTTAGGTGATTGAGGATCAAGCTCAAAGGCCATTTCAAGACCTCAAGGTGACAAACACTTCAAAGGTAAATTTCTAAGTACTTACTTGCTTTGAAGAGATGTAGTTGCACACACCCACAACCCATGCATAATTCCTATTATTGTATGCTGTGTGTTCTTATTTTGTGTGCATTAATGTTCATTAATCTCTCTTCTTGCATGATTATTTAATTGCATATAGCTTGATAAATGCCATAACATGTTAAGCTTTAGGATGCATTGTCTTCACTCACACACTACACTTATTGCATTGTTCTTGTATGAGAAGCAGCATGAGAAGACCTTGCCCTTCTCTGCCGCAGTTGGACAACCACGGTAGTCAAGCGACAAAGATGTGTCTTCTTTGCTGTTGTGCACTGCTGCGGTTGGGACAACCGTGGCATGCAGGTGACAGAGACTTTTGTCTCTACCATGGTTTCCAACCACTGCAGTCAGAATCACGGTAGTTCATTGTGTGTCACGCGCGTCTAAAACGCTGCAGTTTTGTTGGACACCTATAAATACATCACTTTGGTTTCTAGGTCGTCCACTAATAATGCCTATTTCTACACTTGATATAGCCCCGTTTTACCTATCATTTGCTTTCATTTTCTGGGTAAAACCGGTCATTTTAATGTTTAAATAAGCTTGTGCAGGCCTCTTCAACAATCCAAGGGACATCAAGCTAAGTTGGGCAACTTTTGAGCAAAAACGAGCAAGTGAGGAGCTGAAGAAAGAGGCGGCGTATGACATCCAGCGCCGGCGAGGCAGGTTTTTACCTCTCTAGCGCTGGTCGTCAGGCGCATGACCAGCTGTCCAGTGATCATGACCAGGTTTCGATTGAAGCCTGCTAACTATGCCAATAGCAAAACAAATATCTGGTATAGTGCAGAGCATTGCATACATGAGACTTCCAACTGCCGAGGCATATGGAACTCTACTCATGAATTGCTCTTCATGCTCATTCTTAGGAACTTGTTCCTTAGAAAGTTTGATTCCATGTCTGAAAGGTAATACCTTTCTTGGAATCTTGCATGGAAAACCTAGACAAGATCTTATCTATGTATGAAGCTTGGGATAATGCAATTGTTTTATTCTTTCTATCCCTTATTACTTGGATACCTAGAATAAAACTTGCTTCTCCTAAGTCCTTCATATCAAATTGTTTTGCTAACCATTCTTTTACTGATGTCAATACACCTACATCGTTTCCAATGAGTAGTATATCATCAACATAAAGAATCAGGAAAACCAACTTGTCGCCCTTAATCCTTTTGTATACACAAGGTTCGTCAGGATTTTGAATAAATCCAAAACCTTTGACAGCTTGATCGAACCTTATGTTTCAGGATCTGGATGCTTGCTTTAATCCATATATGGATTTCTGCAACTTGCATACCTTTTCCATTTGGCCCTTTTCAATGAATCCTTCTGGTTGCATCATGTAGATGCTTTCGTCAAGACTTCCATTAAGGAAAGCTGTCTTGACGTCCATTTGCCAAATCTCTAGATCTAAAGATGCTGCAATGGATAAGAGTATTTTAATGGATTTAAGCATGGCCACAAGAGAGAAGGTTTCCTCGTAATTGATACCTTCTTTCTGTGTATACCCTCTAGCTACCAATCTAGCTTTAAAGGTTTCCACCTTACCATTCATACCTCGTTTCCTCTTGTATACCCATTTGTACCCAATGGGTTTTATCCCTTTAGGCAAGTCTACAAGGGACCAGACTTTGTTATCGAACATGGATTCAATCTCAGATTGCATTGCCTTTTGCCAATGGTGACTATCAACATCCTCCATTGCTTCCTTATACGTGTAGGGATCATCGTTGTCCGGGAGATTCTCCACTGATTCTCCCAGATCGATGTATCTTTCGGGTTGTGTTCTAACCCTCCCACTACGACGAGGAATGGTAGGTTGTTGATTTTGTGTTGGATCAGAACTTACAATTGGGTTAGGTTGTGTAACCTCTCGTGGAATTGTATCTCCTGACATCTCATTCAGGACAATTCTACTTCTAGGTACAAAATCATTCATATAGTCCTTTTCTAGAAATTTAGCATTTGTCGAAACAAATACTTTAAGATCTGAAGGACTATAGAAATAATATCCTTTAGTTTCCTTTGGATACCCTACAAATATGCATGTTTCCGAACAGGACTCCATCTTTTCTGTCTTTCCTTTTAACACATGCACAGGACAACCAAATATCCTTAAGTGTTGTAAACTAGGCTTGGGCCTAGTCCACAAATCATGCGGTGTTTGAGGAACGGACTTAGATGGTACATCGTTTAGAATGTATATTGCAGTTTGTAAAGCATATCTCCAAAAAGAAATAGGAAGTGTTGAATAACTCAACATAGACCTAACCATATCCAAAAGAGTTCTGTTTCTCCTTTTTGTTACCCCATTATGTTAAGGTGTACCTGGTGTAGAAAACTGAGAAACTATCACATTATCAATAAGATATTGCTGAAACTCACCAGATAGATATTCTCCACCACGATCAGATCTCAAGATTTTTATGTGTTTCTCAAGCTAATTTTCTACTTCAGCTTTGAATGCTTTGAACATGTCAAAAGCATCCGACTTATGTCGCATGAGATACACATAGCCAAATCTCGAGTAATCATCTGTGAAGGTGATGAAGTACTAATATCCACCTCTAGCTTGAATGCTCATAGGACCACATACATCAGTGTGTATCAATCCTAAACATTCAGTGGCTCTTGCGCCTTTGGCCGAGAACGACCTTTTGGTCATTTTACCTTCCAAACAAGATTCACAAGTTGGTAGATCATTAACCTTTAAGTCACTTAAAGGTCCGTCACTTACCAATCTTTTAATCCTATTAAGGTTAATATTGTAAGGATTCCCATATCTTGATTGACTTATTTCGTGGACAAACCACGTGTTGGGGATTGTATGTAAGGGTAGCTTAAGTGATTGATATTCAAGCTCAAGACCCTCTCATGTCCTCAAGGTTGATAAGCACCAAAGGTAAATTCTAGTGCTTACTTGCTTTGAAGAGATCTAGTTGCACACACACACAACTCATGCATAAATCTTATTCTTGTATGTTGTGTGTTTTATATGTGTGCATGGATATTCTTGAACATCTCTTCTTGCATGTTTTATTTTGATTGCATCTTGTTCATTGAAATGCCATGACATGTTTAGGCATTAGGATACATTCACTTCCCACACTTGCACTTCATGATTAGTCTTAAGTGTGGTGTAATTCGTTTCCGTTTGTGTGATTGGAAACGTCCGTGCTTGCACGATGGTGTGCATGTCTTAGCGCGATAGTTGACCACTTGAGAAGGTCTCATTCTTCTCTTGGATAAGTGGTAGTTTTGGTTTGATTGTTTGGAGTAAAGTGTCTAGTTTCAAAAGATTAGATTTCAATGTTTTAAATGTTTTTCAAAACTGACCTTTGTATGGTCGTGTGACCATAACTTTTTATAAAAAGATTGAAATTGAGTTTTGTAAAATTCTAGACAAACTAGACACCCATACCTTTCCAACGGTATATTATTCGTAATATTTCATGACCATTTGGATTGGTTTTAAAATCTCCAAAGTTACAACCAAAACAGGGCAACTCTACCACCTGACCTTATTACATATACTAATTATATTGAACGAGTATATTGATGATATGATACATGATAAGCTCGTCCTATATATTTAAACATTTTTGAAAAAAGTGCCTAATAATCAATCAACATTTATTTGCTTAAAAATGATAGCTTATTAAATTCATAAATGGATGCTTAGACGTATGCTATTAAATTACTATATAGATAACGTGATATGTTTGTCTTATTGAAACATAATACATGACCAAAAAAAAAAAAAAAAACTGTAATGAAGCCATAAGCAAAGTCCAAATGGAGAACTGGAAAGGGAAATAGTTGATTTAGGAGGTGAAAAGTAATAGAAGAAGAAAGGAAGAAAGCAAAGATTGTTGTTAGTACTGCAAATTGTATTAATAAATCATATTGGTTGAGTGTATAGATTGTGTTATTGGGCTATATAGTGCTATAATTCTCCATCTATAATAGAAGTCAGAGATAATTAATCTATGAAAGTCCATAGATGTCTAAAGAAATTCATAACAGTATGAGATAGATGTCTAAACAAATCCATAAAAGTTTGAGATTGATGTTTAAACAAATCAACGAAAGTCCATATAGATTTATAAAAGTCCGTAGAAATTTATGAAAATCTGTCACTTAAAAAATGTCTATAAATGTCCTTAAGAATTCTAATTGGATACACCCTCCTTAATCTCATGAGATATAAATATTACAATGAGTGTGTAGTTAAGATATGATTGGTTTTCACAACCACGTTATCAATAACCTATCACATGCTTTAAAACATCAAATTAGTAAAGGATCTATAAATCCAAAATAATTAGAATTCAATATCCCAAATTCATTAAATAGCAATAAAAAAATTAAAAAAAATTAAAAATTAAAAATAAAAATAAAAAAACAATTTCAAGCTGGCAAGGGGCGGCGCCATCCATGACCAACCATCTTTTTCCACCTCTACCTTTGCTGTTCTGCCGCCATGGATTTCTTTAACTAAATTTAAAATTGCCAAAGATTGCATCTCGTTTTGAGATTGTCACCACAAAGTACAAAATAACCTTCACATATTCACCCCCCTTTTACCATTAAATTGTGTCAGCTCGGACTTACCAAATGGATATCAATTATTTGTTTTGGACATTACACGTGTTTTTGACACATTTTGCAGTCATGGTGTCAGAGATGTACTAGAAACTTAATCTCAGTTCTCTGGACTGTTTCAAGAACCTAACTATGACATTTCTCTCTTTCAATTTCATGTGCTGATGTACATGTATAAATATATAAATATATATTAGTCAAATTAAGCAATATTTTTGAAGAATTGAAGGTGATCATAAGAAGAGTGATTGGTGAAATACAATTTGGTTAAAAGAGAAATGGGTGTTTTGGGAGATTACAAGCCTGTTGTGGCTATGCTTGGGCTACAATTCTGTTATGCAGGAATTTCTCTATTCACTAGAGGTGCTCTTTTGCAAGGAATGAGCCCCAGAATAGCTGTTGTTTACAGACTAGCCATCGCCACTATCGTCATTGCACCCATTGCTTACTTCTCAAGGTGAGTACTTTACTTAATCTCTCTCTCTCTCTCTCTCTCTCTCTCTCTCTGCATATATAATATACATTTATTAATCTTCTTAAACACTTTCTCTGGCAGGAAGAAACCAAGTGGCTGTTCTTCGGGATTGAATTTGAGGAGCTTTTCTCTAATATTTTTGACAGCATTTATCGGGTATGTATAATGACAAGTTAAAAACAGAATTCTTTTTCCATGGAATTATCAAAGTGATAGTTATTGTTACCATTTTATGTAATGTAGCATTACTATATCTAATTAATGGTTAATATAATTCATTAATTTTTTTTTTTTTTCACAGTGTAACAGCCAATCAGAACATCTTCTATGAGGGCCTATACTTATCTTCATCAACAATGGGAAGTGCTATGGGCAATCTAGTCCCTGCAATCACCTTTGTTTTGGCAGCAATTGTTGGGTAATTAAAGTTCAATTATTGGTAGTTCAATAAAATTAAATAATGTAAAGGTAAATTAATCAACAAATATGCAACCCTATTACCCTCTCATTAGGATCGTTGATGAATTTATTATTATTATTATTATTATTATTTTCTAAATTTTCTTAGTGTTTATCAAACCATTAATACATTATCTGTTCTCTAACTGTATAGATTTGAGAAGATAAATATTGGAAGTTTGAGAAGTGCAGCCAAAATATCAGGGACAGTTGTGTGCGTGGTTGGATCGATTTGCATGGTATTGGTCAAAGGCTCCCAGCTACTCAATACCGAATTTGTCGCTCTTCAAACAAAATCCATCTTTGGCTCAGGAGGTGATCAAACCTGGTTGTTGGGTTGCCTATTACTCTTTGGTAGCTCTTTCTGCTGGTCACTTTGGTTGGTTTTGCAGGTATACATTCTCATCATCTACAATTTGTAACTAATATATAGGTTATGGTTTCTTTAACTAGGTTGCGTTTGATTTTTCATCTGAAGACTAAACAATACCTAATTATATTAAAAACTGAATAGTGACTGAAAACTGAAACTGAAAAATATGTTTGTTTTTTTTCACTGAAAACTGAATATAAGTGATAAGTTTTTTGTTTTTTTAAGTTGCAAATATCTTAAAATAAATACTTTTACATCAATGCCCTTTCAACTATTATTTGTTATATATTTATATTTTAATATATTAAAGACAACTAAATAGTAATTTAATAATGTAATAACAAATATATAAAAAAAAAAAAAAACAATTGCCATATAAAGTATAACCCTTAAAGTATAAAAATTGAACAAGTTAATTGAAGTTTAGTTTAAAAAATAACATTAGATTAGAGTCGGCCACTAATAATCTGTACATTATTTATATTATATATGTGGAATAATAATATAATAACAAATTTATAATGAAATCTATATCTCTATCAATTTTTTATTTTTTTTTTTGAAAGTGGTTGCTAAAGTTTTTTAATTAGTGAGAAGAAAAAACATATTAATATGGTTAAGGGATGTGAGAGAAGAGAAAATTGGAAATAAATAAGATTTGTAAGGATAAATTTGGAAGTAATAAATTGATATTTATTTCAGTTATTTTTCATTAAGTTAAAAGTGAAAAAATTTCACTTTTTATAAAAAGTGGTTTTATGAACTCATTCAGTGGTTGTAAAACTTAAAAAATCAAACGAAACAACTTGACACACATTAATTGCTATTAAGTGTTCAATGGAAAAATCACATAGACGGATGTATTTTAGGCTCTTAAGTGAAAGAAATCAAAAATTCGAACAATATCAAGTTAACGGGTTTGGACTTTTGACCTAACTATTAAATTAGTAGTTTTATATATATATATATATATATATTGGCGACTCAATCTTGGGATTATAGATTTTTTCTTCAGTTATGTAAAATAAGACTAATGTTGTATTAAAACTTGTTTTACAGGTGCCAGTCTCAGCTTGTTACCCTGATCATCTGTCATTATCAGCATGGATTGTGTTCTTTGCAACAATACAGTCTGCTACAGTTGCCTATCTTTTAGAACCCACTCCTGAATCCTGGATTCTGCAAACAAATCTTGAATTTATTGCTTGTTTATTCTCAGTATGTAGTTGGCTCTTGGTTTTAATTACAATTTACAATAATCTTCAAATTAATTAATATTATATCCTTGTAATAATTGACCAATACTTGAAATATTTGTTTTTATGTGTGAATAGGGAATTGTCTCTGGAGGATCATTCTTTCTTCAAACATGGTGCATATCAAGAAGAGGTCCCCTCTTCTCTGCAATGTTCAGTCCTCTATGTACAGTCATTACGACTATATTGGCTGCTCTGTTTCTACATGAGAAAATTTATACTGGCAGGTAATTTATTAATTTCTTCAATTACCCTCATCCTTTGATTTAATTACGGGCAATTCCTCTAATTTTGAAAACAGAGAGATACCTCCTCTCTAACGTAGTTTTTCAATAAATTTTATTAAACTTCAACAGAGGAATGCCACTAACCTACTACATTTGAGGCTCCGATACACTTTTCAAATTTTCGGAAGATATGTCCGATATATTTTAAAATAAAGTGTAGTTTGTCTGTATTTTAGCCAAACTTCAAATAAGATCAATGGAATAATTATCTTTTTATAAAAATGTATATTTGATTACATATGTCATGTTCTAATGTTGTTAATTTTCTGTTCATGATGATCAGCTTAATAGGTGCAGTTGGTGTGATTATTGGTTTATATATAGTGCTGTGGGGCAAAGCTGGAGAAACTCTAAGCATCAAAGAAGACACAAATCTAAAGATTCAATTCGATCAAATTCGAATCGAAAACATTTTGATCGATCAATCTTCAGAGAAGACAAAATCCAAAACTGATTTGGAGGAACCACTTTTATCTGATCGTAAATCAACTGATGGCAGTACTGTTGAAAGTAACAATTACCAAAGTTAAATTCAGAATTATATCAAAATTTGTTTTGGCTAACTGGGATTGAACCATTTTAATATCAAGAAATACAATTTTTTATTTTATTTTAAATATTTCAGTAATTTGGAATTTAGAGAGGGGGAGAGACTTTTTTTTTTTTGAAAGAAACAGGAGGAAACAAACATAGAGTTGTTATACAGCCACATACACTCCTGATTGGAGGAGAAGGCTTTCGAAGCCAGCAAATTTGCCAAGGAGTTTCCCGTTTTAGAGGAGGCTTGACAAATACAGATGCCGACATCAGAAAACATAGCCTTAAAGTCTAAGACAATAAAATGAGAGTCCCCAAGGTTGGGAAATGGACACAACAGGGACTCAACAGCAGCAAGGGAAGGGCACTCTACAATGGACACCGTCAGATTGCAACGTTTCGCTAAATTGAGGCCTTCATGCATAGCTAAGAGATGGCCCACTGAAATTTCCCTTAAGTAGTAGTGAAATATACCTAGAGGGGGGGGGGGGGGGGGGGGGGGGGGGGGGGGTGGGGGGGTGGGTGGGTGAATAGGTATAGGCTCCAAATTCTCCAAATTTAAAAATAATGCGGAATATATCAATGAAAATGCACACTTGATTAAATTTGACAAATTAATTGATTTCACTTATACAAGAGTTAATCAATTTACAAGATATTCAATCAATGAAAGATATGGAAGATAAAAAAAAGTAAAAGCAAAAATGAACACAAGTGTTTTAACGTGGTAAAACCTCAAAGAGGAAACATCCACGGGTTGATACCACAACCACCGGCAAAGCAATCCACTATGTGAAAAAGGACTTACACACTCAAGCTATCACTCATGATATCCGCTCAAGCTATTAACTCCTAATCTACCCTCGGGCTAGTGAATCACCAAGCCTACTTCCTATCCGAGATGTATCCTACACCTCTAGAAAGCAACTTCCTATCCAAGACGCTCACGTCTCTAGGAAGATTTCTTGCTTGCCTATCCGGATCCTCCCGACCCTAGACAAGACTTCCTTGCTTGATTATCCAAGTCCTCCCGACTCTAATCAAGACTTCCTTGCTCTATCCACAAAGCTTCACTCACTTTGCTAGAGACTTCAACCTAATGCAAGGCTATGATCTAAAGTGATGCAAGTGATGCAAACACAAACAAATTAAGCTAGATGATCAATCAAGCAAAATGTACATGTTCAATGATAATCTAGAATATGCTTCCAACACACAATCACAAGATTATCTAGAAATCAAGACATGTAAATCAATAAGAACAAAGGTATGAATATTCAATATATCACACTAAAAGCCTAGTTCTTAGATCATGAAATAAAATCTAGAAAATAATATGAGACATATCATATATTCATTTTCTAGAATCAATTTCACACAAAATCAAGTTTAGCACATATATGTTCAAAACAAATCACAAAGCTAAATCTCAATTAACAAATGATCAAACAACCTTAGCATGTGATCTAACATACTTCTCAACAAATTTCATCAATCAAATAGTAAGAATCAAGAGATGATCAAAGATGAAATTGAAAAAGAAGAAGTTGAACAAACAACCTTGACCTCGGACTGAAAATTGATCAACTGAGAACAATTCCGAAGTCAGCTGCCTCTAGAAATGCTTGGGGTTTGTAGCTCTCTTCAAGACCAACAATTTTGGTTTTTGAATTGATTAATTTTGAGTTCGTATGAGAGAGATATGATCAAAATAAGAAAATGAAAAATTGAAGAAAATGTGCAGAATTTCGTGAAATGTTCATCAATTTCTTTAACAAGTGTGGAGGGAAGGAGAGGAGTTTAAAAGGAGGAGAGAGAGGGAATTATTGGGCAAATCAGCATGTGCCATGTCACCTCCCCATGGGGGGCGCGTTGGCCACACGGGGGCAGAGGGCTCCCTTGGCCGTGGGGCCCACGGCCTCCCTCACGGCCAGGCCTTGTGGCCACACGCGCTCCAGACCACTCTCGCGCGCTCCTTCGGTTCTTCAGCCCGTATCTTGGGCATCCGAACTCCAATTTCGAATCTGTTTTTGGATTATAAACCGTGACTCCCTCACGCACGACGAAGACTATACAACTTTGAAAAATGGTTGAGAAATCATCTCGGAAAACGACAATGAAGTCAACTCAACGAATGAGAACGAAAAGTAGCATAGTCACATTGTTTGGACTCGAAACCTTATGAATGAGTAACTGAAACGACCGGAACTCAATAAGGCATTAAATAAGAATATGTTCAAGTCCTAAACACAAAATACACAAACAAATAAACACATATTCACACAAGCATGCCATATCAAAGAGATAGTCACAAAGCATGCAATTTCACAATGTTTGTCTATACAAGATCAATGCATGAGCATACTATGAAGTGTGTGAAAGTGTTATACAAAATGTTTGAACCACGATGCAGGGACACACATGTATGAATTGTGTGTGTGTGCGCTAACGCCTTGCAAGAGGATGGAAGTCAAGATATACCTTTGACGCTTTTCACCTCTTGAAGACGACTTTTGCACTAGACATTGCTCTTCATCTTTTAAGCTTCCTTTCTTCAAAGAACATCTTAAGCAATAACTAATACAAATATAGAGCGTTTTGCAATGGAATCAAGCCAATACAAATCATAAACCCTACAATCTCCCCCTTTGGCTATTCCATTGGCAAAACCTCAACCTCACCATACAATGTTTCACTCAAATAAACTCAAGATGATAGCATACTCTCAATCTCACATTACAAAGAAATTCCTAGACTAAAAAGTCTTCAAGTCTTCAAGAATTCCTCTTTTGGTCTTCAAAGTACCTATAAGAGAAAATAGCAACCAAACAAGAGATCTTCTCTAAAGAAGAATGGTGAGTTATTAACCAAAAACAAACATAGAAGATATCCCTTATCTCATAAACAAATGCATTATCTCAAGTGAATAAAACATTTTCATATTGAAGCATTCCCTTAATTTCCTAATTCCCAAGGACCAACCATCCTTAACATTATCAAGAAAGAATTCTTTCTCCCCCTTAAGACAAGAATTCTCCCCCTTAAGACAAAGTCACAATTAAGCACAAAGAGGAATATGATCACACAATTTGGAACATTTTTTCACATAAAGTGTGAAGTATACAAAATCTCCCCAATATCAAACATGGTAAGGTATACATTTTGTCCCCCTTTTTGTCAAGGAATAGACAAGGGACACAAGAGATAAAGAACGAGATACAAAGCAAACAAATCGTATAGAGAGCGACGTTGAATAAACTAAAGCTCCCCCTTAATATATGCTCCACATATTATCAAGAAGTAGATTTGTTCACAAGGGACATCACACAATCACACAATCAAGCAATAAGAGAAAATATTTCATAACTTGTCAAAGTCCAAGAGAGAATCATAGATTTTCATTAATCTCTCAAAAATATTCTCACATTGCTAATGAATCAAGCACATAAGCAAAATGTGTGTGTGTGAATGCTTCTCAAATATATAGTAGGAGTAATTGTGATATCAACATGCAAACTCTATCCACACCTATCCATCTAAAGCCTTTCCAAAAATAGGTCAAACCGATATTCATCCGGTTTTTGCTTTTAAAATGAATAGATATTGTAAGGTTCCCATTTGTTGATTGGCTCATTTCGTGGACAAACCATATGTTAGGGATTCTTGTAAGGGTAGCTTAAGTGTAGGTGTTATTGCTAAGGCCCTTTGAAGACCTCATTCTTGATAAGCACCAAAGGTAAATCTCTATGTGCTTACTTGTCTTGAAGAGA
Organism: Acer saccharum; assembly: GCA_030490815.1. Lineage (NCBI taxonomy): Eukaryota > Viridiplantae > Streptophyta > Magnoliopsida > Sapindales > Sapindaceae > Acer > Acer saccharum. The sequence goes on from CM059871.1 coordinate 19,163,824, forward strand.
TAGTTGCACACACTCACAACTCATGCATATGTTTAATCCTTATATGTTGTGTGTCTTATTTGTGTGCTTTAATGTTCATTAACATCTCTTCTTGCATGTTAGTTTGATTGCATCTTGCATATATAATTGTCTTGTCATGCTTAGTCTTAGGATTGCATTTTTGCATTGGGCGCTCCCAAAAGCGCTCAACAGAAGCGCTGTACGAACAGCCCCCTTCGAGCGCTGTATAGACCTGATCGATTTAATTCAGTCGCTGTACGAGCACTGTGCAGGCATTGTACAAAGCGCTATACAGGGCGCTCTACGTAGAGCGCCCCTCTGTTTTTCCGTGAGAACAGAGCAGGGGCGCTGTACAGAAACGCCCTACGTACAGCGCCCAAGGCAAATTTGAGGCAAACTTATCAAAATGACCACACTTTGTTTTGGCCTCCTATATATATGCCACTTTGACTTTAGGTCAATTACAAGAGTTCATATTCAGATTTCATACTTAGGATATTTTTCAAAGAGAAGAAAAATTCCAAGAACTCATTTTTATTAACTCAAACACTTTTTCATGATCATCAATCATCATCTAGCATCATCTTTGATCATCTAGATGTCTTCTTGCATGGATTCTTCATCATACTTTGCTTGGTAAGCTTTTCACTAATATCTTACATATTTTGTGTTTCTCTTAACAAGCAATCTCAATTAATTACTTGTATGTTATTTTGTATGCTTTGGATACAAGATTGAGATTAGTGTGATGTATGTTTGAGAAGTTGTATTGTGCTAGCAAATTAGGTTTTGTGCTTAATATTGATTAGCTAAACTAATTGACATGTCATTTAGTTTTTAATATCTAGGATTGTTCTAATTGCATATTAATCATCTTAGATAAGCATATAGGGTTTCCCTTGCTCTATGTTGCATTTGGATATTCATATATTCACTTAGGGTGTTATTCTCTTCATTGAGAAAGTAAGTCTTGTGTGTAGCTTCCGGGATTAGGTTGCTTAGATCACAAGCAAATTGGACTAGGTTCACTCATACCGGGATTAGGTAGGTGTGTGATTACTTCCGGGATTAGGTTGTAATCGTTTTATACATTTAGTGGATTCGAGGTTCGAGTGTGGCTTACTTACTAGCCCGTGGTTTTTCCCGTGAGGGTTTCCACGTGAAAATCAAGTGTTATTTAATTTCCGCATTTTATACTTGATTTGTTGCTTTATCTAGTTAGGGGTAATTTCATAATTTTGACTTAATACGAAAAATTGGGTAGTAAGCTTAAAATCTATTCACCCCCCTTCTAGATAGTTTTATACACACCGTGCTATAATTAGTTTCAATTGGTATCAGAGCGGGTTCCTAGACATACATAGGTGATCCTTGCTTTTTTGGTATGTTTTGCATTTTGTGTGATTTTTGATCATTCATACATTTGCATTCATTTCATTCATTCATAAACACTATGAGTGGAAACGGTGGAAATGGTGGTGGCAACGAAGGTGCTTCTAGCACAAGGCTTCCACTTCTTACTGGATTGAACTATTCCCAATGGAAAGGGAAGATGGAATCCTACATATGCCAAATTCATGACCGTGCATGGATGCCGGTGGAAGACGGATATGATCTACCCATGATGACTCCTGGTGGTGGAGGAGAAGAAGTTTTGAAGCCTAAGGCGCAATGGAACGCGCAAGAGTTTGAGTCTTCAAAGTGGAATAGGAAGGCGATGCATGCCATCTTGTGTGCTATGGACGAAAATCAATACAAATTGATTCAAAATACTAGGATAGCTAAGGAGGCATGGGACATCCTAAAGATTGCATATGAGGGAACCGAAGTGGTGAAGGACTCTAAGCTTCAAGTCCTCCAAACTCAATTCGAGATGCTTAAGATGGAAGAGAATGAGTGCTTCAATGACTTCGAGATTAAGTTGATGGACATAGTCAACCAAAGTCATCAACTTGGTGATCCATATTCGGATAGGAGAATCAAGCAAAAAATTATGAGATCTCTACCCGATAGGTTTGAATCGAAGGTGACGGCTTTAGAAGAAAATAGTGGTTATAAGGATATGAAGCCGAGTGAGGTGATTGGGAGACTTCTAGCTTATGAGTCTAGAAAGGGTCGTATCTCCACACCTCCTAAAAAGCAAAAAGGAATTGCTTTGAAAACCTCCAAGGATGAAAAGGAGGTGAAGAAGAATGACTCGGACGAAGACCTTGCACTATTTGTGAAGAGAGTCAAAAGGGTCATGAAGTTCGAGAAAAAGGATTTTGGTTCCAAAGGTCAAAAATTCAAGAAAAAGGGTTCCTACAACAAGGTTGAGCCTAGGAAAGAGAAGACCGAAAGGAAAGGAGTCCGATGCTTCGAGTGTGGTGGGATATGTCACTTTGCCCCCGAATGTGCAAATCACAATGAGAGGAAAAAGGGAAAATTGATGGTCGCCACTTGGAGTGGAAATAGTGATGACTCCTATGAGGGAGATGAGTCTTCGTGTTAGGATTATGCTCAATAGCAAGAGTGTAATATTGTAATTAACAATCTTTTTCATATTAATAAAGTGATTTCTGGTTTAACAAATCGTATAGCATTTATAGTTTAATATTATAATTGTCAAAGTAAATAATCATAAGGTCTAAAGACTATGAGAAAAGAAGAATTGTTCGTACATCTGGATATGTATGTGGTAGACACAATTCTTTAGTTATTCTTGAATAATGATCACAACTTAAGTTAAAGGTTGGGCACCTTTATCTTGTTAAAGTTGTAGAATTCTTTTGCTAGCATTTGAGTGGGATCAAATGAGATATGATGAGTCTAAAATCATCGGAGTGTCTTCGAGCAAAAGGATCTAGTGCACTGGGTGCATTGAACTGGGTCACAATGAAAAGCTTTATCTAGAACCGTCAATAGATAATAGTCTTTTCATTATCAGGACAATCGGAGAGTCTATCTTAATCCTGAGATAAATGATGGAATTATGGTTGCAAGTGATATCATTTGAGTTATCAATGAGTACGATTATATCGCATAGTCTATCCTCGATAGTTTGGTGATATTCATTTGTTAATCGATAGAGGACTTCATTTATAGATATGGACATCGTGGCTCCATTTATTAAATGAGAGTATAATATCATCATATGGATGTTTTGAGGTAATTGGATATTAAATCTCAACGTTGAGTTTTCGATAGTGTCTATTGAAAACATGGCTTCTGGACAAGTCAAAATATCCAAGTTCAAAACGTGGTCATATGAGTAAATATGGTAACTTGGAGAGTTATAGGCGGTCTATGAACTCTTGGTGATTACTGATATTAATCACGAGGATACACTATCTCCAATATGATTGTCTAGGGTATGAATGAGGAGCATCTTCCTTTTCTGTCTTTATTTAAGAGTTCAATTTTAGCTCTTTAGTGGAATGAGTTAAAATTAATGGATCGGACCTAAGTGAATCATTTGTTGATTGTGATTAGGTTATGTCTATTGAAGCTTAAATTTAGATAGCCGGCCAAGATCCCCAATCCACACGGACTTGCATGGATCACTTGATATATTCTACCGGACCAATTTATGGGTCCATCTAGAATTGCTTTTAATATATTAAGAATATAATTTGCACATTATTTGTTTAATGGGCTGATCAATTATATTAATATATTAATGAAAGGCATGTGGGCTTGTTTCTTTTAGTAAGAATGGGTCTGGTTCACATGTGGGCTTTTTATTTAAAGTCCAATGGATTAAATAAAATAAGAAAATAATATTGAGCCCATATATATATGATGTGGGCGGCAAGGCTAATTTATTAGTCTAATATATTATTTTATTTTATTGTTTGATTAAATGAGAATTAATTAATTTATTAATTAATTTATTTAATTAAGAAACAAAATCTTTTTCTGATCAGGAAATATGTTTCCTAGAGTTATACTATTGGTAGTAGTATACTAAAAGTAAAAGACTTATTTGGTAAGAAAATAAATAATAAGGTTTATTTATTTAATCAAATAAGGAAGTCTTTGAGATAGTCACAAATACACTAAAGAGTTGGATTAGGGTTTGGAATTCTAAGGAAATCTATCTAGGGTTAGTATTTAAGTCAAAAGACAAATCCTACATGGTAGATGATTTTGGCCACAATATATAAATATATATTAAATATTTAAGGCCGAAAATATAGATATAAAATGCATGCAGTATTAGACCGAAAATATATATGTATATAATGCATGCTGCATTGATTCCGCAATAGATATAGATATTGTATTTAGGCGTGCAATTATATTATGATTTTTGTTTCGTGAGGAATTGATGCACTTATATATATTAGTTGTGCAAAGTGCAGTATTCGGTGCACTATATATATTTTAATATATATAGATATTATATATAGGTTGAATTTGGCTAACCCTAATTGCAAGGCTTGAGAGTTTTTTTTTTGCTTAAAAAAATAGAATCCAACTCTAGTGATTAGTGTGTGTTGATTTCGACTAAAAACATAAAAGAGTGAATAGATTATTCTTTGATGGTACACTAATTGTTTGGTCATCAATAAGCTTGTGTGTACAACATCGATTTAGGTTCACGCGAGTTTCGATCATTAGATTGAGAACTCAAAAGTAACCGGAATAATCTTAGTCTTCTGTTGATTGTTTTGTGACTAACAAAAGAAAAAGAAAAGTTTGTTTGTCCATTCTCAGGTTTGCAATTCAAAGAAAAGGGAGACCACGCTCCTAGGTGATTCACGTTCGTGCTAGGATTGAAGATCTTGCGGATTACCATCGACGTAAGTCAATCGGATCACGCGACAAAAGGTATTCTTCTTTTGTTGATTATATATATGTTTAATTAATTAAAGGGTTAAGGTTCATAAAAAGGGAAAAATTTTAAAAGTTACTAAATCTATTTTTAGTCTCGCTTCCGCTGCGTGTACTACGGTATTTTTCCCTACACTTCGGATGATGAAGAGCTCATGGCTAATCTCCTAGCTTTTGCCTTATCCCATAAAAGCAAAAGTGCTAGTGAGAGAGAGGAAATGAGTCAAGAGGAAAATGACTCAAGTGGAGAAGAAAGTGATTCCTCTTCTAACTCCATAAATGGTTTTGTGGAGAAAAAGGTGCTTGCTAAATACCATGCTGAGTTTAATGATTTAGCAATCAAGAGCACAAGAAAGATAAAGATGTTGAGAGAAGAAAATCTTGATCTCTTATCTCAAAATGACCACTTAAGTGAACAAGTGGAAAAATTCAAGAAGATGGAAGATAAGCTAAGAAAGGAGTTAGTCTTATCTAGGAGGAATGAAGATAGTCTAAAGAGGGAGCTTGAAGAAGTTAAAGAATCTATGACTAGGATGGATTCTAGCACCAAGAAGCTTGACCATATGCTTGGTGTTGGAAAGAGTCCATGTGATAAGATGGGTCTTGGGTATGAAGATGGCAAGAAGATCTCTACCTCTAACAAGACCGTATTTGTCAAGAGTTTGAGGAACGAAGAAACTTCATATGTGCAAATTCCTAGGAAGAAGTTAGAAGTAGGACAATGCTCAAATGCACAAGTGAAGATGGGGCCAAGAAGGCAACCTCAAGCTCAACCCCCTAGGGTCCCTCAAGCCAACATTCCTCCACAATTGGCTCACAAAGGAAAGCGACCTATCATGCAACCTCAAGCTAGGAAGCAATCTAGACCGGTTCAACAACGAAGACGGATTGAACGCATTCATCCACAAAGACAAGGACAAGGTATGATTCCTTAATTTACTCCTATATGTCACTTTTGTGGATTTGATGGTCATATTAGACTACATTGCTTTCAATATATTAAAATGTGGAAAACTAGAAGCATGATAGAGAAGAAAAAGAAAAGAGCCTTGATGCATGTTCCTAGAAATGATAATATTACTATGCATGATCCTAGAACATCTAGAACCCATGTACCAAAGACCACTAAGAAAGCTAAGATTGTTTCTAGGTGGATTAGAAAGAATGAAAATGTTTGTCATGTTGCTCAAATAACCTTGAAGGCAAATTCTTCTAATTTTTGGTATCTAGATAGTGGGTGCTCTAGGCACATGACGGGAAACAAGAGTTTCTTCGAGACTCTTGTTATGGAGGAAGGAGGATATGTCACTTTTGGTGATGGATCCAAAAAGAAATGTAGGGAAAGGAACCATTTCCGTTCCTAGATTACCCTCCTTATCCGATGCTTTATTTGTTGATGGCTTGAAAGCCAATTTAATAAGCATTTCACATCTAAGTGATAAAGGATATTCCGTCTTGTTTAGTAAAGATGATTGCTCAATCCTAAAGCCCGATGGACAAACCTTGTTGAAAGGTATGAGATCTAGTGACAATTGTTATTGTCTTGAAGCTAGAATAGTCTCAAACAATGTGTCCATGGATGAGCAACTAGAGTTGTGGCATGAAAGACTTGGCCACATGGACTTTAGGGATTTAAGAACCCTTGGAAAGTTCAATTGTGTGCGTGGCCTCCCTAAGCTTGGGAAGAAAGCCAATGGAATTTGTGGACCTTGCCAACAAGGAAAACAAACCAAAAGCATGCACAAAAAGGGCAAGTATCTCTCCACCAAGGAGCCCCTAGAGCCTCTCCACCAAGGAGCCCCTAGAGCTTCTCCACATGTATCTCATGGGGCCTATGCAAACCGAGAGTTTAGGTGGAAAGAGATACATTTTTGTTTGTGTTGATGATTTCTCTAGATTTACATGGACATATTTTCTTAGAGAAAAATCCGAAACTTTTGATAAGTTTAAAATGCTTTGTACTAAATTACAAAATGAAATGAATTCTAACATTAGAAGCATTAAACGGATTAGAAGTGACCATGGGAGGGAATTTGAGAATGCCTCTTTTGAAAGCTATTGTGATAGCTTAGGCATCTCTCATGAGTTTTCGGCTCCTAGGACACCTCAACAAAATGGAGTTGTTGAGAGGAAGAATAGGGTCCTCCAAGAGATGGCCCGAGTGATGTTGCTTAGCAACAATGTCCCTAGGAACCTATGGGCCGAAGCCGTCAATATGGCTTGCTATATAGGGAATCGTGTGTTCCTAAGGCCCGGATCTAGAAACACCTCCTATGAGTTTTGGAAGGGTAGGAAGCCAAATGTTAGCTACGTCCACACATTTGGAAGCAAATGCTACATTTTAAATGACCGTGATCAACTTGGCAAGTTTGATGCTAAGAGTGATGAGGGTATCTTTATTGGCTATGCCTTGAATAGTAGAGCCTATAGAGTTTTCAACTTGAAGACTCGAACCGTCATGGAATCATCCAATGTTGTCATTGATGATACTAGGCTCAAGTCTAATGACCATGAGGAGGAGGAGGAAGTTTTAGAGGATGACTCTCCTTTGGAGAGGGTTGTGGTGACTCCCAATGTTGGGACATCTAATGAAAATGATGAAGTCACACAACCTAGTACTAGAGTCCCTCTCTTGGACTCTAATGAACCCGCTCTATGGGTTAGAAGACTCCATAACAAAGAGGATGTTATTGGAGATGTTAATGAGGGTGTTAGGGCTAGGCGTCAAATAGCTAATCTCATTAGCTTTACATGGTACACCTCTCAAATGGAACCCAAAAAGGTTGATGAAGCCTTGAATGATGAATTTTGGGTTCTTGCCATGCAAGAAGAGCTAAACCAATTCGAGAGGAATGAGGTTTGGACTCTAGTTCCTAGGCCTAAAAGCTCACATGTGATAGGAACTAAGTGGATTTATAGGAATAAATCCAATGAGAATGGCAACATAGTGCGGAACAAGGCTAGACTTGTAGCACAAGGGTACTCTCAAATTGAGGGTATCGACTTTGAGGAGACTTTTGCTCCCGTTGCCCGTTTAGAGTCCATTAGGCTTCTCTTGTCCATCTCTTGTGTGCACAAGTTCAAATTGCACCAAATGGACGTCAAAAGTGCCTTCCTAAATGGCTTCTTGTAAGAGGAAGTGTTTGTTGAACAACCCAAGGGGTTTGTGGATGCACACCACCCCAACCATGTCTATCGCCTCAAGAAGGCACTATATGGGTTGAAACAAGCACCGAGGGCTTGGTATGAGCGCCTCACTCAATTTCTTGTTGACAACAACTACACAAGAGGTAGTGTTGACAAGACACTATTCATCAAGAGAGACAATGATGAGCTTTTCATAGCTCAAATATATGTTGATGACATAGTGTTTAGCTCCACCAATAACACCAATGTCCAACAATTTGTTGATGTCATGTCTCATGAATTTGAGATGAGTCTTGTTGGTGAGCTTAGTTACTTCCTAGGTTTGCAAATTAGGCAAATGATTGATGGGATTTTCATAACCCAAGCCAAATATGCTAAGAACCTAGTGAAGAAGTTTGGTTTAGAGAAAGCCAAACATTGTGATACACCCATGAGTACCACTTTGAAGCTAAATAAGGATGCTAGTGGTAAAAGTGTGGAACAAACGTTATATCGTGGCATGATAGGAAGCTTGCTTTATTTGACCGCAAGTAGGCCCGATATCTTCTTTAGTGTGGGTGTGTGTGCTAGGTACCAAGCGGATCCTAAGGAGTCCCACCTCTCTTCCGTTAAGAGGATCATTCGCTATGTGAATGGGACATCCAACTATGGGATTTGGTACTCTTTTGACACTAATGCTAGTATTGTAGGCTTTAGTGATGTGGATTGGGCAGGAAATTGTGATGATAGAAAGAGCACATCGGGCGGTTGCTTCTTTCTAGGCAACAACTTGTTGTCTTGGTTTTGCAAGAAGCAAAACTCGATTTCCTTGTCCACGGCCGAGGCCGAATACATAGCCGCGGGGAGTGGATGCACACAACTCCTATGGATGAAGCAAATGCTAGTAGACTACGGATTCAACCAAGGTACTCTCACTCTCTTTTGTGATAACATGAGTGCTATTAATATTTCCAAGAATCCGGTCCAACATTCTAGAACTAAGCATATTGACATCCGCCATCACTTCATTAGAGAGCTTGTTGAAAATAAATGCATAGTACTTGAACATGTAGGTACTAATGATCAACTTGCGGACCTATTTACTAAACCCTTAGATGCTACTCGATTTAAAACTCTTAGTAGATCTATTGGGATATGTCTTGTGGAGTGATGTGTTTTATGATTGACCCCATATGGGGAACTCAAGCAAAGAGAGCTATTTTTGCATTCTTGTAACTTGCAAAAAAATTTGAAATAACTTATACCTCTTCTTTTGATTGCTTGAGTAAGCTTGGTTGTACATATGTATATATGTTTTCAATTCTATAAGTGTGAACCTTGCTTGTTTACAATCCATGTCATATTTATGTTCAAACATGCATTTTTGGACTAGGAGATTTACATAGGAAGTATGTTGTGAATGACCTATAGTTATCTTCATGACATGATGATTTTTTTATAACATGCTAATGTCAAATGAAAAAGCATGAAATTCATATAACATGCTCACATGAAAAGCATGAATTGATGATTGCATACTCTTAAAATGCAAAACTTGTGTGAAAGCTTATGAGACTCAAAATGAATAAAGGATCTTGTATCCGTTCAAAGGAATTTATATTCCAAATGTCTCTCTTTCTTTATTAGTTGAACATGGCTACTATCATACGAATATCTTATCCGGAAAAATCAAATAGGGTGCAAAGTCGCTCATGCCATGTTTCGCTTATAAAGTTGGATATAGTTGCTCTTAAATTGAAATCAATAATCTCTATATCCTTGCTTTTCCCATGACATTGGTGAAATTGGTTTGAATTCTTATTAGAAACCTTTGTCATTTGCTTTGCCAAATACCATTGTATTTTGGACTTGAATGCTATATGTATTGTATGCAAAGCATGTTGGATTCACACATTTTCTACAAATAAATCTCCTTGTTTCTCTCCAATTAATTGAGATGCATAAAGTGACTTATATGAATATGCAAATATCTTACATGCTTCTATCTCTCGTTGCTATGAGTGACCCGGTTGGGGACTACTCCTTTGCCTATATCATGACAAAAAGGGGGAGTAGGATATGGTAAGGGGAGTTAAGGGGTGTTGCAAATTGTTGTAGCAATTGTGCATGATTGGGGAGAATATGTATTGAGGGGGAGTAACCCGTTGAGGGGGAGCATTGCATTCACATACATTGCATAATGTTGTGCCTAATTTTTTTTAAAAATGCAAATGCTTGTTATTGTTCTCACATGATTAATCTCACACTTTACTTATTTTGGAAATGTTAGAAACTTTAATTTCAGGGGTTGATTGTTCTACAAGAAATTGAAGACTTGAAGTTTTATTTTCTTATCTCTTTGTAATGTAGATAATCATTATAGTCCCGTAGTTTCTATTTTTTGTGAGGAATCAATGCGAGTGGTGGTTTTGTCACAAAATAGCCAAAGGGGGAGATTGTAAGGTTCCCATTTGTTGATTGGCTCATTTCGTGGACAAACCACATGTTGGGGATTCTTGTAAGGGTAGCTTAAGTATAGGTGTTATTGCTAAGGCCCTTTGAAGACCTCATTCTTGATAAGCACCGAAGGTAAATCTCTATATGCTTACTTGTCTTGAAGAGATAGTTGCACACACTCACAACTCATGCATATGTTTAATCCTTATATGTTGTGTGTCTTATTTGTGTGCTTTAATGTTCATTAACATCTCTTCTTGCATGTTAGTTTGATTGCATCTTGCATATCCAATTGCCTTGTTATGCTTAGTCTTAGGATTGCATTTTTGCATTGGGCACTCCCAAAAGCGCTGTACGAACAGCCCCCTTCGAGCGCTGTATAGACCTGATCGATTTAATTCGGTCGCTGTACGAGCGCTGTACATGCGCTGTACAAAGCGCTGTATAGGGCGCTTTACGTAGAGCGCCCCTCTGTTTTTCCGTGAGAACAGAGCAGGGGCGCTGTACAGAAGCGCCCTATGTACAGCGCCCAAGGCAAATTTGAGGCAAACTTATCAAAATGACCACACTTTGTTTTGGCCTCCTATATATATGCCACTTTGACTTTAGGTCAATTACAAGAGTTCATATTCAGATTTCCTACTTAGGATATTTTTCAAAGAGAAGAAAAATTCCAAGAACTCATTTTTATTAACTCAAACACTTTTTCATGATCATCAATCATCATCTAGCATCATCTTTGATCATCTAGATGTCTTCTTGCATGGATTCTTCATCATACTTTGCTTGGTAAGCCTTTCACTAATATCTTACATATTTTGTGTTTCTCTCAACAAGCAATCTCAATTAATTACTTGTATGTTATTTTGTATGCTTTGGATACAAGATTGAGATTAGTGTGATGTATGTTTGAGAAGTTGTATTGTGCTAGCAAATTAGGTTTTGTGCTTAATATTGATTAGCTAAACTAATTGACATGTCATTTAGTTTTTAATATCTAGGATTGTTCTAATTGCATATTAATCATCTTAGATAAGCATATAGGGTTTCCCTTGCTCTATGTTGCATTTGGATATTCATATATTCACTTAGGGTGTTATTCTCTTCATTGAGAAAGTAAGTCTTGTGTGTAGCTTCCGGGATTAGGTTGCTTAGATCGCAAGCAAATTGGACTAGGTTCACTCATACCGGGATTAGGTAGGTGTGTGATTACTTCCGGGATTAGGTTGTAATCGTTTTATACATTTAGTGGATTCGAGGTTCGAGTGTGGCTTCCTTACTAGCCCGTGGTTTTTCCCATGAGGGTTTCCACGTAAAAATCAAGTGTTATTTAATTTCCGCATTTTATACTTGATTTGTTGCTTTATCTAGTTTGGGGTAATTTCGTAATTTTGGCTTAATACGAAAAATTGGGTAATAAGCTTAAAATCTATTCACCCCCCCTCTTGATAGTTTTATACACACCGTGCTATAATTAGTTTCAGATATCAACATATGAGCGTGTGTGTGCATGTGGCTCGTTTTTCCGTTTCTATTTGTCAACCCGAGCTTTTTCACAATTCTCAACTATACACCAATAAGCCTTTTATTTTTCATTTCTTTTAGGCTTAGAATCAAAGAGATTTTTTTAATGATTCATTTCAACACTTCTTTGATTTTACTAACAAAAACATATACTCCTCATGGCGGCTTTCACTCATCACAATGGCGTAGCCCTTTCCTACATTGGGTGGCTTCACAACCAAGGTGTGTAGCCCTTTCCATGAGGGTGCTCGTTGATTACTATGTAGTGCCGAAGCAAAATGGATACATACCAAAGGTCATCTATCATGTACTTAGCAATAAACTTCTAGATGTATCCATTATCTACACATATTCAACCACAAAAACTCAAAAAACAAAAACATACAAGGGAAGCATTAGTGCACTTTTCAAAAATAAGATTTTTCAAGCTCAAGTGCATGATCTAGAAACAATAAAAGATACTTGTTAAAGATCATTACTTCTCAAGTGAGTAGCTCTTAAGGACAATGATATTCAATTAAAGTTTTGCTCATCAAGCCACTCACAATCACACAAAGACATTAATCAACACAAATCATGCCAATGGACATTCTAAGAGTTTTAAACCTCTCTTTGTCCAAGGGCTTAGTGAACAAGTCCGCAAGTTGATTTTTAGTAGGCAAATGCTCTAGAGTAACAATAGAATGTTCAACTAGATCTCTAATGAAATGATGCCTAATGTCTATGTGTTTTGTATGGGAGTGTTGAACCGGATTTTTAGAGATGTTAATGGCACTAAAGTTATCACAATAAAGTGTCATTTTTCCTTATTCTATCTCATAATCCTTAAGGATTTGTTTCATCCAAAGTAATTGTGTGCAAGTACTTCTGGCCGCAATGTGTTCGGCTTCGGAAGAGGAAAGGGAAACCGAATTTTGTTTCTTACTTGACCAAGAAACCGAGTTATTACCAACATAAAAGCAACCGCCCGATGTGCTTTTACAGTCATCTATGTTTCCCGCCCAATCCGCATCTCAATAGCCTACAAGGATATCATTGGTATCAAATGAATAGAATAGACCAAGACTATGAGTTCCTTTGATGTACCTAATGATCCTCTTGACGGCTTTTAAGTGAGATTCCTTGGGATTTGCTTAGAATCTAGCACACAAGCCTACACTAAAGCAAATGTCGGGTCTACTAGCCTTTAGGTAAAGTAGACTACCTATCATGCTTCTATAAAGGCTTTAGTCAACACTTTTCCCTTTTTCATTTTTGTCAAGTTTTAAAGTGGTGCTCATGGGAGTTTCAAAATCTTTTCCATTTTCTAGGCCAAATCTCTTAACTAGATTTTTAGCATATTTAGATTGGTTCAACATTATGCCCATGCTAGTTTGCTTTACTTGCATTCCTAGAAAATAATTCAACTCACCGACCATGCTTATTTCAAATTCACTTGACATAACACTTACAAATTCATCAACCTTGGTTTTATTAGTAGACCCAAAAACAATGTCATCAACATATATTTGTGCAACAAAAATATCATGATCATGATGTTTGATAAACAAAGTTCTATCAATGTCACCTCTCCTATATTGGTTGTCAATAAGATATTGAGTCAACCTATCATACCAAGCTCTTGGAGCTTGTTTAAGGCCATAGAGAGCCTTTTTCAATTTAAACACATGATTAGGAGAGTGTGGGTCTACAAAACTGTAAGGTTTATGATTTGTATTGGCTTAATTCCATTGCAAAACACTCTATTATTGTATTACTTGTTGCTTAGGACATTATTTGAAGAAATGAAGCTTAAAGAGTGAAGAGCAACGTCTAGTGCAAAAGTCGTCTTCAAGAGGTGAAAATCGTCAAAGGTAAATCTTGACTTCCATCCTCTTGCAAGGCGTTAGCGCACACACACACAATTCATACATGTGTGTCCCTGCATCGTGGTTCAAACATTTGGTATAACACATTCACACAATTCATAGCATGCTCATGCATTGATCTTGTATTGACAAACATTGTGAAATTGCATGCTTTGTGACTATCTCTTTGATATGGCATGTTTGTGTGAATATGTGTTTATTTGTTTCTATATTTTGTGTTTAGGACTTGAACATGTTCTTATTTAATGCCTTATTGAGTTCCGGTCGTTTCGGTTACTCATTCATAAGGTTTCGAGTCCAAACAAGTTGACTATGCTACTTTTCGTTCTCATTTGTTGTGTTGAATTCATCATCGGATTCCGAGATGATTTCTCAATCATTTTTCAAAGTTGAGTAGTCTTAGTCGTGCGTGAGGGAGTCATAATTTGTAATCCGAAAACGGATTTGAAATCGGAGGTTGGATGCTCAAGATGTGGGCCGACGAACCGAGGGAGCGCGCGAGAGGAGTCGGAATCACGTGTGGCCACTTGGGCAGCCCGTGGGCCCCACGGGCAAGGGAGCCCTCTGCTCTCATGGGCCCCACGCGCCCCCCACGGGGTGGTGACATGGTAGCACGTGATTCGCTCGTAAATTCTCTCGTTTCCCTCCTTTTAAGCTAACCTCCTTCCCTCCATACTTTGTGAATTTTGAAGAACACTTTGAAAACTTTCTGCAGAATTCTACAATTTTGTGTTTACTTGTTTTGATCATATCTCTCTCATACGAACTCGAAATCAATCGATTCAAAAACCAAAATTGTTTGTTTCGAAGAGAGCTACAAACCCCAAGCATTTCCAAAGGCAGCTGACTTCACCATTTTTCTCAGCTGAAGCCTTTTCAGTACATGGTCAGTGTTTGATTTTCAACTTCTTCTTTTTCGATTTCATCTTTGATCATCTCTTGATTCTTACTATTTGATTGATGAAATTTGTTGAGAAGTATGTTAGATCACTTGCTAGGGTTGTTTGATCATTTGTTAATTGAGTTTTAGCTTTGTGATTTGTTTTGAACATATATGTGCTAAACTTGATTTATCATGAAATTGATTCTAGAAAATGTATGTGTGATGTGCTTCATGTTATTTTCTATGTTTTATTTCATGATCTAAGAACTAGGTTTTTAGTGTGATAAATTGAATATTCATACCTTTGTTCTTATTGATTTGCATGTCTTGATTTCTAGATAATTTTGTGATTGTGTGTTGAAATCATATTCTAGACTATCATTGAACATGTACATTTTGCTTGATTGATCATCTAGCTTAATTTGTTTGTGTTTGCATCATTTGCATCACTTTAGATCATAGCCTTGCATTAGGTTGAAGTCTCTAGCAAAGTGAGTGAAGCTTTGTGGATAGAGCAAGGGAGCCTTGATTAGAGTCGGGAGGACTCGGATAATCAAGCAAGGAAGTCTTGTCTAGGGTCTGGAGGATCCGGATAGGCAAGCAAGAAATCTTCCTAGAGACGTGAGCGTCTTGGATAGAAAGTTGCTTTCTAGAGGTGTAGGACACATCTCGGATAGGAAGTAGGCTTGGTGATTCACTAGCCCGAGGGTAGATTAGGAGTTGATAGCTTGAGCGGATATCATGAGTGATAGCTTGAGTGTGTAAGTCCTTTTTCACATAGTGGATTGCTTCGCCGGTGGTTGTGGTATCAACCCGTGGATGTTTCCTCATTGAGGTTTTACCACGTTAAAATCATTGTGTTCAATTTTGCTTTACTTTCTTTTATCTTCCATATATTACATTGTTTGCACATCTTGTAAATTGATTAACTCTTGTCTTAGTGAAATCAATTCATTTGCTAAATCTTATCAAGTGTGCATTTTGCCTTGTAATTTTCCGCATTATTTTTAATTGGAAGAATTTGGAGCTTATACCTATTCACCCCCCCTCTAGGTATATTTCACTACTATATTAAGGGAAATTTCATTTGGTATCAGAGCGGGTGTCTAGACGCACTTAGATTGATCCTTTCTTTGTAGTATTTTTGTGTTTGTTTTTGTTTGTGATAAAATCATGATTAAGGAAGTGTATTCCTATGTGGCTTCTTTTGTTGAACATATTGACTTAGATGAGAAAAAGATCAATGATCTTACTTTTGAAAATGAACGTTTATCCAATGTCAATATGTCCCTCAACAAGAAGTTAGAGAATCATGATCTTGGTTTAAAAGAGTTCAATGAACTTAAAGACAAGATTCTAAGTCTAGAATTGAATCTTAAAGATAGCAATGATAGACTTGGTATCTTGAAGCAAGAAATTGAGCAAAGAGATTGTTCTCTTGTTAATGCTAAGAAACTTGAAAATGTGCTTAAATCCAAACTTAATGAGCATTTAAATTAAGAGAAAAAGTATGAACAATGGCTTGATAAATCACATAAAGATGTTTTGTTTAGTGATAACAAAGCGGAAAAATATGCCATTGAACTTAGGATGCTTCGTGAGAAACTTGATGAGGCTAATAGGGTGATTAGCAAGATGTCATCTAGTTCTAATAAAGTTGAAACCCTCATTAAAAGTGGAAAGCATCCATGTGACAAAAGAGGTTTGGGTTAATTGTAGGTACACTCTCTCAAGGTAAAGCTATGAAAGCTACCGAAGGTGTCTCTTCATCAACAAGGATGTTCAATGGAAGAACTCAACAACATAAGCATCAAGAAGCAACAACCTCGAATGCAAGAGGTGGAGCATCAAGGGTTGCTCTTCAAAGAGGTAAAATTGTGAGAAGACCAAATGCTATGGAAGCAAATGCAAATGGTAAATTTCTCAAATTTATTCCTATTTGTCATCATTGTAATATGATAGGACATATTTGACCTAGATGCTTTGAGTATATTCGGAAATGCAAACTTGATAATGCTTTTCATGATATGTCTTTGAATGGACCTAGGCAATCATCCATGTATGGATATAGAAATAGACCTAGGAAGACCTTGGAAAAGCATGTTGTTGAAAGAGTTGTTGATGACTTGCTTGCTAAATCTTGTGTTGTGCCTCATTCTACTATGCATAAGAAAATTGATAATGCTTTGTTTGATATTTTTGAAGATGTGACCAATGAGGTCAAGGTGCATGTTAAAAAGCCTAATATTGAGTCAAAGCATGTTAGAAGTAAGAGTGAGAAGCATGTTGTGAAAAATGTGTGGATTAGAAAAGACACATCTAAATGTAATGTTGCACAATATGCTTTACGTGCCAACTCCTCCTATTCTTGGTACCTAGATAGTGGTTGCTCAAGGAACATGACTGGGAACAAAGAGTTCTTTAAGAATCTTGTTTTAAAGGATGGAGGTTGGGTTACTTTTGGTGATGGTACCAAAAAGCAAGTTCTTGGCAAGGGAACAATTTGTATCCCCGGATTGCCTAAACTTCGCAATACTTTGTATGTTGATGGGTTACAAGCTAACTTGATAAGCATTACTCACTTGTGTGAAATTTTTAAAGAAGTTAGCTTTAACAAAGATGTATGCACTATAATTGATAAAAAGGGCAATGTCGTCCTAAGAGTCAAAAGGTCTATAGACAATTGCTATTGTCTTGAGATAGATCCTCTAACATGCAACATGGCACATGAGTGCAATAAGCTTGATTTGTGGCATCAACGTTTGGGTTACATGAATTTTAAAGATTTGAAAAAGCTTGAAAAACATGGCATTGTTAGAGGTCTTCCTAATCTTGGTAAAAAGCTTGAGGTGGTTTGTGAACCTTGCCAATTAGGTAAGCAAACCAAAGTGCCTCATAAGAAAAATTCTTACATAGCTACCAAGAGACCTTTAGAACTTGTGCATATGGACCTAACGGGGCCAATTCAAACTGAGAGCATTAATGGCAAAAAATACATTTTTGTATGCGTTGATGACTTCTCTAGGTTTACTTGGGTTTATTTTCTTAGAAACAAGACCGAGGCTTTTGATTACTTTAAAAAGTTTTGTAATCAAGTTCAAAATGAAAAAGGTCTTGATATCAAGAAAATATGTCGCATTAGGAGTGATCATGGGACGAAATTTGAAAATGCAAAATTTAGTGAGTTTTGTGATGGTTTAGGGATTTCTCATGAGTTCTCCGCACCTAGAACTCCTCAACAAAATGGTGTTGTTGAGAGGAAAAACCGTGTCTTGCAAGAGATGGCTAGGGTTATACTCAATAGCAAGAAAGTCCCTAGAAACCTATGGGCCGAGGCTGTCAATACCGCTTGTTATGTGTCAAATCATGTTTTCAAAAGGCCCGGCACAAAACAAACGTCCTATGAGCTTTGGAAAGGCAAGAAGCCTAATGTGAGTTACTTCCACACTTTTGGGAGTAAATGTTATATTTTGAATGATAGAGATCACTTAGGAAAGTTTGATGCAAAAAGTGATGTTGGTCTCTTTCTTGGGTATGCTATTAATAGTCGTGCATATAGAGTCTTTAACTTGACTACTAAGACTATCATAGAGTCTATCAATGTGAAGATAGATGATCTTAGCATGCTTAATTTGTGTGATGATAAATGTGTCAATGAACCTAAAGAAAACATGTTGAATGACACTAATACACCTATTGATGTGGGTAGTAGTGTTTCTAGTCAAGATGATGAAATTGATAGTCATATTGAAGTTGTAAGTCAAGGGTTGGAAAATGCTTTAAATGATAATCAACAAAATGACCAAGTTGTTGAACATTCTCACCCAAGACTTAGAAACTTACACTATCAAGGAGACATCATAGGTGATTTAAATGAAGGGGTTAGAACAAGAAATCAAATTGCTAACCAAATATCCTATGCTTGCTACACTTCTCAAATTGAACCCAAAAACATTAATGAAGCAATTGTTGATGAATATTGGGTTGGGGCTTGATTGGATGATTTACATACCTATTTGAGGTCCCCATTTCCTAGATTTTGTACTCGTTGTCGAGTTTGTTTTTGTATATAATGCATTTTGTGAGCATTGTGTAGGTTATATGCTCTAAAATAAGGTGTTGAGCATAATTGAAGAGTTTTGGAGGTTAAAGGGCTGAAATTGGAAATTTTAGTGCAGAGCTTTCAACTTTCGGGGGCTATATCTCCCTCCTCCGATTGAACTACGTTTTGTATAACCTATTTTCGGAAAGCCCCACGAGTCTACTTTCCAACGCTTTTTACGGATTGCGATTCCGAGGTCCCTAGAGGAAGTTATGGCCATTTTCGTAACGGTGCGCGAAGCTGGAAAACTTCACCCGAGAGAGATGCGAGCCCAAGGCGAGCTCAAGCAGCTCGCCCCTCAAGGTCGCTAATCTCTCGGGTTTTCAACAGTTTTCTTCAACCAAGAGCATCCAAATCACCCCCAGGTCGCCCCAAGCTCGCCCTTTTACCTAAAATATGTTAAAAATCAAGATTTTACCTCCTTGCCCTTGACCTAATTCATTCATCTATATAAACCTTTGATATTTTTAAACCAAAAAAAGAACTCTCTCACCAAAAAGAACCCAAGACACCATTTTTACTCTCACCTTCCATCTTCCACAACCCATCTAGCATCCAAA
The DNA here is from genome assembly GCA_030490815.1 of Acer saccharum. Taxonomy (NCBI): domain Eukaryota; kingdom Viridiplantae; phylum Streptophyta; class Magnoliopsida; order Sapindales; family Sapindaceae; genus Acer; species Acer saccharum. The sequence goes on from CM059871.1 coordinate 19,183,159, forward strand.
TCTCCTTAACATCCAAACACAAACTTCACTTCCACTTTTCCACATCCACCATCACCCCACCTTTTTGGGCAAGAGAGAGTTGAAGAAAGAGAGGAGGAGAAGAAGATCCAAAGAAGAAGAGGAAGCTCTCCATTAGTTTTCTCTACATCCTTTCTCCTTTACTCTTTTTCATAGCCATGTATTTATTTGATTTTATCTATGTTATGGCTATTCTTTGTAATATGAGCTAAATATATATTGCTAGGATTTGATGAAACCCCACCCATGACTATATATTTATATTGATTCTTGTTTATCCATTTATGTGCAACTTGTGGTTTGTATGGGTATTTTTGTATGCTTAAAGCTTTCAAGTGATTGATCTCCATTTGAATGAATTATTGTGGTGTGTTATGTACTGACCGGAGACGCACACCACGTGTTCGATAAAATGCCCTCTATGCATGTCTAGAAAAGTACACCCACTTAGGCTAGCGTATAGGATTCGTTTAGTGCGCCAACAAACTTAATGAACTCAATTCGTATATTCTGGGTAATCGAGAGATAGGCTTGGGTACGTTTCGTGTGTAATCTACTTTGCTTGACCAAGATTGTAGGTTAATATTAGGGTGCATGAATCTACAAATTGCATGAGTATGTTTTGGGTGAATAATTGAGTCTAAAACGGAAGTCAATTGAGGGTGGGGTGTAGTCAAGTCCTAGCATGTTTTTCTTCGATATTACACTTGAGTTTATTTTAGTGTTATTTTATTTCTTGCATTAGCATTAGTCATTAGATTAAATTAGTTTAATTTACTTAGTTTGATAAAATTTCATTATCGATTGTTTGAATAGCACCAAAACTAATCAATTTCGGTAATCGGTCACTCGATCCCTGTGGGAACGAATCTTATTCATTGTTACACTACTCTCCGACCTCGTGCTATTGCGAGAGTCATAAAAGAGACTAGCCAAATTTTTGGCGCCGCTGCCGGGGATCGAACGGATGATTGATATCGATACTAGTTAGTTTATTGCTAATTTGAACTTTTTAATTTAGTATTTATTTATTTTTATTATTATTATTTTCTTTATTTCAGGATTCTATGGATTTCTTCATGCAAAACTCGAGGCCAAGCTCCCCGCCAATGAGCATGTCATCGGAAGATAAGATAATAGAGCTCTTGCAAGATGCTATAGACTCTCAACCGGAAATCGCACAGAATTTCAATGACAATATGTCACCTAGCTGGCTAGACCAATCAATAGAGACGACATTTGAAAGGAACCTCAACAACTCTTACAACCAAGATTGGAGGATGCACCAAGACTTCTCAATGAGCTATGATGAGACCAATGGCTTTGAAAAACCTACCTCATCGTGCCAACCAATGTTCAAAACATTTGAAAAAGAGAAGAAAGAGTGGCTCAAGGTGTGCGAGAATGTTTTGCATAATAATAGGGTTGTGATGTCTATGCTGGAGGAGTTGAAAGAAAGGAATGCTCAGCTTCAAGAGAAAATAGAGGAAACTTCCCGAGAGAAAGAAGAAATGAGGGAAGAATTTGAGAAGAGGTTGCAGCTAATGAAGAAGGAATTTGAAAGTAAGAGTGCCTTGGAAATGGAAAAGGCAAATAAGCTTCAAGAGCTAAACAAGAAACTCGTAATTGAAGTAATGGCGCTCAGAGTTGAAAATGGCACACTAAAGAAGATGAATGGCGAAGTCTCCAAACAGAGTAAAGATTTTGAAGAAAAAATTGAGAGACTTGAAGTCGAAAAGTGTGCAACATCGAAGGAATTTGAAGACCTTGCAAGGCTATTTGAAGAATTTGAAGAAGAATGTGCAAGGACGACAAGGAGGTTGCTTATGGAAAAGGAGCAAAAAGTAAAAGCTTTGGAAGAAACGAATGAAGCACTTGGTAGGAAGGATGAAGCCCTCAAAATAGCAAAAGTCAAGGAGTGTGACTACATTGTCTATTTAGACAAGGTGGAAAAAGAGGTCAAAATGCTACAAATGAAGCAACATCAAAGGCTTCATAGTCACCTACCAAGAGGGAGTTTTCTAAACCATCCTCCTACTTGCTATTTTTGCTTTCAAAAAGGGCACTTAAAAGCTCATTGTTTTAAATTCCATAAGCATGAAAAATTGAGAAAATCTAGGAATAGAAAAATTAAAATCAAAAACCGGATGAATATCGGTTTGACCTATTTTTGGAAAGGCTTTAGATGGATAGGTGTGGATAGAGTTTGCATATTGATATCACAATTACTCCTACTATATATTTGAGAAGCATTCACACACACACATTTTGCTTATGTGCTTGATTCATTAGCAATGTGAGAATATTTTTGAGAGATTAATGAAAATCTATGATTCTCTCTTGGACTTTGACAAGTTATGAAATATTTTCTCTTGTTGCTTGATTGTGTGGTTGTGTGATGTCCCTTGTGAACAAATCTACTTGTTGATAATATATGGAGCATATGTTAAGGGGGAGCTTTAGTTTATTCAACTTTCGCTTTCTATACAATTTGTTTGCTTAATATCTCGTTCTTTATCTCTTGTGTCCCTTGTCTATTCCTTGACAAAAAGGGGGAGAAAATGTATAGCTCACCATGTTTGATATTGGGGAGATTTTGTATACTTCGCACTTTATGTGGAAAATGTTCCAATTGTGTGATAATATTCCTCTTTGTGCTTAATTGTGACTTTGTCTTAAGGGGGAGAATTCTTGTCTTAAGGGGGAGAAAGAATTCTTTCTTGACAATGTTAAGGACAGTTGGTTCTTGGAAATTGGGAAACTAAGGGAATGCTTTAATATGAACATATTTTATTCACTTGAGATAATGCATTTGTGTATGAGATAAGGGATATCTTCTATGTTTGTTGTTTGGTTAAATATCTCACCATTCTTCTTTAGAGAAGATCTCTTTTTGGTTGCTATTTTCTCTCATAGGTACTTTGAAGACCGAAAGAGGAATTCTTGAAGGCTTGAAGACTTTTTAGTCTAGGAATTTCTTTGTAATGTGAGATTGAGAGTATGCTATCATTTTGAGTTTATTTGAGTGAAACATTGTATAGTGAGGTTGAGTGCTTTTGCCATGGAATAGCCAAAGGGGGAGATTGTAAGGTTTATGATTTGTATTGGCTTAATTCCATTGCAAAATACTCTATGATTGTATTAGTTGTTGCTTAGGACATTATTTGAAGAAAGGAAGCTTAAAGAGTGAAGAGCAACGTCTAGTGCAAAAGTCGTCTTCAAGAGGTGAAAATCGTCAAAGGTAAATCTTGACTTCCATCCTCTTGCAAGGCGTTAGCGCACACACACACAATTCATACATGTGTGTCCCTGCATCGTGGTTCAAACATTTGGTATAACACATTCACACACTTCATAGCATGCTCATGCATTGATCTTGTATTGACAAACATTGTGAAATTGCATGCTTTGTGACTATCTCTTTGATATGGCATGTTTGTGTGAATATGTGTTTATTTGTTTCCATATTTTGTGTTTAGGACTTGAACATGTTCTTATTTAATGCCTTATTGAGTTCCGGTCGTTTCGGTTACTCATTCATAAGGTTTCGAGTCCAAACAAGTTGACTATGCTACTTTTCGTTCTCATTTGTTGTGTTGACTTCATCATCAGATTCTGAGATGATTTATCAACCATTTTTCAAATTTGAGTAGTCGTAGTCATGCGTGAGGGAGTCACGGTTTGTAATCCGAAAACGGATTTGAAATCGGAGGTCGGATGCTCAAGATATGGGCCGACGAACTGAGGGAGCGCGCGAGAGGAGTCGGAATCACGTGTGGCCACTTGGCCAGCCCGTATGGGAGGCCGTGGGCCTCACGGGCAAGGGAACCCTCTGCTCCCGTGGGCCCCATGCGCCCCCCACGGGGTGGTGACATGGCAGCATGTGATTCGCTCGTAAATTCTCTCCTTTCCCTCCTTTTAGGCTAACCTCCTTCCCTCCATACTTTGTGAATTTTGAAGAACACCTTGAAAACTTTCTGCAGAATTCTACAATTTTGTGTTTACTTGTTTTGATCATATCTCTCTCATACGAACTCGAAATCAATCGATTCAAAAACCAAAATTGTTAGTCTTGAAGAGAGCTACAAACCCCAAGCATTTTTAGAGGCAGCTGACTTCACCATTTGTCTCAGCTGAAGCCTTTTCAGTACGTGGTCAGTGTTTGATTTTCAACTTCTTCTTTTTCGATTTCATCTTTGATCATCTTTTGATTCTTACTATTTGATTGATGAAATTTGTTGAGAAGTATGTTAGATCACTTGCTAGGGTTGTTTGATCATTTTTTAATTAAGTTTTAGCTTTGTGATTTGTTTTGAACATATATGTGCTAAACTTGATTTATCATGAAATTGATTCTAGAAAATATATGTGTGATGTGCTTCATGTTATTTTCTATGTTTTATTTCATGATCTAAGAACTAGGTTTTTAGTGTGATAAATTGAATATTCATACCTTTGTTCTTATTGATTTGCATGTCTTGATTTCTAGATAATTTTGTGATTGTGTGTTGAAATCATATTCTAGACTATCATTGAACATGTACATTTTGCTTGATTGATCATCTAGCTTAATTTGTTTATGTTTGCATCATTTGCATCACTTTAGATCATAGCCTTGCATTAGGTTGAAGTCTCTAGCAAAGTGAGTGAAGCTTTGTGGATAGAGCAGGGGAGCCTTGATTAGAGTCGGGAGGACTCGGATAATCAAGCAAGGAAGTCTTGTCTAGGGTCGGGAGGATCCGGATAGGCAAGCAAGAAATCTTCCTAGAGACGTGAGTGTCTTGGATAGGAAGTTGCTTTCTAGAGGTGTAGGACACATCTCGGATAGGAAGTAGGCTTGGTGATTCACTAGCCCGAGGGTAGATTAGGAGTTGATAGCTTGAGCGGATATCATGAGTGATAGCTTGAGTGTGTAAGTCCTTTTTCACATAGTGGATTGCTTCGCCGGTGGTTGTGGTATCAACCCGTGGATGTTTCCTCATTGAGGTTTTACCACGTTAAAATCATTGTGTTCAATTTTGCTTTACTTTCTTTTATCTTCCATATATTACATTGTTTGCACATCTTGTAAATTGATTAACTCTTGTCTTAGTGAAATCAATTCATTTGCTAAATCTTATCAAGTGTGCATTTTGCCTTGTAATTTTCCGCATTATTTTTGATTGGAAGAATTTGGAGCCTATACCTATTCACCCCCCCTCTAGGTATATTTCACTACTACATTAAGGGAAATTTCAAAAACCCTTAGGTTGTTCAACATACACTTCTTCTTGAAAGTATCCATTGAGGAAAGCACTTTTGACATCCATTTGAAATAATTTGAACTTTTTAATGCATGCAATGGACAACAAAAGTCTAATGGACTTGAGACGAGCAACCAGGGCAAACGTCTCATCAAAGTCAACACCCTCCACTTGAGTGTAACCTTGAGCCACTAGTCTAGCTTTATTCCTTACAATCTTGCCACTTTCATCGGTCTTATTCCTAAACACCCATTTAGTGCCAATTACATTTATATCTTTAGGTCTAGGAACCAAGGACCACACTTCATTCCTCTCAAATTGATTAAGTTCATCTTGCATAGCCCCAACCCAATATTCATAAACAATTGCTTCATTAATATTTTTGGGTTCAATTTGAGAAGTGTAGCAAGCATAGGATATTTGGTTAGCAATTTGATTTCTTGTTCTAACCCCTTCATTTAAATCACCTATGATGTCTTCTTGATAGTGTAAGTTTCTAAGTCTTGGGTGAGAATGTTCAACAACTTGGTCATTTTGTTGATTATCATTTAAAGCATTTTCCAACCCTTGACTTTCAACTTCAACATGACTATCATTTTCATCATCTTGACTAGAAACACTACTAGCCACATCAATAGGTGTTTTAGTGTCATTCAACATGTTTTCTTTAGGTTCATTGACACCATTATCATCACACAAATTAAGCATGCTAAGATCATCTATCTTCACATTGATAGACTCCATGATAGTCTTAGTAGTCAAGTTAAAGACTCTATATGCACGACTATTAATAACATACCCAAGAAAGAGACTAACATCACTTTTTGCATCAAACTTTCCTAAGTGATCTCTATCATTCAAAATATAACATTTACTCTCAAAAGTGTGGAAGTAACTCACATTAGGCTTCTTGCCTTTCCAAAGCTCATAGGACGTTTGTTTTATGCCGGGCCTTTTGAAAACACGATTTGACACATAACAAGCGGTATTGACCGCCTCGGCCCATAGGTTTCTAGGGACTTTCTTGCTATTGAGCATGACCTTAGCCATCTCTTGCAAGACACGGTTTTTCCTCTTAACAACACCATTTTATTGAGGAGCTCTAGGTGCGGAGAACTCATGAGAAATCCCTAAACCATCACAAAACTCACTAAATTTTGCATTTTCAAATTCCGTCCCATGATCACTCCTAATGCGACATATTTTCTTGATATCAAGACCTTTTTCATTTTGAACTTGATTACAAAACTTTTTAAAGTAATCAAAAGCCTCGGTCTTGTTTCTAAGAAAATAAACCCAAGTAAACCTAGAGAAGTCATCAACGCATACAAAAATGTACTTTTTGCCATTAATGCTCTCGGTTTGAATTGGCCCCATTAGGTCCATATGCACAAGTTCTAAAGGTCTCTTGGTAGCTATGTAAGAATTTTTCTTATGAGACACTTTTGTTTGCTTACCTAATTGGCAAGGTTCACAAACCACCTCAAGCTTTTTACCAAGGTTAGGAAGACCTCTAACAATGCCATGTTTTTCAAGCTTTTTCAAATCTTTAAAATTCATGTGACCCAAACGTTGATGCCACAAATCAAGCTTATTGCACTCATGTGCCATGTTGCAAGTTAGAGGATCTATCTCAAGACAATAACAATTGTTTATAGACCTTTTGACACTTAGGACAACATTGCCCTTTTTATCAATTATAGTGCACACATCTTTGTTAAAGCTAACTTCTTTAAAAATTTCACACAAGTGAGTAATGCTTATCAAGTTAGCTTGTAACCCATCAACATACAAAGTATTGCGAAGTTTAGGCAATCCGGGGATACAAATTGTTCCCTTGCCAAGAACTTGCTTTTTGGTACCATCACCAAAAGTAACCCAACCTCCATCCTTTAAAACAAGATTCTTAAAGAACTCTTTGTTCTCGGTCATGTTCCTAGAGCAACCGCTATCTAGGTACCAAGAATAGGAGGAGTTGGCACGTAAAGCATATTGTGCAACATTACATTTAGATGTGTCTTTTCTAATCCACACATTTTTCACAACATGCTTTTCACTCTTACTTCTAACATGCTTTGACTCAATGTTAGGCTTTTTAACATGCACCTTGACCTCATTGGTCACATTTTCAAAAATATCAAACAAAGCATTATCAATTTTCTTATGCATAGTAGAGTGAGGCACAACACAAGATTTAGCAAGCAAGTCATCAACAACTTTTTCAACAACATGCTTTTCCAAGGTCTTCCTAGGTCTATTTCTATATCTATACATGGATGATTGCCTAGGTCCATTCAAAGACATATTATGAAAAGCATTATCAAGTTTGCATTTCCGAATATACTCAAAGCATCTAGGTCGAATATGTCCTATCATATTACAATGATGACAAATAGGAATAAATTTGAGAAATTTACCATTTGCATTTGCTTCCATAGCATTTGGTCTTCTCACAACTTTACCTCTTTGAAGAGCAACCCTTGATGCTCCACCTCTTGTATTTGAGGTTGTTGCTTCTTGATGCTTATGTTGTTGAGTTCTTCCATTGAACATCCTTGTTGATGAAGAGGCACCTCTGGTAGCTTTCATAGCTTTACCTTGAGAGAGTGTACTTACAATTAATTCAATGCTTGCTTTGACAAAAGTAGATTTGTTAGATGAAGGAGTCTCCTTCTCATTGATATAACCCAAACCTCTTTTGTCACATGGATGCTTTCCACTTTTAATGAGGGTTTCAACTTTATTAGAACTAGATGACATCTTGCTAATCACCCTATTAGCCTCATCAAGTTTCTCACGAAGCATCCTAAGTTCAATGACATATTTTTCCGCTATGTCATCACTAAACATAACATCTTTACATGATTTATCAAGCCGTTGTTCATACTTTTTCTCTTGATTTAAATGCTCATTAAGTTTGGATTTAAGCACATTTTCAAGTTTCTTAGCATTAACAAGAGAACAATCTCTTTGCTCAATTTCTTGCTTCAAGATACCAAGTCTATCATTGCTATCTTCAAGATTCAATTCTAGACTTAGGATTGAACTCCTTTGAGCCAAGATCATGATTCTCTAACTTCTTGTTGAGGGACATATTGACTTTGGATAAACGTTCATTTTCAAAAATAAGATCATCGATCTTTTTCTCATCTAAGTCAATATGTTCAACAAAAGAAGCCACATAGGAACACACTTCCTTAATCATGATTATCACAAACAAAAATACAAAAACACTACAAAGAAAGGATCTATCTAAGTGCGTCTAGACACCCGCTCTGATACCAAATGAAATTTCCCTTAAGTAGTAGTGAAATATACCTAGAGGGGGGGGGGGGGGGGGTGAATAGGTATAGGCTCCAAATTCTCCCAATTTAAAAATAATGCGGAATATATCAATGAAAATGCACACTTGATTAAATTTGACAAATTAATTGATTTCACTTATACAAGAGTTAATCAATTTACAAGATATGCAATCAATGAAAGATATGGAAGATAACGAAAAGTAAAAGCAAAAATGAACACAAGTGTTTTAACGTGGTAAAACCTCAAAGAGGAAACATCCACGGGTTGATACCATAACCACCGGCAAAGCAATCCACTATGTGAAAAAGGACTTACACACTCAAGCTATCACTCATGATATCCGCTCAAGCTATCAACTCCTAATCTACCCTCGGGCTAGTGAATCACCAAGCCTACTTCCTATCCGAGATGTATCCTACACCTCTAGAAAGCAACTTCCTATCCAAGACGCTCACGTCTCTAGGAAGATTTCTTGCTTGCCTATCCGGATCCTCCCGACCCTAGACAAGACTTCCTTGCTTGATTATCCGAGTCCTCCCGACTCTAATCAAGACTTTCTTGCTCTATCCACAAAGCTTCACTCACTTTGCTAGAGACTTCAACCTAATGCAAGGCTATGATCTAAAGTGATGCAAGTGATGCAAACACAAACAAATTAAGCTAGATGATCAATCAAGCAAAATGTACATGTTCAATGATAATATAGAATATGCTTCCAACACACAATCACAAGATTATCTAGAAATCAAGACATGTAAATCAATAAGAACAAAGGTATGAATATTCAATATATCACACTAAAAGCCTAGTTCTTAGATCATGAAATAAAATCTAGAAAATAATATGAGACATATCATATATTCATTTTCTAGAGTCAATTTCACACAAAATCAAGTTTAGCACATATATGTTCAAAACAAATCACAAAGCTAAATCTCAATTAACAAATGATCAAACAACCCTAGCATGTGATCTAACATACTTCTCAACAAATTTCATCAATCAAATAGTAAGAATCAAGAGATGATCAAAGATGAAATTGAAAAAGAAGAAGTTGAACAAACAACCTTGACCTCGGACTGAAAATTGATCAACTGAGAAAAATGCCAAAGTCAGCTGCCTCTAGAAATGGTTGGAGTTTGTAGCTCTCTTCAAGACCAACAATTTTGGTTTTTGAATCGATTAATTTTGAGTTCATATGAGAGAGATATGATCAAAATAAAAAATGAAAAATTGAAGAAAATGTGCAGAATTTCGTGAAATGTTCATCAATTTCTTCAACAAGTGTGGAGGGAAGGAGAGGAGTTTAAAAGGAGGAGAGAGAGGGAATTATTGGGCAAATCAGCATGTGCCACATCACCTCCCCGTGGGGGTTGCGTGGGCCATACGGGGGCAGAGGGTTCCCTTGGCCGTGGGGCCCATGGCCTCCCTCACGGCCAGGCCTTATGGCCACACGCGCTCCTGACCACTCTCGCGCGCTCCTGACCACTCTCGCGCGCTCCTTCGGTTCTTCAGCCTGTATCTTGGGCATCCGAACTCTGATTTCGAATTACGAACCGTGACTCCCTCACACACGATGACGACTATACAAATTTGAAAAATGGTTGAGAAATCATCTCGGAAAACGATGATGAAGTCAACTCAACGAATGAGAACGAAAAGTAGCATAGTCAATTTGTTTGGACTCGAAACCTTATGAATGAGTAACCGAAACGACCGGAACTCAATAAGGTATTAAATAAGAACATTTTCAAGTCCTAAACACAAAATACACAAACAAATAAACACACATTCACACAAGCATGCCATATCAAAGAGATAGTCACAAAGCATGCAATTTCACAATGTTTGTCTATACAAGATCAATGCATGAGCATACTATGAAGTGTGTGAAAGTGTTATACAAAATGTTTGAACCACGATGTAGGGACACACATGTATGAATTGTGTGTGTGTGCACTAATGCCTTGCAAGAGGATGGAAGTCAAGATATACCTTTGACGCTTTTCACCTCTTAAAGACGACTTTTGCACTAGACATTGCTCTTCATCTTTTAAGCTTCCTTTCTTCAAAGAACATCTTAAGCAATAACTAATTCAAATATAGAGCGTTTTGCAATGGAATCAAGCCAATACAAATCATAAACCTTACACCCACCTCAGCAGAGAAAGAACCAGGAAGGCAAACCGAGCTAGAAGCCAGGACTTTACCTTTGTAGTCACGGATTGCAGCACCCACACCAATTTTCTTGTGAGACTTCTGACAAGACACATTAGTGTTTAGTTTCAGCTTCCTAGGAGGAGGAAAATCCAGTCAGCAGATGACCTAGGCAGTGAAGGAGGCGAGCTAGCAGAGAGAGCTTGCTTGGAGTTCAAAAATTCGGTAAGTCTCATTGTAAGGTTTAGGATTTGTATTGGCTTGATTCCATTGTAAAACACTCTATGTTTGTATTAGTTGTTGCTTAGGACATTATTTGAAGAAAGGAAGCTTAAAAAGTGAAGAGCAACGTCTAGTGCAAAAGTCGTCTTCAAAAGGAGAAAAACGTCAAAGGTATATCTTGACTTCCATCCTCTTGCAAGGCGTTAGCGCACACACACACAATTCATACATGTGTGTCCCTGCATCGTGGTTCAAACATTTGGTATAACACATTCACACACTTCATAGCATGCTCATGCATTGATCTTGTATTGACAAACATTGTGAAATTGCATGCTTTGTGACTATCTCTTTGATATGGCATGCTTGTGTGAATATGTGTTTATTTGTTTCTGTATTTTGTGTTTAGGACTTGAACATATTCTTATTTAATGCCTTATTGAGTTCCGGTCGTTTCGGTTACTCATTCATAAGGTTTCGAGTCCAAACAAGTTGACTATGCTACTTTTCGTTCTCATTTGTTGTGTTGACTTCATCGTCGGATTCCGAGATGATTTCTCAACCATTTTTCAAAGTTGAGTAGTCATAGTCGTGCGTGAGGGAGTCATGGTTTGTAATCTGAAAATGGATTCAAAATCGGAGGTCGGATGCTCAAGATATGGGCTGACGATCTGAAGGAGCGCGCGAGAGGAGTTGGAATCACGTGTGGCCACAAGGCCAGCCCGTGTGGGAGGCCGTGGGCCCCACGGGCAAGGGAGCCCTCTGCTCCCGTGGGCCCCACGCACCCCCCACAGGGTGGTGATGTGGTAGCTTCTGATTCGCTTGAAAAATCTCTCCTTTCCCTCCTTTTAAGCCAACCTCCTTCCCTCCACACTTTGATGAATTTTGAAGAACACTTGAACATTTTCTCGCATCAGAATTCTACAATTTTTTGTTTACTTGTTTTGATCATAACTTTCTCATACGAACTCGAAATCAATCGATTCAAAAACCAAAATTGTTGGTCTTGAAGAGAGCTACAAACCCCAAGCATTTTCAGAGGCATTTGACTTTGACATTTTTCCCAGAAGTCTCATTTTCAGTACGTGGTCAGGTTGTTTGTTTCAACTTCTTCTTTTTCAATTTAATCTTTGATCTTCTTTTGATTCTTACTATTTGATTGATGAAATTTGTTGAGAAGCATGTTAGATCATATGCTAGGGGTGTTTGATCATTTGTTAATTGAGTTTTAGCTTTGTGATTTGTTTTGAACATATATGTGCTAAACTTGATTTATCATGAAATTGATTCTAGAAAATGTATGTGTGATGTGCTTCATGTTATTTTCTATGTTTAATTTCATGATCAAAGAACTAGGTTTTTAGTGTGATATATTGAATATTCATACCTTTGTTCTTATTGATTTACATGTCTTGATTTCTAGATAATCTTGTGATTGTGTGTTGGAAGCATATTCTAGATTGTCATTGAACATGTACATTTTGCTTGATTGATCATCTAGCTTAATTTGTTTGTGTTTGCATCACTTGCATCACTTTAGATCATAGCCTTGCATTAGGTTGAAGTCTCTAGCAAAGTTAGTGAAGCTTTGTGGACAGAGCAAGTAAGTCTTGATTAGAGTCGGGAGGACTCGGATAATCAAGCAAGGAAGTCTTGTCTAGGGTCGGGAGGATCCGGATAGGCAAGCAAGAAATCTTCCTAGAGACGTGAGCATCTTGGATAGGAAGTTGCTTTCTAGAGGTGTAGGACACATCTCGGATAGGAAGTAGGCTTGGTCATTCACTAGCCCGAGGGTAGATTAGGAGTTGATAGCTTGAGCGGATATCATGAGTGATAGCTTGAGTGTGTAAGTCCTTTTTCACATAGTGGATTGCTTTGCCGGTGGTTATGATATCAACCCGTGGATGTTTCCTCTTTGAGGTTTTACCACGTAAAAACACTTGTGTTCATTTTTGTTTTTACTTTTCTTTATCTTCCATATCTTACATTGATTGCATATCTTGTAAATTGATTATCTCTTGTATTAGTGAAATCAATTCATTTGCTAAATCTAATCAAGTGTGCATTTTCTTTGTTATATTCCGCATCATTTTTAAGATTGGAAGAATTTGAGTAAATACCTATTCACCCCCCCTCTAGGTATATTTTACACTATATTTGAAATTTCCCTCAATGTAGTAGTGAAATATACCTAGAGGGGGGGTGAATAGGTATAGGCTCCAAATTCTTCCAATTAAAAATAATGCGGAAAATTACAAGGCAAATGCACACTTGATTAGATTTAGCAAATGAATTGATTACACTAAGACAAGAGTAAATCAATTTACAAGATATGCAATCAATGTAATATATGGAAGATAAAGAAAAGTAAAGCAAAATTGAACACAATGATTTTAACGTGGTAAAACCTCAATGAGGAAACATCCACGGGTTGATACCACAACCACCGGCGAAGCAATCCACTATGTGAAAAAGGACTTACACACTCAAGCTATCACTCATGATATCCGCTCAAGCTATCAACTCCTAATCTACCCTCGGGCTAGTGAATTACCAAGCCTACTTCCTATCCGAGATGTGTCCTACACCTCTAGAAAGCAACTTCCTATCCAAGACGCTCACGTCTCTAGGAAGATTTCTTGCTTGCCTATCCGGATCCTCCAGACCCTAGACAAGACAAGACTTCCTTGCTTGATTATCCGAGTCCTTCCGACTCTAATCAAGGCTCCCTTACTCTATCCACAAAGCTTCACTCACTTTGCTAGAGACTTCAACCTAATGCAAGGCTATGATATAAAGTGATGCAAATGATGCAAGCACAATCAAATTAAGCTAGATGATCAATCAAGCAAAATGTACATGTTCAATGATAGTCTAGAATATGATTTCAACACACAATCACAAAAGTTATCTAGAAATCAAGACATGCAAATCAATAAGAACAAAGGTATCAATATTCGATTTAGCACACTAAAAACCTAGTTCTTAGATCATGAAATAAAACATAGAAAATAACATGAAGCACATCACATATATGTTTTCTAGAATCAATTTCATGATAAATCAAGTTTAGCACAAATATGTTCAAAACACATTACAAAGCTAAAACTCAATTAACAAATGATCAAATAACCCTAGCATGTGATCTAACATACTTCTTAACAAATTTCATCAATCAAATGGAAAGAATCAATAGTTGATCAATGATGAAATTGAAAAAGAAGAAATTGAAAATCAAACACTGACCACGGACTGGAAATGGACCAGCTGAGAAAAATGCCGAAGTCAACTGCCTCTGGAAATGCTTGGGGTTTGTAGCTCTCTTCGAGACCAATAATTTTGGTTTTTGAATCGAATGATTTCGAGTTCGTATGAGAGAGATATGATCAAAACAAGTAAACGAAAATTGTTGAAAAACTGATGCGGGAATTCAAGTGTTCTTCAAAAAATTGCATAAGTGTGGAGGGAAGGAGGTTTGATTAAAAGGAGGGAAAAGGAGAGAATTTCCAAGCAAATCACATGCTGCCACATCAGCACCCCGTGGGGGGCACGTGGGGCCCACGGGAGCAGAAGGCTCCCTTGCCCGTGGGGCCCACGGCCTCCCACACGGGCTGGCCAAGTGGCCACACGTGATTTGCACACCTCTCGCGCGCTCCCTCGGTTCGTTGCCCCATATCTTGAGCATCCGACCTCCGATTTTGAATCCGTTTTCGGATTACGAACTGTGACTCCCTCACGCACGACTACAACTACTCAACTTTGAAAAATGGTTGAGAAATCATCTCGGAATCCGATGATGAAATCAACACAACAAATGAGAACGAAAAGTAGCATAGTCAACTTGTTTGGACTCGAAACCTTATGAATGAGTAACCGAAACGACCGGAACTCAATAAGGCATTAAATAAGAACATGTTCAAGTCCTAAACACAAAATATGAAAACAAATAAACACATATTCACACAAACATGCCATATCAAAGAGATAGTCACAAAGCATGCAATTTCACAATGTTTGTCAATACAAGATCAATGCATGAGCATGCTATGAGGTGTGTGAATGTGTTATACCAAATGTTTGAACCACGATGCAGGGACACACATGTATGAATTATGTGTGTGTGCGCTAACGCCTTGCAAGAGGGTGGAAGTCAAGTTTTACCTTTGACGATTTTCACCTCTTGAAGACGACTTTTGCACTAGATGTTGCTCTTCACTCTTTGAGCTTCCTTTCTTCAAATAATGTCCTAAGCAACAACTAATACAATCATAGAGTGTTTTGCAATGGAATCAAGCCAATACAAATAGTGAACCTTACAATATTGCTTAAGGGAATTTCACTCATCAAAGCCTTGCTGGCTACCAAGTCAGGAGCACCTACCTTGAAGCCATTAACCCTAGCATTACGGAAGTCCCAAACAGCCGAGGCAATCATACACACCTGACTGTGGCATTCAAAACCAAACTTAGTAGTCAACCCACAAAAAATGTCCTGCACAGACTTAGCTCTACTGGAGGAATGAACTGTTTCCATAAAAGGGACCACCACCTACTATCTTTGGAAGAGGGAGAAGCTTCCGTATGGATACTATCAGCAAAAGCACAACTATAACCACTACTGACAGTATACTTCCCAGATTTATCGAAGTGCCATCTGAGAAAATCCCTCCCTCCATTCCAGCTGAGAGGGACAGAAAGGATCGCCTCCTTATCTATAGGGAGAAGACAATGGTTGAGAATTTCCTTATTCCACATACCATTCCCTCTATCAATCAGGTCAGCCACCAACATCTTTGGACCTGGGTCGAAAGTGACAACTTTGAAAGAGCTCGGCCTAGGGATCCACCTGTCCCTAAAAACATCAATATTTCTGCCATCCCCCACATTCCAACAGAGACCTTTAGCTAACAACTCTCTGCCCCAGATAAGGCTCCGCCAAATATGAGAGCAGCCACTTTTAACTGAGGCTGCCATAAAATTCTCTTGACTGAAGTATTTGGCTTTAAGCACATGAGCAGCCAAGGAGTCCGGATCAATGCGAATGCGCCACGCTTGTTTCGCAAGAAGGGCCTGATTAAATAAGGAAAGATCCTTAAACCCTAAACCTCCTAAGTTTTTCGGCCTACACATTTTTTTCCAACTCATCCAGCTAATCTTCCTCTTCCCATCCCTGGACCCCTACCAAAATTTTGAGGTCATCGCATTCAGATCATTACAAAGACCAATGGGAATCTTAAATAAACTCATCGAATACGTCGGGATTGCCTGGGTAACAGCCTTGATCAGGACCTCTTTCACGCCGAAAGAGAACGAATTACCATGCCAGCCCCGAACCTTATTTACCACCCTCTCTTAATCTCGTTGAAAAGCTTTTTCGTATTTCTGCCCACCGCCATTGGGAGGACAAGGTACTTGTCATGCGCATTATAGCCATCGATTTCGAGGAGACTCTAGATTTGATTTTTCAGTTGAACCGACACTCTGGGGCTAAAAGTGATGATTGACTTATTAAGGTTTATTCGCTGCCCAAAGCCCTTTTCATAAACATCCAGAATACGCCTAATACACTCACTACTAGCAAGAGAAGCCTTACAGAAAACCATACTATCATCGACGAAGAAAAGATGGCTGATTAACGGGCTCCCTCGACAGCTTCTCAGACCAAGAATGCGACCATTCCTTTCAGCTTTCGTGATCAGGCTTGACAGGGCTTCGGAACACAGGAGGAAGAGGTATGGAGAAAGAGGGCAGCCTTGTCTTAAACCTCTCGAAGGGGCGACCTTACACACTGCTTTGCCATTTAGGTGAAACAAAAGTGAAGAGGAAAAAATACAATCCCTAACTAGGCTAGTCCACTTATCTGGAAAACCCATTTTCTTAATGATGGCTGTTGACGGTGAAATTTGGATTGCCACGCACTCAACAATTAAATCAATTCAATATGAAGTAAGAAAATTAAAAACACATGCAAAAGACAAGTTTTACGTGGAAAACCCTTGAATGGGAAAAAACCACGGCGCCCCTTAGGGCAGAAGAATAATACTAGGTTTTCGTAGCTTTGTTACACACTCTAATCTCTCACAATTGCTCTCTTTTCTCTCTCAATATTTCTGAACCCCCTCCTCGTGGGATAAGTGGTTCTATTTATACATGTTTACTTAGGGTTTCCCTTTGTTGATTTGTTCTAGGATCCTTCTTTGTCGCGGATTGGGTCTTCTTTCCTTTTACGATTCCTTGTTGCTTCGGGTCTTCTAAAAGTGTAGGGTTTACTTCTGTATTTTTACCGAGTTAGTTCAAGCTCAGTGTGCTGGTCCAGCGAGTACCTTTAATTTCTGGGTATTACGTTTCTGGCGAGCACACTTCTATATTCGGCGAGTAGGTTTTTAGTTTTGGCGACCATGCCTTTGACTTCCCTCTGGTCTAAGCTATTCTTCCATCCTGACTGGTCAAACTTCTTTCCTTTACCCGGTCAACGAATGACGTGGCAACCTTTTGTTAGCTCCTTTGATGACGTGTCAGTTGGGCGAGTTTATACATACAACAATACCCCCATAAATACTTCGAGCTGGGCGAATGACTTATCCTTCATACTTCGTTTGTCTCTGCGAGTAGTATTTATAAGACTTCAGCGCTTTTGTGTAACAACTCACTCTTCCCCCCTTTTTTTTTTATATGTCCCGCGTTGTTTCACTTAATTGATTCTTCTGGTGCAAGCTTTTAATCTGGGCCACGTGATTTCAACGCTTTCATTTGTTTTGTCAGACGAAGGGACGTTCTGACTGCTTGGTTGTCCCCGAGAGGCCACGTGTCCTTTACTTGGTGGTGGCTGTTGTAGTTGGTCACTGTAGCCGTCATTCTCATTAATTGCGTATCACTCACTTGATTTGTTTTTGTTTTTGAATTTCGAAGTTCCCCCTTTTGACGCCTAAACGTTCCTTCTTCTCCTTTTATCTCTTCATTTTTCCCTTTAGTTTATTTCCCTACCGTCTTCTCATAACAGAAAGAACAGCTTGATTTCCTTTGCTTTTGTCTGCCAAATTTCTTCGAGTACCTGCTACAATCCTTTCCTTTGTATTTAATTCCTTTTATTACCGGACGGTTTCGTCGGACTCGGTTGTTCCTGCTTCTCTGCGTATCCTTCGTGAATCTAGGGTTTTCTGGTGAGTTCCCATGGACCCTTCTCTACGTTCCTCTCTTTTTAATCGGATGATGCAAGCTATGGAGCTTGGTGACAAAGACACCGCGGACAAGATCGAATCTCTGATTCGTAATTTTCGTCCGGGTTCTCCGGTGCCAATTTCTGTTTATATTCCGTCTTTCGAGGACGCTTTTATCCCTAACACTTCTCCTCCATCTTCTGGCAGTGATTTTCCCACGATGCCGAGATCTTCTAAGCCGAGCGCGAGCAAACGACGTGCCTCTAGGGCTCCTCGTGGATCCCTTCTGGATGCCCAAACAACCGTTGATTCAGATGTCGATGATCATCAACGAGACAGGCTGAACTTTTCGTTTGATCGCCCGTGCTCCTTTGATACTGAAGTCAACGTGGTTGGCGAGGCGGAGCTCGGCAAGTTCAAGAGTCGCTTCGGGATCCCAGACTCTGTGACTTTGATTTTGCCTGGTGACCGAGCGGCGTGGAATCCTCCTGAGAACGCAGTCGCCATTTACGGTGCCATGCTTAGCTGTGGGATCACCCTTCCTCTGCAGCCCTTTATCGCTCGGTTCCTCGCGGAGGCAAAAATTGCACCCGCTCAACTTGCCCCGAACAGTTACAGGATCCTCATGTGCCTGGGTTTGATGTGGAAATTGAAAGGTTTTGGATCCCCTACGCCCCGCGAGATTCGTCATTTCTACACCTTGAGGCAGGCTGGCAACAGCGGGACATATTTTCTGCTTTCCTCGCCCGTGGAGAATTGGATTCCAGAGGGTGTATCGAACCCTGGGCAAGTGGAGGTCTCCAGCGACGAGAAGAAGAAAGGCTTTATTTGGGGCTTTCCTTCTTCAAACAAAAGATGGAAAAACAGCTGGTTTTTCGTCGGTGGCGAATGGGGTAGAAATGTGTCTGCCAATAGCCGCCTGAGTCTTGTAGCGAGGAAGGTTCCTAGGCATTTTACTTCTCCTGATGCCTGGTCAAAAACGGTCCCTGTTTTGCTGGATGCAGAGATATCTCACCTTGCTGCTGCAGCCGTCCTTCCTCTAGACGAAAGAGGCCGATCATTTCTTCTGGACGAGGACAAGATGATCGCAAAAGGGTTATTCCCTCGTCTACCAGCCAGACTTCCTCGCCGTAAGTTTTACTCCTTTCTTTATGGTTTTCGTGTGTCCATTCGCTAATATTTGGTAGGTTTTTGCAGTGTATGATTTTGACAGAGTTTGTGACCTGCAAGCTCGGGCGGTCAAAAATTCTGAGGCTGCCAGTAAGAGACACGCCGCTGGTTTGGCCAAGGAAGGCGTTGCTAGCCCGGATGGCGGCGATCCTTCGGATGACGAGAATGTTGGCGATGTCGATGGGGAGCGAGTCGATTTGGGGACATCTGTTTGTCCGGATGATGCTGCGAATACCCCCGTCGTTAAAGATGGTGTGGCTGCGAGCACTGCGGCGAGTACTGCTGCGACAGCTCCAAGCCGTAAGGGGAAGGAAAAAGTGGGGGTTTCGGGGGATGGCCAGTGAGATCCCTATTTTCGATGCGAACGTCCCTGAAACTCCCCTGGATCCTTCAAGCGACCTAAACCCCAGAACTGGAAGGGGTAAGCGTCCAGCAGAGGGCACGCCTGATCGTACTGCTCGGCCCGTAAAGCGGGCGTCAAGGGTCGTGCAATACGTGGTTTCTTCAGATGAGGAGGTCGCCGAGGAACCTGTGCTCGCCGAGGTTCCTTCTGCTGAGACGACCGTCCCAGGGGCTCCTGTTGAGGGACCAAATTTGGCGGAGTCTCCTCTCCGGGAAGGGGCAAGTAGTTTTGGTGCTACTGCCATTCCCCCAATCAGTGCAACTCCTCCTCCAGCAGCTGCGGAAAAAACGAGTGCTTCTTGTGCTGGTCAGCCCGGGTCATCTGGTCAACAAGGGCCAACAGATAAACCTGGGTCGTCCAGACAGGGGGAGGCTGCTGCATCTGGTTCTGGTGTTGCTCATGGAGCTCCTCCTGTTGACCCAGCTGAGGCTGGTGAGGGGGATGAAACTGTCTCCCTCTCGGATTTCACAGCTGCCGAGATTTGTTCTTATTTAATGAATAACAATGTCTATGTCGGCGAGAGTTGGGAGCAGATAAAGAAGGGATCCTGCAACAAGAAAATGGAATTCTTCTTCAACTGCTATTCTTTGGTGAGCTTCTCGCTGTGTTTTTGTATTCTCTGTTTAGCGCGTCTCCTGACTTCTGCTTTTCTCTTTTTCTTTTTAGATGCTGTCTGAGTTGACTGATAACTACAGACGAGGGAATTTTTTGTCGAAGGATTTGAAGCGCCTACGGGAGCAGTCCTCTCTTTCGGAGGCTAAGAAGCTTGAGGCTGAGGAAACCCATGCTCAGCAACTTGCGCAACTGAGGGAGTCGGCAGATGGGCACCTTTCAGCCCGATTGGCTGCTGAGGAGAAACTGGTTGTTGCTGAAGAAGAGATTCGCTTACTGCGAGAGCAACTCTCCGCTAGTCAGGAGTCGCTCGCTGCACGTTTAGAGGCTGAGCGACTAACTGAAGATGCGAAGGAGAAAGCCGAGCGTGAGGCTGCAGATTTGCGCAACCAGTTGGCCTCGCATGAAGTTATTCTGACTGATCTTAAGGCCGTTTTGGAGGTTGAAGCGGTTGATCGTTTCAAAAGATCCCCTGCCTATGACGCGCTCTTGCTGCGCTGAGTTTGAAAAGGGCATGAGGCAGGCGAAAAAGTTTTTTGCCATGAAGGACCATTCAACCGATAAAGCTCTGCGGCGTTTTGACAGGTCTCTTGAGCAGCATATGGCTGATGGTGTGGGCTCGATAAAAGAGCAAATAAAACGATGGCGAGCCCATTGCCGTTACAATAGGACTGACCCTCATCCCATGCATTTGGAGATCCCCAGCAAACGCGCCTTCAACACATATTACTCGGGTCAGAAAGGCAGTTTTTCTGGTTCGGGCGCTGAGCCAGACTTGGGCCCTAGTTGCTGGAAGGGATTATGAGCCCTTTATGCCAGAAGGGGATGAGGAAGTCATCTGGCCTTCAGAGGAAGAGATGGAGGATGAAGAGGACAGTGAGGGCCCCCCTACAGCTGGTTGAGGACTGTGTTTTTAACTTTTTCTTCATTTATTTGTAATTCTTTATTTGTAAATAACCTTTATTCAAGTTATAAACTCTCTTTCACTTTTTGTGTTCAGCTGCCTTTGCTGATTTGTTGGCTTCGTTCAACTTTTTCTTTTCACCAAGTTCTTTTTAGCATATTTTATAGCTTTGTTCAGCTGCCTTTGCTGTGTTTTCGGCATACTCAGTGTTTTGTCAGGACGTATCCGACCATACACCAAGTTTTTTAGCATATTTTAACGCTTTGTTCAGCTGCCTTTGCTGTGTTTTCGGCATACTCAGTGTTTGTCAGGACGTATCCGACCATACACCAAGTTTTTTAGCATATTTTTGTTTGTTCAGCTGCCGTTGCTGTATTTTGGCGTACTCAGTGTTTTGGCAGGTTTTATTCGACCATGCCCTGAGTTTTTATTTCTCGCCAGTTATCGCTGCAGCGAGTATAAAGCTCGTTTTCTTGTAATGATAGCTATGTGATGGCGAATGCCTTTTGCGTTTGGCGAGTCAGAATCGAGAATCTCTTAGTAATAAATTACTCTTTATTGAATACTTCCTGCAACTTTATTAACAGTTATAAAGAAAGAAAACTAAAACGAACAACTGTTCTAAACTAAAATGGAAGAATAAAAAGAATTCAAAAGAATCTAACTTGTCCCTTAGGGATAGTATATCTTCAAGTACTGCGCATTGCATGGACGGGGTAGCTCGCCAAGTCCTTCTCGAGTAATGCGATATGCCCCATGGCCAGCTATCCCCGTAATCTTGTAAGGCCCTTCCCATTTGTCTGCGAGCGATCCTGCAGCCTTGTCTCTTGTTCCCGGATTGACCCTCTTCAGTACTAAGTCACCAAGTGTGAACCTCCTTTCACGCACATGCGAGTTGTAATATCTGGCTACCCTCTGTTGGTACGCCGCATTCCTTATTTGTGCGCGCTCTCTTCTTTCTTCTAATTCATCTAGGCCGCACTTTAGCATATCAACGTTGATTTCTGGCTGGAAGAGTTGTACCCTTGGTGAAGAGAAAGCTGTTTCCACAGGAATAACAGCTTCTGCTCCGTAAGCCATGGAATATGGGGTTTCGCCTGTTGAGCCCCTTTCCGTTGTTCGATATGCCCAGAGCACTTGTGGTAACTTATCCGCCCAGCTCCCCTTTTTGGTTGCCAATTTAGCCTTCAGGTTGTGTTTGATGATTTTGTTCACTGCTTCAGTTTGGCCATTCGTCTGTGGATGTGCTGGAGAAGCGTAGTAGTTGTTGATGCCATACTTATCACACAGTTCCCTGAATTTCCTGCCGTCAAATTGGGTCCCATTGTCTGTGATGATGGTGTTTGGTATCCCGAACCTGTACAAGATATTTTTCTTCACAAAGCTAATGGTGTTTGCTTCTGTTATATGTACCAATGGCTCGGCCTCTACCCATTTTGTAAAATAATCCACGGCTACTATGGCATGCTTTGCTCCTCCAGTTGCTGTTGGCATTGGGCCGATCAAGTCTATTCCCCACATGGCGAATGGCCAAGGCGAGGTAATACTTTGCAGGAGCTCAGGTGGTTGTCGGATGTTATTTGCGATTTTCTGACATGCTTCACATCTCGCTGCCACCCTTTTGGAGTCGGCGAACAGAGTTGGCCAGTAAAAACCCTGTCTCAATGTTTTGTGGGCTAGGCTGGCACCCCCAGCGTGGTTCCCACAATTTCCACTGTGTATGCTTCTTAGGATACCTTCTGCTTCTTCAGGCCCGACACATCTCTGCAGTGCCCTCGAGTATCCCCTTTTGTATAGTTCTCCATTGAGTACCGAGTACCTTGTTGCTCTGTATTTTAGCCGCCTTGCCTCCAATGGGTCACTCGGAAGTACATCGTTGACGAGATATTCTTTTATTGGCGTGATCCAGCTGTCCCTCTCGCCAAAGACTGCCCCGACTTCCTTTGTCTTAACTATACTCGGTTGCAATAGGCGGATCATAGAGATATTGTTGGGCCAGATGTTGATGGTGGCAGATGCCAGTTTGGCTAAGGCATCAGCTTTTTCATTTTCTTCTCTGGGGACGTGAACAATTCTATACTCTTTGAATCTTTCTAACAGCTCCCTTGCTAATTCCAGGTAAGTGATCATGCTTTCTTCTCTCGCCTGGTATTCATCTAGTACCTGATTGACAACAACTTGAGAGTCGCTGAAAATTTCCACCTCGTCTGCACCTAAGATTGTGCTAATCTTTAAACCTGCTATGAGCGCCTCGTACTCAGCTTGATTGTTGGTGGCTTTGAAATTGAAACGCAAGGCACATTCAACTGAATCTCCTTCCGGTGTTGTCAGTACTATACCTGCCCCGCTGCCGTGCGTGTTTGATGAGCCATCAACGCGAAGTTGCCATTTGAATACTTTCTTATTTTGCTCCACCATCATTCTCGCCACCTCTGTGCTTGGTTCAGTGAACTCTGCTACGAAGTCTGCCACTGCCTGGGCTTTAATTGCTGTCCTTGGGAGGTATTCTACATCGAATTCACTTAATTCGATCGCCCACTTTGTTAACCGACCGGATACTTCTGGTTTCTGCAGGATTAACTTCAGTGGGCAGTTGGTGTATACCCTGATTCTATGAGCCTGGAAATATGGTCTTAGCTTCCTTGCTGCTGTTATTAGGGCGAGTGCCATTTTTTCTGCCGGCGAGTACCTTGTTTCGGCTGGTAACAGTGCCTTGCTGGTGTAGTATACTGGTTTTTGGATTCCATCCTCCTGTCGTACTAGCACGGAACTTGTGGCTGCTTCAGAAACGGATAAGTACATGTACAATGTCTCGGCTGTTTCCGGCTTTGATAGCAGTGGTGCCCGTCCAAGGTAGTCTTTCAAGGCCTGGAAGGCTTTTTCGCAATCCTCATTCCATTCGATCCCTTTTCCCTTCTTTAAAGCTTTGAAAAATGGTAGGCATCGGTCTGTTGATTTGGCTATGAATCTGCTCAGCGATGCTAGGCACCCTGTGAGTTTTTGGACATCTTTCAGAGTCTTTGGCGAGACCATTCTTGCTAGTGCTTGAATTTTTTCAGGGTTCACCTCTATTCCTCTTTGGTTCACCTGATATCCGAGAAACCTCCCAGATGGTACGCCGAATACACATTTTGCCGGATTCAACTTCATTCCATACTTGACCAGTACGTCGAATGTTTCTCTCAGGTCATCTGCATGTCTATCTGCGGTAATACTCTTTGTCAGCATATCATCAACATAAACCTCCATATTTCTCCCTATCTGCCTGGCGAACATCTTGTTGACCAAGCGCTGATAAGTTGCCCCAGCGTTCTTCAGGCCGAATGGCATGACCGTGTAACAATACAACCCCTGATCTGTGGTGAATGCCGTTTTCTCTTCGTCAGGCCTGTGCATCTTTATCTGGTTGTACCCTGAATATGCATCCATGAAACTCAACGTCTCATGTCCGGCTGTTGCATCTACTAACTGGTCAATCCTTGGTAATGGGAAGCTGTCTTTGGGGCAAGCTTTGTTCAGGTCGGTGAAGTCGACACACATCCTCCATTGATTGTTCTTCTTCTTTACTAAGACTACATTCGCCACCCATTCCGGGTACTTGACTTCTCTAATTGACCCTGCGGCGAGCAACTTTGACACTTCCTCTTTTATCGCTGCACTCCTTTCTGGGTTGAAGCTTCTCCTTTTCTGTACTACCGGTTTGCATTTCTCATTCACAGCTAGATTGTGAGAAATTGTGCTTCTATCAATCCCTGGCATGTCTTCGTGGCACCAAGCGAAAATCCCCCTATATTTTTTCAGCAAGTCCGTCACATCTTTTTTAACCTGTTCAGTCAGCCTTGCTCCGATCTTTACTGTTTTATCTGGTTCTGTTTCATCTAGAACAATCGACTCAGTCGGTTCTTCCTTTTCTCTGCTTTTTTTGTCTCTTGGGTCCAGTTCGAAGTTTTCCGGATTATCCTCCTGCGTCTCTGTGTCTACTTCGAATATGTTCAAAGTTTCCATTCCTGTTTTATCTTTGAAGATTGACAGGTTGGCGCGGCGAGCCATCTCCTGCGACCCCTTCAATTCTCCAACGCCGAATTCTGTAGGGAACTTTATTTTCAGTGCATGGGTTGAGGTTACAGCTCGAGCTTTGTTAAGAAACGGTCGGCCCAGTAGAGCATTATACGGCCAATTATGGATGTCAACGACGACAAAGTCTAACAGGATTGTTCGCCGGCACGGTGCTGTTCCAAATCTTACCGGTAGTTTCACTGTTCCTAACGACCTAACCTCTGCGCCACCAAATCCTTTCAACGGTACGTGGAATGGTTCAAGATCTTTCCTGTCCAGCCTCAACTCATCATACACTCTGGCACTCAAAATGTCAGCCGAACTCCCGTTGTCTATCATCACTCGAAGGACATCCCTATGGGCTATTCGAACTCCCACGACAATTGCATCATTAGGCTTTGCATCAATCCCGTCTGAATCTTCTGCTGTAAATGTTATAGGATCATGTCCTTCTCTCCCCTTCTTGGGGTTTCTCTGCACAGAATTGACTTCCATGCTCCTGCCTTCATACATCACTTCTCGAACTTCCGACATCCTTTCTCGATTGCTCCTCCCAGTGTGAGGTCCGCCGAAAATTGTGTTTATGGCTGCGTTAGGACTGTTCCTCCTTGGACTCTTCCTATCCTGCCCGTTTCCTTGGCGGCTATCTTGGCGACCCCCGTGCTTGTCCCCTTTCAAGGCAAAGTCTTTCAGGTGCCCATCTCTGATCAGGCTTTCGATGTGATCGCGCAGCTGGAAACACTTTGAAGTTTCATGTCCATGATCTTTATGGAATCGACAGTACTTAGTTGTATCTCTCCTTGCATTCGCTGATTGCTGTCGGGGGTATTTGGCGAGTCCCTTGTCTTCTACCACAGACAATATCTCCTCCTGGTCGCCATTTAAAGGGGTGTAATGGTTGTACCTTCCTCGAAACTTATTGGCCCGAGTGTTTCCCCTGCTCTCTCTTGAGTATCCCTTTTGGCCTTTCTCATCCTTCTGGCGATCACGTGATTGCATCTTTTTGTCGTCCTTATGGTCTGTTTTCAAGTTAGGCTTGTGCCCATGCACGTAGCTACCCCCTTGCGCTACTTCTTCCTCCTCTGCCAGTGCATAATCGCCAGCTATTTCCATCATCTCTTCGTAAGTTTTAGGTCTATCCCTTCGCAGGTCAAAGGACAATCGTCCACTCTGTAGCCCATTGGTGAAAGCGGCGATTACAGCTACATCACTGGCATCCTCAATTTGAGCTACTTCCTTCCCAAACCTGGCCAGATACTTCTTGATTGATTCGTTATGTTCCTGTTTCAAGTTTGACAGATGGGCGAGTGACTTTCTTCTTTGGACACTTCCCATAAACTGCCTTATGAATGCCTTGCTGAGGTTTGAGAAGCTGCTTATGGTTCCGGGTGGAATCCTTCCGAACCATCTAGAGGCGAGGTCGCCGAATGTTTGCGGGAAGGTGAGACACATTAACCCGTCATTGGATGAATACTGGGCCATGATATTGCGGAATCGGCGAACATGTTCCTTTGGATCCCTGTTCTCTTTGTACTGCTCAATAGTTGGCATTCTAAACCTGTCTGGAAATTGGGTGCGAGCAATAGCTTCAACGAATGGGCTATCTGACTCATCATCTGAGGATACATTACGACCATACCTTCGTGCCATTGCTGAAACCTTTCTTGATAGCTCTTGTAAGGTGACATCTCGCTGTCCCGTTGGTTCTCCTGCTGGATCGAGCCTACTCTTGATTGTCATTCTACCATGATTGCCTCTCTCATCTGGGCTTCTTCGATCTTCAGTGCTCTCGGATCTTCTCCGCTTCGTTCTTTTAGATCGCAACTCCCTTCGCGGACGAGGACTCTTGCCCTCAGATGAGATGGACCGGTGTCTCCGCCGGTTTCGCTGGTATGTGTCGCTGGAATTGACCCCATGTGTTCGCACCTGGTCTCGTTCCTCCCTGGATTCTTCATTCATCACACCCTTTCCCTTCCTTTGTTTTCTCCCCTCGAAGTCCTCAATGTGGTCTTGGGGGGTCTCCTCGGTGGATTGTCTTGCTTGAGTGTCGGGAACTGTGATATGAACTTCTGACCGCAGCCTTCCGGGTGGATGGGTTCCAGGGGTGGTTAACTCGTAAGGAGATGAGACTCCTAACCCTATGGGAAGCGAAAGTCCTATTTTGCTGGCTTCGCTGATTAGGTTTACCAACGCGGCTTGGAAGTGCTGCAAAATCCCGGGATCAGCCGCCCTACTTCCTGGCGTTGCTGCTGACTGCTCCCCAACTGTCACTGCCCTGTCTCCCATTGGCGCAGCTGGTTCAACAACCAAATCTCCACTGGAGTTACCATCTCTGTCGCTGTCGTTGTTCATGCTGTCTGATTTCGCAAGGGTCCCTCGAAGTTTTCCGTTCAAAAGCCCCCTCCTTCTAGCGCCAATTGTTGACGGTGAAATTTGGATTGCCACGCACTCAACAATTAAATCAATTCAATATGAAGTAAGAAAATTAAAAACACATGCAAAAGACAAGTTTTACGTGGAAAACCCTTGAATGGGAAAAAACCACGGCGCCCCTTAGGGCAGAAGAATAATACTAGGTTTTCGTAGCTTTGTTACACACTCTAATCTCTCACAATTGCTCTCTTTTCTCTCTCAATATTTCTGAACCCCCTCCTCGTGGGATAAGTGGTTCTATTTATACATGTTTACTTAGGGTTTCCCTTTGTTGATTTGTTCTAGGATCCTTCTTTGTCGCGGATTGGGTCTTCTTTCCTTTTACGATTCCTTGTTGCTTCGGGTCTTCTAAAAGTGTAGGGTTTACTTCTGTATTTTTACCGAGTTAGTTCAAGCCTCAGTGTGCTGGTCCAGCGAGTACCTTTAATTTCTGGGTATTACGTTTCTGGCGAGCACACTTCTATATTCGGCGAGTAGGTTTTTAGTTTTGGCGACCATGCCTTTGACTTCCCTCTGGTCTAAGCTATTCTTCCATCCTGACTGGTCAAACTTCTTTCCTTTACCCGGTCAACGAATGACGTGGCAACCTTTTGTTAGCTCCTTTGATGACGTGTCAGTTGGGCGAGTTTATACATACAACAATGGCCAACAAGAAAGGCCACTCAACTCGATCGTACGCTTTGTTCATATCCAGCTTGAGCGCCATATGGCCATATTTTTCCGTTTTCTTCCAACCCATGGTGTGAAGAACCTCGAAAGCAACCAAAACATTATCGAAAATTTGTCTTCCAAGGACGAACGCCGACTGGGAGGGGGAAATAATATGAGGCAAGACATTCTTTAAACAGGGACGCTATAGCTTTAGTAATCACCTTATAAATCACACTGCACAAGGAAATTGGGCGAAAGTCTTGAATTTTCTTCGGATTTTTCAGCTTGGGAATGAGAATCACATTCGTCTCATTAAATTCTTTAACAGATTTCCCCCGATTTAGAACATCCAGGCAAACTCTTGCGACATCAGGACCTATCAACCCCCAAGCTTTCTGAAAAAAAATCGCCTGATAGCCATCGGGACCAGGGGCTTTGGTGGGACCCAAATCAAAGACAACATTTTTCATATCCTCAATCGTGAAGTCCGCCCTAAGCTCCTCAATCATAGGCACTTCCAACCGAGACTTGATGTCTCTCGACGCTCTCTGAATATCATATTAGGAGGGCTCCGAAGATTTGAAGAGGGTAGTAAAGAAATCACTAACAATACTAGCCATACCTTCCACCGAGTCTTGATTAGAGCCATTCTCATCCCGAAGGCTGGCAATGAAGTTCTTTTTTTTCCTAGCAGATGCTTTGGCATGGAAGAATTTTGAGTTCCTGTCCCCAGCTCTCAACCATTCAATCCTGGACCGCTGCTTCCAGAAGAGTTCTTCCCTTTCTATAATTCCCTCCCTGAGTTCTCTAACTTCTTGATGGTTCTCATAATGCCCGACTTCCCACTCGAGCTATAGAGACGATCAATTTCTCTGTTTTTCTCATCAATTTGTTTACTGAAATTCCTAAATCTCTCTTTACTCTAGGCTTGAAGCTTCAAGGCACAACAATTGAGCTTAGACAGCAAATTCCCATTCGGATCCCTATTTCCCATCTCGGACCAAGCCTTGGAGACTTGAACCCATAAGATAAGGTATATCATGTATTGAAAATATATTACTCGCGTGTGTCTAATACAACCTAAAGAGGGGGTGAATGAGTTGTTAATTGATTATTACCAATTTTTCGTTTAGTCAATGTTATCATACAAAAACCCAAACACACAACAAAATAAATCAAGTGTAAAGTGCGGAAATTAAAGAACACTTGATTTTTATGTGGAAACCTTCAACAAGGAAAAACCACGGGCTGATATGTGCGCCACACACGGTCCTCAAATCCACTATATGTAATGATCATTACAACTCTAGGTTGACCTCTAGTCACACCATTCTCGGTTACCACTACTACCCGCATGCCTTTTATAACGAACCTAGACCAACCCTAGGCAACTTATATATGAAGAAAATGTTACACCCTCAAGTGATCTCCACGATCAACTACTATTGGCGTGAGCACCTTCTAATCTACCCACAAGCCTTTTACAGAGGAGCTAGTATAATGCTTGTGAAACTTCACCTAGAAGCCACAAGACTTTGACTCTTGAGGAGAATTAAAAGTTTATGTGCATATGACAATTATGCTCAACACAAAATATGCTAGACAAACATATAATGCTTAACTAGATGTTATAATGCAAATCAACACTCTAGTTATCAACAATGCCTACATGCTTATACATGAGGACTCAATTAGATGCAAAGAGATTCTAGCAACCTAATTGTTAACAAACAAAGCCAATTCAACAGAAGTTGTCAATAATCATGGCAAGGACTAAAAACATGCAATTAACAAATGCAATCAAGGAGTCCTACACATCAATGTCTAAATGCAATGCATAGAGACTTAGCTAGAGGCCAAAATGGTCTTAAATGCTAGCTATCACAATACAAACCGAATCATGTCATCATTCATCAATAAATGAATTCAATAAAAGATTTTTACAAATCATATGCAATAAAAATGAACTCTTGGACTTTAAGAACAATAAACAAAGATGAAATGTTTGTTCTTACTTACCAAGTCAAGAATGATGAAGACCCATGGAAGATTGATGCATGAAACATGTTAGATGCACATGGGTTTTGGGTTTAGAGAGTCAAAGAAGCAAGCTTTGTGCTTTCTCTCTCAAGAATCTCACTTTCTCTCTCAAGAATATCTCTATCTCTCTCTAGGGTTTCTGCTTAGTTGAGAGCTTAATCAAGAAGAAGAGATAAGGGTGTATATATTGGGAGATGAGATAAGGAAGTGAATGGACGTCGTTTTAAAAAATAAAAATAAACCAGCTGTCGACCGCTGTCAGTACCGCTGTGAAAGCCACATCGGTCACAACAGCGGTGAGCTCTGTGAAGACAACCGCTGCAGAAATTCACAGTGGTCATGAAGGCGGTCAGAGGCAATTTCAAACCTCTCAAGACAAGAACATGCATTTTTAAAAGCCAATTGATACAATAGAATAATCATGCATGAAGAGAGATAAAACACGAATATGCACCAACAAGAAACACACACAAAAGATATGCAAGATATGAAAATGCATAAGAGTGATGATAAAGCATATAAGCACACAATTAAGAGAAACACAAATGCAATCATATAGATGTTAGGACCCCGTTTTACCAATCACGCAGCGGAAGGTTTTTTTAAAAAAAAATATTTCATAAAGAAATACTATGATTGATAAAACCTAGGATCTATTTCTCGGAATAGTTAAAACAAAAGAACCGAAATCAAAACATATAAATAAAAGGGAAGAAACAATTTTCTTCATACCTACGTAGGAGGCTCCTTCACTTTAATACGATCTGCTCCTGATTTGTACCACTTGATCTTCCTCGCTATCTCCCGGAACTGGTAACAGCGTGTGGGCGCGTCACGGTATTCAGGAACCTATATGGAAGAAGAAGAAGAGAAGAACACACAAAAACAACTCTTGTTGTTTGTACGTCTTAGGTTAGGCCACACAAAAAGAAAGCTTTAAAAAAAAATTTTCTTTTTTCTTTTTTCCTTCTTGGCCGCTGCACCCCACTTTCTTTTTCTCTTCTTGCTTTTGTTTTTTGTGTTGTTAACCAAATCAATCATGCACTGATCATTATCAGTGTTTTATATATAAAACATATATCACATATATTTTTAAAATAAAATAATCAATTAAATCTTTTTAAGATATCTAATATCTTTAAAGATATTAATTAATTAATTTGATTTGATTTGAATTCAAAACTCTTTTAAATTCAAATTTAAATATTTAATTTAATGAAAATAAAATAATCAAATTATCTTTTCTTCATTCAAAATTAAATATCAATCAACACCCTCCATATAATGATTAATTACACAATTAAATAATCTTATTATTTTAATTGTCATAATCATTAAAATCATTAATTAAATAATCTAATTATTCAATTAGTTCCCGAATAGATATGTGTCACTTTCGTAGCACAATTATTTGGACAATCCAATTAATTAACCGTGACCCTTGTTACCTAAATCGATCGGGCTAGCAAGGGGACCTAATGGACCCACAATATTTTGAGCTCCAATAATCCTTAGAAATAATTAATTAAACTCTTCAATTAATATTTCATGATTATTAACTTCGGTGTTATTCCACTAAAAACCCGAAGTTGCACTCTCTCAACTGTAGACGTTTTTACACAAACCAATAACTTTCGGTGTCCATCGATATAGCTATTACATATGGTATAATCCTCCACAAGTAGTTCATAATTAGAGTTGGGTCATAATGTCCGTTATGCCCCTCTAATTATATCTTTCCTTTAAGTACCATTGATTCTCTAATGAACAATAAATCCTACATTCCTTATGGAATTAGGAGAGCGCTATATTGTTCAATCCCCGAATCAACCCTTAAGGGAACTACCATCTACTTCTCGTAAGAAGGAGTGGATTCCACTATTGTGTACAAACCTTCCCAGCCACAAGCCAAACTGCGATCCCAACATACGGAGCATATTGATCAGGAATGCAACTCTGACCTCACCCATGGTATATCAAAGACCACGATTGAATGTACACAAACGAAGTTAAATTGCTTAAAGCATACCTAGAGGGGGGGGGGGTGAATAGGTTTTTACACCTTTTTTCAAACCCTTGAACAAACATCCATTTGTCCCTCAAGGTAGCCTTACACACAACACAATAAGCCAAGGTAGACATACATAGACAATACAATGACACAATCATAAGAGAAATGTCTAAGTATATCAACAAGTCATGTGAGGTAAAATATCAAATAAACATAACAACAAAATAAGCTTGTATTTCATAAGATGTTCAATGTGTTACAAGAGTGAGCAAAATGTCACTAAACAAATATTACAATATACAAAAGAATCAAA
This sequence comes from Acer saccharum, assembly GCA_030490815.1. Lineage (NCBI taxonomy): Eukaryota > Viridiplantae > Streptophyta > Magnoliopsida > Sapindales > Sapindaceae > Acer > Acer saccharum. The sequence continues at coordinate 19,215,854 of CM059871.1, forward strand.
GATACAAATTGATCTATAGAATGAATACACTAATCACACTATACAAAGACTTGGTTCACAATACATCACAAGCGAATATTATGAATCAAGACAATAAAATATACAATTAAAATATAAGAGAAGAGATAGAAAGAATTAACACAAGGGATTTTTTTAACGTGGTAAAACCTCCAAGGAGGAAACATCCACGGGTTGAACTACAACCATTGGGTACTATATTATTGGAAAGTAAACATAGAACATTCACAAAGTGACCAATCTTTAGCTCACCCAACCTAGTGAAGTCTAAGCCTACCCAACCCTATTGGAAAGTATGAAATCCCTCAATGATGCGGAACCACCATATATTGGACAACACACTCAACCAACATCGATGGAAGATTAGAAATTCCTCAAGAGTGCATACACATCCCGTGTACCCCGCTCTATCGGAGTCTATGTCTAACTATACGCCTAGGCCTACCAATATGTTAGCCAACTCCCTATCCAAGGCACTCTTGCCTCTAGGGAGCCTCCCATGCATGACTATCCGAGTCCTCCCGACTCTAGCCATGACTTCTTGCTTACCTATCCGAGTCATCCCGACTCTAGGCAAGACTTCTTGCTTGGCTATCCGAGTCATCCCGACTCTAACCAAGACTTCATGCCTTTTACAAGGACTTCCTAGTGTGATCATGTGAATGCAAATGATGCAAACATTCATTTCAACATAGAACATGTGATCAATACATTCTATGGCACAAATAGACCTAAACATGTGAAAACACAATTAATCAAGTCTAGATGCAAAAATCCATGAATAGAAACCTAAGCATGTGAAACACCTAACACATATACTCAAAGTCTCATTCACACACATAACACTTGAATCACAAAATGTTCATTAAGTCCTAATTCAAGATGCTATCAATATACAATCAAAGACTAGATATATGAGATTAAAATCAATCAATATACTAGACAAAAATATAGAGCAAGGTTTTGAGATTTACATCAATCAAAACCTATATTCTCTAAATCACAAACAAATACACAAATCCTTGATTTCTTCAATCAAAGGACCAAATCAAATCTCAAAGTCATTTTAACACAAAATTAATTCAATTAAGTATCAAACAACCTAAGATGCCATTCTAATCACAATACAACTCACAAACAAATGTAAAACCTAGAATCATAAAATCTAGTCAACATAAGTCCATAAATTGAATTTCGATTGGAATGATAATCAAGCTACCTTTTCAAATAGCTTTCATAAAACAATAATATAGATATAGAAGAAGAAACCCCAAGCATTTGGAAGGTCAAATAACAAGAAATCCCTAAGATGAGACCATTACCTCGGATTATGAAGCTGGTTCGGAATTCAGTGGTCAACCACTGGAAATCACGATCAAACAGATACCAAACCACTTGGAGATGTTAGAGGACTCAAATACGAACACTCTCCAACTTGAATCACTCAAATCTGACTCCGGATGAGGAAGATATGGTGTTTTGAAGTTTGGAAAAATTGGAGAGAATGCCTTACGGGATGACCAGAATTTTTCTTCTTGAAAATTCAAAATGAGAGAGAGAGGGAAGAAATAGGAGGAGAGAGAAGACATTTTTTGACCAATCACGTGGTGCCACGTCACCCCCAGGCCGTGGGGGGCGCGTGGCCCACACGGGAGCAGAAGGTGCTCCAGGCCGTGGGGCCCACGGCCTCAACCACGGCCAGCCCATGTGGCCCACGGCCTGGGCTGTCCTCTCCCGCGCACCCTCGGTTCGTCGGCCCATATCTCGAGCGTCCGAACTCCGAATTCAAATCCGTTTTCGGATTACAAACTGTGACTCTCTCACGCATGAAAACGACTATACAACTTTGAAAAACGGTTGAGAAATCATCTCGGAAATCATCGATGAAGTCAACACAACGTAAGAGAACGTAAAGTGGCATAGTCAACACGTTTGGACTTGAAACCTTATGAATGAGTAACCGAAACGACCGGAACTCAATAAGGCATTGAATAAGAACATGTTCAAGTCCTAAACACAAAATACAGAAACATACAAACACAAATACACACACATATGCTAGTTTCCGGACATAGTCCTAGAAAATGCAAAACACAAAGTTTATTAACTAAATGTGAATGCATGAGCATATTTTGCCAAGTGTGTGAAAGTGAAATGTAAATGAAATAAAATCATGAAGGGACACACAAGAATGATATGTGTGAGTGTGTGTCTAGCCTTGTAAGAGATAAGAGGTCATGTATACCTTTGTAGACCGATAATGTCCGAAACTCTTAAAAGCCGGCAACTTGAACGAATAATGGTTGAGACGTCCTTCGTCTTCGAAATCCTTCATTTACTAACCACTAAACATTACAAGTAAAACACGTTTTGATATGGAATTAATGCCAACACTAATTATCAACCTAACAACGATCTAACCTGAAGGAGTCGATAAGACACTCAGGATTAAGATCACCCATATATAGCCATCATTAGTTGATATATATGAATCTCATCGTTAAACAGATCTTAGTGAGAGATTCATATAGATCATGGCCCAGTCCTATATGATCACATCATACAAGGTGCATCTATTCTCATATCTCCATATTAATGATCTAGGATAGGATCACCGTACACTACGAAATAGACCGCAGCTGTAGATTAACCACAAATAAAGTACCCATCTTTATTTGCTATCTACAGACTCTTTAGATTGCTCGTTTCAAACTATATCCATCTGTATATGACACTCATATACTCAGTTTGAAATTACATCTGGCAATCTTGGATGTTAAGTGCACATGTTATATATATAAAGTATGACACAAAATGAATGAATGTACTACTTCTTTTATTTATGTTCAAATCATATTTACAAATTACAAGCTTTAGGGCAAAAACCCCAACAATAGATGCAATGAAAGTGTGTGTGTGCAACTAGATCTCTTCAAGAGGTAAGTCAAGTGATTTACCTTTCGTTCTTGCTCTTGAAGACAGGTTAGGAAGTCTGGAAGCTTGCCAAACACAATAACTTAAGCTACCCGTTACATACCAATCCCAATGTGGTTTGTCATTAAATAAGCCGATAGCCAAATGAGGAACTTACATGTATTATTAAATCTATATAAGATTTACGATTGATTATTTCTTTTTCTTTTTTTTGAATGATATTTTCTTTTCCTTTTTTTAATGATTTTTTTTTTAGTCGCAATATTATTTGCATATAGACAATCTATAAGGTGTATTAAATATTGTTATATGTGAATTTTGGTTTACTGACACATCATCAAACTAGCAAGAATATCGGAGAAAAGATGTGCCACATTATGGAAAGTCAACCCTTCAAACCTGACTAAAAGCTTACTAAGGACACACCATCTGAGCAAGTACATCTGATCGGCGCCCATGGTAGTTCTATAAACTACGGTAAATGATATGGCGCGTGAGTTTTTACCCTTTCACAAGTATACGAATCGTCTGCCACGTACAGTGGTTACGAGTAAGGGTATCGTTCCCAACAAGAAGGTGTTTACCTTAAATCAGTTCTAGGTCTTAGATATATATATATATATATATACAATATAATTACACTAATTACATGCAAGAAAGTAAAAGGCGATTGTCACAAGCAAATTAAACTAAGATTACACTAAGATGGCTTCAATTAAATTACAACTAAGCTAACATTAATTCAACTATAATTAACTAAACTAACAAGCTTACCAAACACAATTAACTAATCTAACACTAACTAACTAAACTAATTACCAACTAAACTCATGCATGGTCATGGGAGAGTGTAGTTGTGAGAAGGTAAGGGCATGGAAATGCTAGGAAATGGTGTTCATGCAATAAATTCAATTCCTAGTTGATGGCAATAAGCTCACAAGATTGGTTCTAACCAATCTAAACTAGGATAAAGACACATACACAAATAATCATTCATGCATGTTATTGATGTCTCAATTAGTCTAAATCCATTACATATCAATTAATTGGTTAATCAATTAACATGCAAATACTAAGCTCAAGCAAATAAACTCATCGACCAAAAGATGAATATTATTACAATCCCACCCAAATTCCCAACATCAACATGTAGTAAAAATACAACAACAAGCTAAAGTAAACAAAGAGATAAAGAAGACAACCCAATCTCTTGTGAAGTCTTCAAGTTAGCTAGACTTCTCCTTGTCTTTCCCAAGCTTGGAGTCAAGAGGTGTTCTTTGTGAGCTAGGTTGGTTTGGGTGCAATATATGTAAATATATGTAAAGCATGTATTGTAGGTTGAGGTTTTTAGGGTTATGGTTGAGGTTGAGCAATATTTATTTGTTTGGACATTTAGGGATATGGTTTTTGTGCACAAAAGAGGTATATTTATTGAGGAAGGGGTTTGGGAAATATCTTCACGTGAAAGGATAAGAAAAACCCTTTGAAACGTTGAGCTCGTAGGTTCCAAACCCCTGTCTCGCGGGTTCATTCTCGCGGCACAAAGTCGCAGTGCATTTTGGTGCATTTCCCGCGAGTTCCATAACTTTTGCCTCGCGGGAACTTTCCCTCGGCATGAAGTCGCGGAGAATCTACGGGTTTGGACGTTCTGGTTCACTAGAAAGAAGCGCGGAGGCAAGCTTGAAGCTTGGATTTCCATGGAAGCTTGGCTTTTTGGAGGAGAGAGGAAACATGTGCATGGAAAGCCCAAAATGGGTCCATTATGACCGGAAGGATTATTTCCAACAATCTTGGCGGCATTTTGCCGGAAAAACCATCGAAATTGGCTTGGCAACAATCGAGTTGCAAGTCGGGTCAACCGGGTCGCGGGTCGACCCGGCTAGCTGAAGAAGACGACCTGACGTCATGCTGACGTCAAGCGTGTGACGCAAGCAAACCCAAACGGCGTCGTTTCCAGCGCTGACGTGGCCTGACCGCTGCCCTTTACGTGAAAAATTACAATATGCTCCCCTGACTTCTCTCCTATTGACAGAATCTTCAATCTTCTCCAGAATATTACATTTTAGCCCCTATTTCTCCAAAATTACCACAATGCCCCTGAACTCCTCTATTTACCTGAAACACTTATTTAAACCATTAAATACCTGGTTTTACCTGAGAAACAAGCATAAAATAATAGGAATTAGGGGTATAAAATAGGTACTTTTATACCCCAATCAAACCCTCGAACCTAACTTTTGCTAGTCCTCGAGCAAAACAAAAAACGAAAAACTAACAAAAATACACTAAGGCATAAATAAACATAAACTAAGCTAGTCCACTGTCATGGGAGAAACGATGGCACTTAGCACGTGCCACAAGCCTTTGAAACCTCTAGGTGTCCCTAGTAGGAGGAGTGTAGTCTTTGAGGGTTTACCGCTGTGGTACCCACAAATGTAAAGCTAAAAATTAAAAACTACAATTTAAAAACAATTTGCAAAAGCCACAAAAAATGAGATGTCAAAAGAGTTGTGCATATGAGGAATTACACATGTGAAAACCACTGAGTGAAGGATAACCTAAAGTCATTCAATTGACTAAAGCGCACAATGCAAATCCCACACTCAAAATGGCATAGCATCAAATTCTACATACTCAAATGCTTCGGATGTAATTTGCCTCGACTCTAATCCTCACTGGATTTCACTCTGTTTTTCTCTCAGAGTCTTAGGCACACTCTCTATCAAAACACATGTGATTTGGAAGTTATGTAATTGGCAATCAAATATGTAACGCATGCAAGTATTAGAAATAAAACATATTTTCTGAAAATTGATCTCATGAAGGAATTGAATGCCATGAACGTGGTAGAGCATATTAACATTTGTATTCCCTAAATAGACTTCCTAAAAGATCAATTAGATTCTTCCCTACATGTGTTGGCCAAGGTGTTATGTGGTGAATGGTATGTGGAAGGTATGCGAAGATACTAATCATGCCAAGATGTTTCACATTACATTTTTCAAAGCGAAAGCTCACTTTAGATTACTCATTACACAAGCATCTAGGCTACAATTTTGAACTTTGGATTGTGCTATCTAATTACTCTCATTGGAGTAATCATTGCTTTGAAGATTGAAGGCTTTAAGTGCTTAATTTTTAACACTTAATTTTTGAAAGCTTTTATTTAAGCACAAGTTACAAAATATGCCTCAGTACACGCTATTAGAATTTAGAGCTTAACGATTGAATTCTCTACTTAGTAGAACTTAACAAGATTAGTAGCTATGTAGATCAAGTGTATAGGTCTATTGATTAGGGTGTTGTGTGATAGGTTTATGTGTTTGGCCGTATTTGTATTGAATCAAGCACAAAGGGAAATGGACGTTTTTAGGTAATTTGGTCGTGGGTACTAACAAAGTCCTAATATCATTTCTAAAAGTCCATCTATCATGGGAATACAAATTCAACATGTTATCCACATTTATGAATGTTCTATGGCAAACAGTGCAAATGAAGTATTGAGATCACAATGAAAAACATCTTCGAAGAGTGTATAAGAGTAGAAACAGAATTTACCCTCAAAATGAACGCTAAGGCACAAAACTCACGTGTAGTCTCCACTATTAATCCTAACAACCGAGTATGGAGTCTCGTCCACTTAGACACTAAGAGAAAGGGACTAAGTTCACATCATGTGAAGCAATCCTAGACTGTCAATAGTTAGCCAAGACTTAAGAACTAGCACATGCGAAAGACTCCTCAACGACACAGCTCAAAACATCTCATTCAAACAATTTTGTTCAAAGATGGCTCAATTCGTAAAAATTTTGAAAAATTTATTCAAAAATAAAAACTAAACGACACATGTGTCCACACCCCAAAACCCAAACTCGACATTATCCTTAATGGACAAAGAGTTCATGATTTGGAAATCCGGGCACAAAACATACTAACAGATATATACAATACTTACCACTATACTACAACGACACATATATACAACATGTATAACAAAACACAAAATTTAAAAACAAAAAAAAAAAAAAAAATACCATGTGAAGAAGGCATCTAAACATAGAGGACAATATTTCAAGAAAACTGTTACTTTTCGAATTCGAATAATGTCTTCTTTTCAATGCATATTTCCAAATATACTTAATAAAACTTACTCAAATTTTGATACAAGAATATAGACATGCAAAGGAACACTTTTCATGAAGAAAACATTTCAAAAATCAATTTTGAAAAGTGTGAAAATAAACGTTGAAAACAGGTCACATGCAAAATTTTAAAAACAGGGCATGCCTATGACCTTCGGTTGAAGAAACAGTCATAACTTTTAAACCACCACCCAAAACTTTACATTCTTTATATCGTTGGAATCGTAACGAAAAAAAGATGAATGCAGTGTGGGCAGAAAAATTAATTTCTTCACCGATTAGTATAGTTTTCAAGAAACACTTTGCCTCAAAAATTCAAAACAGGGCATCTTCACAAGGTTTAAATAAAACACGAAAACAAAAACAAAAATACAACAATAACATTTATATACAATCCTAATATCTACAACTAACATGTAAACAAATATTTACAATCTTAATATCCACCACTAATCGCATTACAACAACCGATCCTAATGCAAAAACAATCAATTCACATCCTTAAGCTAAACATGAGATTTCAACTTTGAAATAAAAGCTCAAAGGTCAGAGATTGGACCTTCATAGGATGGTGTGGCCTTGTGGTATGGTTTATGGTGCATGATGTGTGTCGCGGCTTTGTGTCGCGGGTTTCTTCCCACTGTCTCTTCTCGCTGGCAATTCACAGGAATCCGCCGCAAGTTCACACTTTCTAGCTAGCGGGCTCTTTCCCGCGGATGTGAAGTCGCGGAAGTTACTCCATAGATTGCCACAGCTTTGGTGTCTTCTGGTCAGCAGGATTATTCTCGCAAATATGAAATCGTGAAGGTTCCTCAAGCTTCCCACGGGTTCATCCCTTCTGTCCCGTTGGTTCTTTCCTGCGGACTCTTCTTGCGCAAGGTTCCAAGAGAACCCCGTGGCTTTGTTGAGCAGGAATAAACCAGCAGACTCGTCCCGCGGCAAGCATTCTTAGCTTATTAGCCCTTCTCTTTGATTCCATGGCCCGCACATATAAAAATAACACCAAAAACACCACAAGCATATTCTATGCAAGTAAATAAATGAGTAAGGAGTCTAAACCCCCAAACCTATCTATTTCCATGCATCTCATCATGATATGGTTAAGCACAAATGCAACATGACAAGTGTAAGGTTCCCATTTGTTGATTGGCTCATTTCGTGGATAAACCACATGTTGGGGATTCTTTGTAAGGGTAGCTTAAGTGTTGGTATTATTGCTCAATGCCCTTTGAAGACCTCGTCTTGATAAGCACCAAAGGTAAATTTCTTTGTGCTTACTTGTCTTGAAGAGATAGTTGCACACACTCACAACTCATGCATATGTTTAATCCTTGTATGTTGTGTGTCTTATTTTTGTGCATCAATGTTCATTAACATCTCTTCTTGCATGTTATGTTGATTGCATCTTGTATATCCAATTGCCTTGTCATGCTTAGACTTAGGATTGCATTTTTGCAATGGGCGCTCTCAAAAGCGCTCTACCGAAGCGCTGTACAAACAGCGCCCATCGAGCGCTGTACATACCTGATCGATTTAATTCGGTCGTTGTACAGGCGCTGTACAAAGCGCCACTCTGTTTTCTTGAGAGAACAGAGTTGGGGCGCTGTACAGGTGCAGTACAGAGGTGCTCTACGTACAGCGCCCAAGGCAAAATAGTGGTGTCACTTATCAAAACAACCACACTTCATCTTGACACCCTATATATATGCCACTTTGACTTTAGGTCAATTAAGAGAGTTCATATTCAGATTTCATACTTAGGATATTTTTCAAAGAGAAGAAAAATTCCAAGAACTCATTTTTAATTACTCAAACACCTTTTCATGATCATCAATCATCATCTAGCATCATCTTTGATTATCTAGATGTCTTTTTGCATGGATTTTTCATCACACTTTGCTTGGTAAGCTTTTTCACTAATATCTTACATATTTTGTGTTTTTTCTTAACAAGCAATCTCAATTTATTACTTGTATGATTTTCATATATCTTTTGATACAAGATTGAGATTAGTGTGTTGTATGTTTGAGAAGTTGTATTGTGATAGCTAATTAGGTTTTGTGCTTAATCTTGATTAGCTAAACTATTTGACATGTCATTTAGTTTTAATATCTAGGATTGTTCTAATTGCATATTCATCATCTTAGATAAGCATATAGGGTTTCCCTTGCTCTGTGTTGCATTTTGGATATTCATATATTCACTTAGGGTGTTAGTCTCTTCATTGAGAAGTAAGACTTGTGTGGCTTCCGGGATTAGGTTGCCTCTTGTCACAAGCAATTGTAAGTCTTGTGTGATGACCGGGATTAGGTCGTACACCGGGATTAGGTGTTCACATAAGCAATTGGACTAGGTTCACTCATACCGGGAGTAGGTAGTGGTAGTGAGTTACATACCGGGATTAGGTTGTAATCTTCATTGTCATCAGTGGATTCGAGGTTTGAATGTGGTGCACTTACCAGCCCGTGGTTTTTCCCGTGAGGGTTTCCACGTAAATATCAAGTGTTATTTAAATTCCGCACATATTACACTTGTTATATAAATTGACTAGTCAGGGGTATTTTCGTAATCTTGACCTTACACGAAAAATTGGGTAAAATCGATTAAAATCTATTCACCCCCCCCCCCCCCCCCCTTCTAGATTAATATTAGACACACTGAGTATTTGTTTCAATTGGTATCAGAGTGGGTTCCTAGACATACATAGGTGATCCTTGCTCATTTTGGTGTGTTTTGCATCTTATGTGATTTTTTGATTTATTCATACATTTTGCATTCCTCTCATTTGCATTCATCCAAACACTATGAGTGGTTTCGGGATGAGCAAAGAGGGAGCGTCGAGCGTGAGGCCACCGTTGCTCATCGGCGATAATTACTCCTCATGGAAGGGGAAGATGGAAGCATACTTATGCCAAATCCATGATAGGGCATGGATGGCGGTTGAAGATGGATATGCTCCACCTATGATGACTCCTACGGATGGAGGAGAAGAGGTTCTCAAGCCTAAGGCACAGTGGAGTCCTCAAGAATTTATTGACTCCATGTGGAACAACAAGGCTATTCATGCCATCCGATGTGCAGTGAGTGAAAATCAGTACAAACTGATTCAAATTACTAGGATTGCTAAAGAGGCATGTGACATCCTATAAGTTGCACATGAAGGCACCGAGGTTGTCAAGGACTCAAAGCTTCAAGTCCTTCAAACTCGGTTTGAGACCATTAGGATGGAAGAGCATGAGCACTTCAATGACTTCCAAGTGAGACTAATGGACATTGTGAACCAAAGTCACCAACTTGGTGATCCTTACTCGGATAGAAGAATCAAGCAAAAGATCATGCGATCACTTCCCGAGAGGTTTGAACCCAAAGTGACGGCTTTAGAAGAAAATGACACCTACAAAGAAATGAAGCCGAGCGAAGTCATTGGAAGACTTCTAGCCTATGAATCAAGAAAGGCTACAACATTAGCTCCTAAGAAGAAAAAGGATATTGCCTTGAAGACATCCAAGATGGAAGAGGAGGAGGATGACTCATATGAAGACATGGCACTCATTGCCAAAGGATTCAAGAAGTTCTTGAATTTACAAAAGAGTGGTTATGGCTCAAAAGGAAATGACTTCAAGAAGAAGAAGACCACAATCAAGATTATCAAGCCATATCATGAAATGTCTTCAAGAGAAAAGATTCAATGCTATGAATGTGGAGGATTCAGGCATATCTCCAAGGATTATGCTAACTTGGAAGATGAAAGAGAGGAGGCCACCACTTCAAGTGATAGTGATGAAGAGGTTGGGCAAAATTTTTGGCATTAGGTTGCTCTCACAAGCGGGACAACAAAGTGAAAGTTGTTGAAGAAAGTCCCTCAAGCTTGAATGATTGTGAGAACAACTATTTTACCTTTCCGATCTCCTACAATTAAGAAGAGAATGAGAGTCAAGAAGAAAGTGACTCTAGTGAAGATGACTCTTCATCTAACTCCACACATGGATATGTGGAGAAAAAGGTTCTAGATGAATACCTCGCCGAGTTTAAAAGCTTAGCAATGAAGGCCAAGGAAAAGACTCAAAAATTGAGAGAAGAGAATCTAGACCTATTGTTAGGATTATGCTCAATAGCAAGAGTGTAATATTGTAATTGACAATCTTTTTCATATTAATAAAGTGATTTCTGGTTTAACAAATCTTATAGCATTTATAGTTTAATATTATAATTGTCAAAGTAAATAATCATAAGGTCTAAAGACTATGAGAAAAGAAGAATTGTTCGTACATCTGGATATGTATGAGGAAGACACAATTCTTTACTTAGTCTTGAATAATGTTCACAACTTAAGTTAAAGGTTGGGCACCTTTATCGTGTTAAAGTTGTAGAATTCTTTTGCTAGCATTTGAGTGGGATCAAATGAGATATGATGAGTCTAAAATCATCGGAGTGTCTTCGAGTAAAAGAATCTAGTGCACTGGGTGCATTGAACTAGATCACAATGAAAAGCTTTATCTAGAACCGTCAATAGATAATAGTCTTTTCATTATCAGGACAATCGGAGAGTCTATCTTAATCCTGAGATAAATGATGGACTTATGGTTGCAATTGATATCATTTGAGTTATCAATGAGTACGATTATATAACATAGTCTATCCTCGATAGTTTGGTGATATTCATTTGTTAATCGATAGAGGACTTCATTTATAGATATGGACATCGTGGCTCCATTTATTAAATGAGAGTATAATATCATCATATGGATGTTTTGAGGTAATTAGATATTAAATCTCAACGTTGAGTTTTCGATAGTGACTATTGAAAACATGGCTTCTGGACAAGTCAAAATATCCAAGTTCAAAACGTGGTCATATGAGTAAATATGGTAACTTGGAGAGTTATAGGTGGTCTATGAACTCTTGGCGATTACTGATATTAATCACGAGGATACACTATCTCCAATATGATTGTCTAGGGTATGAATGAGGAACATCTTCTTATTCTATCTTTATTTAAGAGTTCAATTTTAGCTGTTTAGTGGAATGAGTTAAAATTAATGGATCGGACCTAAGTGAATTATTTGTTGATTGTGATTAGGTATGTTTATTGAAGCTTAAATTTAGATAGCCCGCCAAGATCCCCAATCCACACAGACTTGCATGGATCACTTGATATATTCTACCGAACCAATTTATGGGTCCATCTAGAATTGCATTTAATATATTAAGAATATAATTTACACATTATTTATTTAATGGGCTGATCAATTATATTAATATATTAATGAAAGGCATGTGGGCTTGTTTCTTTTAGTAAGAATGGGTCTGGTTCACATGTGGGCTTTTTAATTAAAGTCTAATAGATTAAATAAAATAAGAAAATAATATTAAGCCCATATATATATCATGTGGGCGGCAAGGCTAATTTATTAGTCAAATATATTATTTTATTTTATTGTTTGATTAAATGAGAATTAATTATTTAATTAAGAAACAAAATCTTTTTCTGATTAGGAAATATGTTTCCTAGAGTTATACTATTGGTAGTAGTATACTAAAAGTAAAAGACTTATTTGGTAAGAAAATAAATAATAAGGTTTATTTATTTAATCAAATAGGAAGTCTTTTGGTAGTAGTATACTAAAAGTAAAAGACTTATTTGGTAAGAAAATAAATAATAAGGTTTATTTATTTAATCAAATAGGAAGTCTTTTAGTATAGTCATAATTTAATACTACACTATAGAGTTGGATTAGGGTTATGATTCTAAGGTTGATAGGAATTTGGGTAAAACACAAATCCTCTTGAACTGAGGAATTCGGCCAACCCTAGGTTTCCTATCAAGGGAATTTGGCCAACCCTAATATGATAAAAAAATTGGAATTCACGAGCATTACAAATTTTTTTATATGCTTGTTAAAGTCATGCGGATATATAGAATATATATGAAAGTTTAATTCACATGCAAGTGGGATAGCATTACATATTTTATATATGCATGTTAAAGTCATGCGGATAAATATATATAATATATAATGCAAGCTGAATTGGTTGCACTGCATATATAATATATATTGTGCAAGTATTTCGCACGGGATATATATAATATATTTGTGCAAAGAGAATTCTAAAACCCTACTTACTTGGCTTGAGAATTATTTCTTTTGCTTAGAAAATAAATCCTACTCTAGTGATTAGTGTGTGTTGAATTCGGCCAAGACAAAAAGAGAGAAGAGAGTATTCTATTTTTGATAGTACACTAATTGCTTATACATCAATAGGCTTGTGTGTACAACTTTGAATAAGGTTCACGCGAGTTTCGATCATTAGATTGAGAACTCAAAAGTGACCGGAATAATCTTTGTAGTCTTTTAGATGTTTTGTGACTAACAATAAGAAAAAGAAATTTTGTTTGTCCATTCTCAGGTATGCAATTCAAAGAAAAGGGAGACCACGCTCCTAGGTGATTCATGTTCGTGCTAGGATTGAAGATCTTGCGGATTACCATCAACATAAGTCAATTGGATCACGCGACAAAAGGTATTCTACTTTTTGTTAGTTTATATGTATGTTTAATTAATTTAAAGGGTTAAGGTTCATCAAAGGAAAAATTTTAAAATATACTAAATCGTTTTTAGTCTCGCTTTCGTTGCGCTGACCGTATTTTTCCCTACACCTTTTAGCTCATGTTGACCACTTAAGTGAACAAGTGGATAGATCCAAGAATATTGAAGATAAGCTAAGAAAGGAGTTAGACTTATCTAAGAGGAATGAAGAAAAATTAAAAAGAGAGCTTGAAGAGGCAAGAGGGTCAAGGACTAGGATAGTTTCTAGCACCGAAAAACTTTACCACATGTTAAGTGTTGGAAAGAGTCCTTGTGACAAGAGAGGTCTTGGATTTGAAGATGGCAAGGAGTCCTCCACTCCTAACAAGACCGTGTTTGTCAAGAGCTTGAGCTACAAAGAAGCTTCACCGGTGCAAACTCCTAGGAAGAAGATTGATCTAGGACAATGCTCTCATAGTGCACAAGTGAAAGTAGCTCCAAGAAGACAACCTCAAGCTCAACCTACAAGAGTTCCTCATGCTAACTTCCCTCAACCTCAAATCCATCAAGGGAAGAGACTAATCATGCAAGCTAAACCGAGGAAGCAATCAAGTCTTGGTCAACAACAAAGAAGGAGAGATCCTATCCATCTACCAAGACAACCATAAAGACATGGGAAGGCTTCTATGCATGCACAAGGACATGGTATGACTTCTAATTTCATCCCTACATGTCATTTTTGTGGTATTGATGGTCATATTAGACCAAAGTGCTTTCGTTACATTAAATTATGTAGAGCTAAAAGCATGATTGAGAAGAAAGAGGCTAGAGCTAGAATGCATGCTCATAGGAAGGAAGAAATTCATTTACATGATCCTATGTCATCTAGATCTCTAGAACCTTTGACCACTAGGAAGAAAATTGTTTCACCTAAGTGGATTAGAAAAGATGAATCCGTTTGCTACGAGACAAACTTGTCTCTAATAGGTTCAACTAAGTCCAATGGACTTAGTAGGTCCATAGGACCTCATGACCTTCTTTGATGAAGGATGATGATTGACCCCATATGGGGAACTCAAGCAAAGAGAGCTATTTTGCATTCTTGTCACTTGCAAAAATTTGAAATATCTTATGCCTCTTCTTTTAATTGCTTAAGTAAGCTTGGCTACACATATGTATATATGTTTTCATTTCAATAAGTGTGAACCTTGCTTGTTTACAATCCATGTCATATTTATGTTCAAACATGCATTTTTGGACTAGGAGATGTACATAGGAAGTATGATTTGAATGACCTATAGTTATCTCCATGACATGATGATTCTTTGTAAGGATTCCCGTAGTTTTTAATTGGCTTATTTCGTGATCAAACCATATGTGGGGATCATGTAAGGGTAGCTTAGGAATGTGTTCAAGCTCAAGGCCCTTGCAAGTGTTAAGCACTCCAAAGGTAATACTCCAGGTGCTTACTTGTCTTGAAAAGATAGATGCACACACTCACAACTCATGCATATGCCTATTCCTTGTATGTTGTGGTTCTTATGGTTGTGCATTAATGTTCAATTAACATCTCTTCTTGCTTGTTATTTTGATTGCATCTTGTGATTACATGTCATAGCATTTTAGGCTTTTAGGATGCATCTTAATTTACCTTTTTACCCCTTGCATGAATTCTTGTGGGGTTCAAAGGTGTGGGCTGTGCGCTGGTCCTCAAGCGCTTGACCAGCGCAGCTCACCAGCGCAAAACGCCTAGTGGCGTGCCGCTGGTCTTGTGCTGGTCCACCAGCGCAGGCCCACCAGCGCAGATCACCCAGTGGTCTGTCGCTGGTCGTGCGCTGGTCCACACCAGCGCAAGGCCACCAGTGCTAATCGCCCAGTGGTGCTCCGCTGGACTGGCGCCTGTGTGAGCGCTTGTCGTCCAGCGCCCTTGCAAAAATGTGCTTGTGCGCTGGTCCTGCGCCTGTCGTCCAGCGCAGGTCCACCAGCGCACAGAACAATTTTCTGGCGCGTTTTCAAAACGACCTCACTTCACTTATGGCCTCTATATATGCTAACTTGATTTTAGGTCAATTAAGAGAGTTCATATTCAAGCTTCATACTTAGGATATTTTTCAAGAGAAGAAAAATACAAAAAAAACTCATTTTTAATTACTCAAACACTTTTTCATGATCATCAATCATCATCTAGCATCATCTTTGATCATATAGATGTCATCTAGCATGGATTTTTCATCATACTTTGCTTGGTAAGCTTTTCACTAATATCTTACATATTTTGTGTTTCTCTTATCTAGCAATCTCAATTAATTACTTGTTTGTTACTTTTTCATGATCATCAATCATCATCTAGCATCATCTTTGATCATATAGATGTCATCTAGCATGGATTCTTCATCATACTTTGCTTGGTAAGCTTTTCACTAATATCTTACATATTTTGTGTTTCTCTTATCTAGCAATCTCAATTAATTACTTGTTTGTTATTTTGTATGCTTTGGATACAAGATTGAGATTAGTATGTTGTATGTTTGAGAAGTTGTATTGTGCTAGCAATTTAGGTTTTGTGCTTAATATTGATTAGCTAAACTAATTGACTTGTTATTTAGTTTTGATATCTAGGATTGTTCTTATTGCAAATTCATCATCTTAGATAAGCATATAGGGTTTCCCTTGCTCTATGTTGCATTTGGATATTCATATATTCACTTAGGGTTGTTATTCTCTTCTAGAGAAAGTAAGTCTTGTGTGTAGCAACCAGGATTAGGTTGCTTAGATCGCAAGCAAATTGGACTAGGTTCACTCATACCGGGATTAGGTAGGTGTGTGATTACATCCGGGATTAGGTTGTAATTGTTTACACATTTAGTGGATTCGAGGTTTGAGTGTGGCTTACTTACTAGCCCGTGGTTTTTCCCGTGAGGGTTTCCACGTAAAAATCAAGTCTTATTTAATTTCTGCATATTTTACTTGATTTATTACTTTATCTATTTAGGGGTAATTTCGTAATTTTGACTAACACGAAAAATTGGGTAAAAAGCGTAAAATCTATTCACCCCCCTATAGATAGTTTTATACACACCGTGCTATAATTAGTTTCATTCTTTTATAACATGCTAATGTCAAATGAAAAAGCATGAAATTCATATAACATGCTCACATGAAAAGCATGAATTGATGATTACATATTCTTAAAATGCAAAACTTGTGTGAAAGCTTATGAGACTCAAAATGAATAAAGGATCTTGTATCCGTTCAAAGGAATTTAAATTCCAATTGTCTCTCTTTCTTTATTGGTTGAACATGGCTACTATCATACGGGTATCATTCCCGGAAAAATCGAATAGGGTGCAAAGTCGCTCATGCCATGTTTCGCTTATAAAGTTGGATATAGTTGCTCATATATTGAAAAATCAATTAAATCTCTATATCCTTGCTTCTCTCATGACAATGGTGAAATTGGTTTGAATTCTTATTAGAAACCTTTGTCATTTGCTTTGCCAAATACCATTGTATTTTGGACTTGAATGCTACATGTCTTGTATGCAAAGCATTTTTTGATTCACACATTTTATCAAAATAAATCTCCTTGTTTCTCTCCAATTAATTGGGATGCATAAAGTGACTTATATTGATTATGCAAATATCTTGCATGCTACTATCTCTCATTGCTATGAGTGACCCGGATGGGGACTACTCCTCTGCCTATATCATGACAAAAAGGGGGAGTAGTATATGGTAAGGGGAGTTGCAAATTGTAGTAGCAATTGTGCTTGTTGGGGAGAATATTCATTGAGGGGGAGTAACCCGTTGAGGGGGAGCATTGCATACACATACATTGCATAATGTTGTGCCTAATCTTTTGATATGCAAATGCTTGTTTTTTGTTCTCACTTGATTAATCTCACTCTTACTTGTTTTGGAAAGTTTAGAAACTTTATTTTCAGGGATTGATTATTCTACAAAAGATTGAAGACTTGAAGTTTTATTTTCTTATCTCTTTATAATGTAGATAATCATTGTAGTCCCGTAGTTTCTATTATTTTTGTGAGGAATCAGTGTGAGTGGTGGTTTTGTCACAAAATAGCCAAAGGGGGAGATTGTAAGGTTCCCATTTGTTGATTGGCTTATTTCGTGGACAAACCACATGTTGGGGATTCTTTGTAAGGGTAACTTAAGTGTTGGAATTATTGCTCAATGCCCTTTGAAGACCTCGTCTTGATAAGCACCGAAGGTAAATTTCTTTGTGCTTACTTGTCTTGAAGAGATAGTTGCACACACTCACAACTCATGCATATGTTTAATCCTTGTATGTGTGTGTCTTATTTTTGTGCATTAATGTTCATTAACATCTCTTCTTGCATGTTATGTTGATTGCATCTTGTATATCCAATTGCCTTGTCATGCTTAGACTTAGGATTGCATTTTTGCAATGGGCGCTCTCAAAAGCACTCTACAGAAGCGCTGTACGAACAGCGTCCATCGAGCGCTGTACAGACCTGATCGATTTAATTCGGTTGCTGTACAAAGCGCTGTACGTACAGTGCCACTCTGTTTTCCCGAGAGAACAGAGTTGGGGTGCTGTACATGCACTGTACAGAAGCGCTCTACGTACAGTGCCCAAGGCAAAATAGTGGTGTCACTTATCAAAACGACCACACTTCATCTTAACACCCTATATATATGCCACTTTGACTTTAGGTCAATTAAGAGAGTTCATATTCAGATTTCATACTTAGGATATTTTTCAAAGAGAAGAAAAATTCCAAGAACTCATTTTTAATTACTCAAACACCTTTTCATGATCATCAATCATCATCTAGCATCATCTTTGATCATCTAGATGTCTTTTTGCATGGATTCTTCATCACACTTTGCTTGGTAAGCTTTTCACTAATATCTTACATATTTTGTGTTTTTTCTTAACAAGCAATCTCAATTTATTGCTTGTATGATTTTCATATATCTTTTGATACAAGATTGAGATTAGTGTGTTGTATGTTTAAGAAGTTGTATTGTGATAGCTAATTAGGTTTTGTGCTTAATCTTGATTAGCTAAACTATTTGACATGTCATTTAGTTTGAATATCTAGGATTGTTCTAATTGCATATTCATCATCTTAGATAAGCATATAGGGTTTCCCTTGCTCTATGTTGCATTTTGGATATTCATATATTCACTTAGAGTGTTAATCTCTTCATTGAGAAGTAAGACTTGTGTGGCTTCCGGGATTAGGTTGCCTTTTGTCACAAGCAATTGTAAGTCTTGTGTGATGACCGGGATTACGTCATACACCGGGATTAGGTGTTCACATAAACAATTGGACTAGGTTCACTCATACTGGGAGTAGGTAGTAGGTAGTGGTAGTGAGTTACATACCGGGATTAGGTTGTAATCTTCATTATCATTAGTGGATTCGAGGTTCGAGTGTGGCGCACTTACCAGCCCATGGTTTTTCCCGTGAGGGTTTCCACGTAAATATCAAGTGTTATTTGAATTCTGCACATATTACACTTGTTATATAAATTGACTAGTCAGTGGCATTTTCGTAATCTTGACCTTACATGAAAAATCAGGTAAAATCAATTAAAATCTATTCACCCCCCCTCTAGATTAACATTAGACACACCAAGTATTTGTTTTAACAAGTGAGTAGATAATGACTCTAGACTCTAAACACTAAACTAATAATTGTTCAAAATAATTACAAATTAAAAAGTCCTTAAATATAAATAAAAAACGAATGCCCATTAAGTGCGTCCTTTCCTTAAAGCTTGAAATTCCTACACATTAACAAACATATCAAAAAGTTCATGAAACACAAGCACTCAACCACCATCAAAGATGGGTGGCTTTACCACAACATACCCATTCTCACTTTTCTTGACCCAAAGGGGTCCATTCCTCATGAGTCCTTCTATTTTGGTCTTATCAATCCATAAGGAATTGACAACCAACCTTGTAGTCCTAGGACTCACATTTGTCACAGTTGCCATTTCATATTGGCACATTGAGATCCAATATGGCCTCTAATGTGGCACTTGTAACAAATGGGACTAAAGTGAGAGATTACCTCTCTGATTTGTTGCGGTTTGCTTGGAGGCTGGCTTGATATTGTTCTGCCTTGGGGCCAACCTTGGAGTAGGTCTCTTGAGGACTTCTTGCATTGATTGCTTGTCCTTCAAGCTTTGTAGAGGTAAAGGTGGGACTTGATTGCTCTTCTTGGTGGCTTTCTTCTTGGATTTGTTGAGACTTGGTTTGGTGACGAAGGCACTTGAAGTTCCTTGACCTAAGTCAGGCTCATCTTTCAGAAATGGCATCACTTCCTTGCCCTTTGCCATCAACTCTTGCTTAGCCTTTGCAAGCTTTGCAAGGTGGTCAAGTTCCCTTGTCTTCATTATCTCTAAAGCCAATTCATCCTTAAGCTCTTCAATCTCCCTTAAGGATGAATCCCTTTCCTTCTCAAGTGAATTGATTTTCATCTCTAAGCTCACATCTTGGCTTATCAATTCCTTGCTCTCTTGTGCAACCTCTACTACTTTCTTTTCCTATTGTCCATACTCCTCCTCAAATACCCTCCCTAATGTGAGCATACTTTCATCAATGCGGTCATATATGCCTTTAGAGGATCTAAAAAAAACTATGGTTCTTCGACCTCTATCGAATTCAACTCTCCGCTTCGAAGATCGGTTAGTGCCTTTTCTGCCAACTTTCCAACTTGGGTTGCTGTATGCTCTATCAGTTCTCCTACGCCACTAATCCATTGCTCGGTGAATGAGGGGTTGTCTTGGCTGCACCCTTGGTAGTACCAATCTTGATTATTGCTTGCTTGATGGTTGTCTTGTTGATACGGATACACAACTTGCACCTCTCCTATTACCGGTTGTTGTCCAAAATTTGCCTTGAGATTTTCAATTTCCTATGACATGTTGGCCAATTGCATTCCTATGTCTGCATTGGCTCTCTCCTCACAAGAATCACCTCTTCCGCTTCGTTGTTGGGAATTCTCACCCAACATCTCATAAACGGCAAATACTTCCCTTGCGGTCTTCTCCCTTATTGCTCCCCACAAGCATTATCAACAGTGGCTTATGTGAGTCCCGTCAATCCGTCATAGAAACACTGTACTAGTAGGACGAAGGGGAACATGTGGTGCGGGCACTGTGCAAGGAGTGGCTTATATCGGTCCCAAGTCTCATGGAAGGTGTAAGGATTCCCGTAGTTTTTAATTGGCTTATTTCGTGATCAAACCATATGTGGGGATCATGTAAGGGTAGCTTAGGAATGTGTTCAAGCTCAAGACCCTTGCAAGTGTTAAGCACTCCAAAGGTAATACTCTAAGTGCTTACTTGTCTTGAAGAGATAGTTGCACACACTCACAACTCATGCATATGCTTATTCCTTGTATGTTGTGTTTCTTATTGTTGTGCATTAATGTTCATTAACATCTCTTCTTGCTTGTTATTTTGATTGCATTTTGTGATTATATGTCATAGCATTTTAGGCTTTTAGGATGCATCTTAATTTACCTTTTTACCCCTTGCATGATTTCTTGTGGGGTTCAAAGGTGTGGGCTGTGCGCTGGTCGTCAAGCGCTAGACCAGCGCAGCTCACTAGCGCAGATCGCCCAGTGGTCTGTCGCTAGTCGTGCGCTGGTCCACCAGCGTAAGCCCACCAGCGTAGATCACCCAGTGGTCTGTCGCTGGTCGTGCGCTGGTCCACACCAGCGCAAGCCCACCAGCGCTAATCGCCCAGTGGTGTGCCGCTGGTCGTGCGCCTGTCTAAGCGCTAGTCGTCAAGCGCCTGTGCAAAAATGTGCTTGTGCACTGGTCGTGCGCCTGTCGTCCAGTGCAGGCCCACCAGCGCACAGAGCAATTTCTGGCGCGTTTTTCAAAACGACCTCACTTCACTTATGGCCCCTATATATATGCTACCTTGATTTTAGGTCACTTAAGAGAGTTCATATTCAAGCTTCATACTTAGGATATTTTTCAAAACAGGAAAAATACACAAAGAACTCATTTTTAATTACTCAAACACTTTTTCATGATCATCAATCGTCATCTAGCATCATCTTTGATCATCTAGATGTCATCTAGCATGGATTCTTCATCATACTTTGGTTGGTAAGCTTTTCACTAATATCTTACATATTTTGTGTTTCTCTTATCTGGCAATCTCAATTAATTACTTATATGTTATTTTATATTCTTTGAATACAAGTTTGAGATTAGTGTGATGTATGTTTGAGAAGTTGTATTGTGATAGCTAATTAGGTTTTGTGCTTAGTCTTGATTAGCTAAACTATTTGACATGTCATTTAGTTTGTGATATCTAGGATTGTTCTAATTGTATATTAATCATCTTAGATAAGCATATAGGGTTTCCCTTACTCTATGTTGCATTTGGATATTCATATATTCACTTAGGGTGTTATTCTCTTCATAGAGAAAGTAAGTCTTGTGTGTAGCATCCGGGATTAGGTTGCTTAGATCGCAAGCAAATTGGACTAGGTTCACTCATACCGGGATTAGGTAGGTGTGTGATTACTTCTGGGATTAGGTTGTAATCGTTTACACATTTAGTGGATTCGAGGTTCGAGTGTGGCTTACTTACTAGCCCGTGGTTTTTCCCGTGAGGGTTTCCACATAAAAATCAAGTCTTATTTAATTTCCGCATTTTATACTTGATTTGTTGCTTTATTTAGTTAGGGGTAATTTCGTAATTTTGACTTAATACAAAAAATTGGGTAATAAGCTTAAAGTCTATTCACCCCCCCCCCCCCCCTCTAGATAGTTTTATACACACCGTGCTATATTTAGTTTCAATTGGTATCAGAGCGGGTTCCTAGACATATATAGGTGATCCTTGCTTATTTTGGTGTGTTTTGCATTTTGTGTGATTTTTGATCATTCATACATTTGCATTCATTTCATTCATTCATAAATACTATGAGTGGAAACGGTGGAAATGGTGGTGGCAATGAAGGTGCTTCTAGCACAAGGCCTCCACTTCTTACCGGTTTGAACTATTCCCAATGGAAAGGGAAGATGGAATACTACATATGCCAAATTCACGACCGTGCGTGGATGGCGGTGGAAGACGATATGATCTCCCTATGATGACTCCCGCGGGTGGAGGAGAAGATGTTTTGAAGCCTAAGGCGCAATGGAACGCGCAAGAGTTTGAGGCTTCAAAGTGGAATAGGAAGGCTATGCATGCCATCATGTGTGCAATGGATGAGAATCAGTACAAGCTTATTCAGAACACTCAGATTGCAAAAGTGGCATGGGACATCCTTCAAGTTGCACATGAGGGAACCGAGGTGGTGAAGGAGTCCAAGCTTCAAGTCCTCCAAACTCAATTTGAGCTACTTAGGATGGGAGAGGATGAATGCTTCAATGACTTCGAAATCAAATTGATGGACATAGTAAATCAAAGCCATCAACTCGGAGACCCGTATTCGGATAGGAAAGTCAAGCAAAAAATTATGAGATCTCTCCCCGATAGGTTTGAATCAAAGGTGACGGCCATAGAAGAAAATAGTGGCTACATGGATATGAAGCCAAGTGAGGTGATTGGACATCTCCTTGCATATGAGTCTAGGAAGGCTCCTAGCACCACTACTCCTCCTAAGAAGTCTAAAGGAATAGCTTTGAAAGCATCTAAGGATGCAAAGGAGCCAAAACATGAATCGGATGAAGACATTGCCTTATTCGTGAAAAGGTTTAATAAGGTTATGGGGTTCAAGAAGAAGAAGGGATTTGGGTCAACAGGACAAGACTTGAAGAAAAAAGGTTCCTTCAAGAAGTTTGAGCCTAAACAAGAGAGGACCGAAAGGAAAGGGGTCTGTTGCTTTGAATGTGGTGGGATTGGTCACTTTGCCCCCGAATATGCTAATCACAATGAAAAGAAGAAGGGCAAAGTGATGGCCGCCACTTGGAGTGGGAGTAGTGATGACTCCAATGAGGAAGATGAGTCTTCAAGTGAAGAAGAGCTCATGGCTAACTTCCTAGCTTTTGCCTTTTCTCATAAGAGCAAAAGTGCTAGTGAAAAAGAGGAGATGAGTCAAGAGGAAATTGACTCTAGTGAAGTAGAAAGTGACTCCTCTTCTATTTCCAAAAAGAAATTTGTGGAGCAAAAGGTGCTTGCTAAATACCATGCCGAGTTCAATGATTTAGCATTTAAAAGCACAAGAAAGATTGAGAGGTTGAGAGAAGAGAACCTTGAACTTTCGGCTCACAATGACCACTTAAGTGAACAAGTGGAAAGATTGAAGAGGAGAAAGGATAAGTTAATTAAGGAGTTAGACTTATCCAAGAGAAGTGAAGAAGGCTTGAAGAGGGAACTTGTAGAAGTTAAAGGGTCCTTGGCTAGGATTGATTCTAGCACCAAGAAGCTTGATCATTTACTTGGTGTTGGAAAGAGTCCAAGTGACAAGAGAGGTCTTGGGTATGAAGATGGCAAGAAAATCTCAACCTCTAACAAGACCGTGTTTGTCAAGAGCTTGAAGAACAAAGAAACTTCAATTGTGCAAATTCCTAGGAAGAAATTAGAAGTAGGACAATGTTCTAATGCACAAGTGAAAATGGGGCCAAGAAGGCAATCTCAAGCTCAACCCCCTAGGGTCCCTCAAGCCAACATTCCTCCAAAATTGGCTCACAAAGGAAAGAGACCAATCATGCAACCTCAAGCTTGGAAGCAACCTAGACCGGTTCAACAACGAAGATGGATTGAACCCACTTATCCACAAAGACATGGACGAGCTACCATACGTGCACAAAGACAAGGTATGATTCCTTTTTTCATCCCTATTTGACATTTTGTGGTTGTGATGGTCATATTAGACCAAATTGCTTTCAATATATTAAAATGTGTAGAACACAAAGCATGATTGAAAAGAGAAAGAATAGAGCCAAGATGCATGTTTCTAGGAATAATAATATTGATTTGCATGATCCTAGGAATAGTAGAGCATATGTACCAAAGACCACTAAGAAAGCTAAAATTGTTGCTAAGTGGATTAGAAAGAATGAAAATGTTTGCCATGTTGCACAAATAGCCTTGAAGGCAAATTCTTCTAATTTTTGGTATTTGGATAGTGGTGCTCTAGGCACATGGCGGGAAACAAGAGTTTCTTCGAGACTCTTGTTATGGAGGAAGGTGGAAATGTCACTTTTGGTGATGGATCCAAAAGAAATGTTGTAGGGAAAGGAACCATTTCCGTTCCCGAATTACCCTCCTTATCCAATGCTTTATTTGTTGATGGCTTGAAAGCCAATTTAATAAGCATTTCACATCTTAGTGATGAAGGATATTCCGTCTTGTTTTCTAAAGATTATTGCTCTATCCTTAAACCCGATGGACAAACCTTGTTGAAGGGCATGAGATCTAGCGACAATTGTTATTGTCTTGAAGCTAGTATTGTATCTAATCATGTGTCCATGGATGAGCAAATTGAGTTGTGGCATGAAAGACTTGGCCACATGAACTTTAGGGATCTACGGACCCTTGGAAAGTTCAATTGTGTGCGTGGCCTCCCTAAGCTTGGGAAGAAAGCCAATGGTATTTGTGGACCTTGCCAACAAGGAAAGCAAACTAAAAGCATGCACAAAAAGGGTAAGTATCTCACCACCAAGGAGCCTCTTGAGCTTCTCCACATGGACCTCATGGGTCCCATGCAAACCGAAAGTCTGGGTGGAAAGAGATACATTTTTGTTTGTGTTGATGATTTCTCTAGGTTCACATGGACATATTTTCTTAGAGAAAAATCCGAAACTTTTGATAAGTTTAAAATGCTTTGTAATAAAATAAAAAATGAAATGAACTCTAATATTAAAAGCATAAAACGGATTAGAAGTGACCATGGGAGGGAATTTGAGAATGCTACTTTTGAAACCTTTTGTAATGGTTTAGGCATCTCCCATGAGTTTTCGGCTCCTAGGACACCTCAACAAAATGGAGTTGTTGAGAGGAAAAATATGGTCCTTCAAGAGATGGCCCGTGTGATGTTGCTTAACAATAATGTCCCTAGGAACCTATGGGCCAAAGCCATCAATACGGCTTGCTATATAGGAAATAGAGTTTTCCTAAGGCCTAGTACTAGAAACACCTCCTATGAGTTATGGAAAGGCAAGAGGCCAAATGTTAGCTACTTCCACACTTTTGGAAGCAAATGCTACATTTTGAATGACCGTGATCAACTTGGCAAATTCGATGCTAAGAGTGATGAGGGTATTTTTATTGGCTATGCCTTAAATAGTAGAGCCTATAGAGTTTTCAATTTAAAGACTCTAAGTGTTATGGAATCATCCAATGTCGTTTTTGATGATACTAGGCTCAAGTCAAATGATCATGAAGAGGAGGTTATTTTTAGTGATGTTTCTCCTTTGGAGGAGGTTGTGGTGTCTCCTAATGTTGGGACATCTAATGTCAACAATGATGACACACAACCTATTGATAGAGTTCCTCTCTTGGACTCTAAAGAACCCGCTCCATGGGTTAGGAAACTCCATGATAAAGAAGATATCATTGGAGAGGTTAATGAGAGTGTTAAGACTAGACGTCAACTTGCTAATCTTATTAGCTATACATGCTACACCTCTCAAATTGAACCCAAAAATGTTGAAGAAGCCTTAAATGATGAATTTTTGGTTCTTGCCATACAAGAAGAGCTAAACCAATTCGAAAGGAATGAGGTTTGGACTCTAGTTCCTAGGCCTAAGACCACTAATGTCATAGGCACTAAATGGATATTTAGGAACAAATCCGATGAGGATGGCAACATAGTGCGGAACAAGGCTAGACTTGTAGCACAAAGGGTACTTTCAAATTGAGGGTATCGACTTTGAGGAGACTTTTGCTCCCGTTGCCTGCTTAGAGTCCATTAGGCTTCTCTTGTCCATCTCTTGTGTGCACAAGTTCAAATTGCACCAAATGGATGTCAAGAGTGCCTTCCTCAATGGCTTCTTACAAGAGGAAGTGTTTGTTGAACAACCCAAGGGGTTTGTGGATGCTCACCACCTCAACCATGTCTATCGCCTCAAAAAGGCACTATATGGGTTGAAACAAGCACCGAGGGCTTGGTATGAGCACCTCACTCAATTTCTTGTGGACAACAACTACACAAGAGGTAGTGTTGACAAGACGCTATTCATCAAGAGAGACAATGATGAGCTTTTCATAGCTCAAATATATGTTGATGATACAGTGTTTGGCTCCATCAATAACACCAAGGTCCAACAATTTGTTGATGTTATGTCTCATGAATTTGAGATGAGTCTTGTTGGTGAGCTTAGTTACTTCATAGGTTTGCAAATTAGGCAACTTAATGATAGGATTTTCATAACCCAAGCCAAATATGCCAAAAACCTAGTGAAGAAGTTTGGTCTTGAAAAAGCCAAACATTGTGACACTCCTATGAGCACCACTTTGAAGCTAAGCAAGGATGCTAGCGGTAAAAGTGTGGACCAAACCTTATATCGTGGCATGATAGGGAGCTTGCTCTATTTGACTGCAAGTAGGCCCGATATATCATTTAGTGTAGGAGTTTGTGCTAGGTACCAATCTGATCCCAAGGAGTCCCATCTCTCTTCGGTTAAGAGAGTCATTCGCTTTGTGAATGGGACTTCTAATTATGGGATTTGGTACTCATTTGACACTAATCCTAGTCTTGTAGGATATAGTGATGCGGATTGGCCAGGAAATTGTGATGACAGGAAGAGCACATTGGGCGGTTGCTTCTTTCTAGGCAACAACTTGGTGTCTTGGTTTTGCAAGAAGCAAAACTCGATTTCCTTGTCCACGGCTGAGGCCGAGTACATAGCCGCGGGGTGTGGATGCACTCAACTTATATGGATGAAGCAAATGCTAGTAGACTACGGATTCAACCAAGGTACTCGCACTCTCTTTTGTGATAACATGAGTGCAATTAATATTTCCAAGAATCCAGTTCAACATTCTAGAACTAAGCATATTGACATCCGCCATCACTTCATTAGAGAGCTTGTTGAATATAAATGCATAGTACTTGAACATGTAGGTACTAATGATCAACTTGCGGACCTATTTACTAAACCCTTAGATGCTACTCGATTTAAAACTCTTAGTAGATCTATTGGGATATGTCTTGTGGAGTGATGTGTTCTATGATTGACCCCATATGGGGAACTCAAGCAAAGAGAGCTATTTTGCATTCTTGTAACTTGCAAAAAATTTGAAATATCTTATGCCTCTTCTTTTGATTGCTTGAGTAAGCTTGGTTGTACATATGTATATATGCTTTCAAATTCTATAAGTGTGAACCTTGCTTGTTTACAATCCATGTCATATTTATGTTCAAACATGCATTTTTGGACTAGGAGATTTACACAGGAAGTATGATGTGAATGACCTATAGTTATCTCCATGACATGATGATTCTTTTATAACATGCTAATGTCAAATGAAAAAGCATGAAATTCATATAACATGCTCACATGATAAGCATGAATTGATGATTGCATATTCTTTAAATGCAAAACTTGTGTGAAAGCTTATGAGACTCAAAATGAATAAAGGATCTTGTATCCGTTCAAAGGAATTTACATTCCAAATGTCTCTCTTTCTTTATTGGTTGAACATGGCTACTATCATACGGATATCTTATCCGGAAAAATCAAATAGGGTGCAAAGTCGCTCATGCCATGTTTCGCTTATAAAGTTGGATATAGTTACTCTTAAATTGAAATCAATAATCTCTATATTCTTGCTTTTCCCATGACATTGGTGAAATTGGTTTGAATTCTTATTAGAAACCTTTGTCATTTGCTTTGCCAAATACCATTATATTTTGGACTTGAATGCTATATGTCTTGTATGCAAAGCATGTTGGATTCACACATTTTCACAAATAAATCTCCTTGTTTCTCTCCAATTAGTTGAGATGCATAAAGTGACTTATATTGATTATGCAAATATCTCGCATGCTAATATCTCTCGTTGCTATGAGTGACCCGGTTGGGGACTACTCCTTTGCCTATATCATGACAAAAAGGGGGAGTAGGAATGGTAAGGGGAGTTGCAAATTGTTGTTGCAAATTGGGGAGATAACACATTGAGGGGGAGTAACCCTTTGAGGGGAGCATTGCATATATTTTGTAATGTTGTGCCTAAATTCTAAAAATGCAAATGCTTGTTATTGTTCTCACATGATTAATCTCACACTTTACTTGTATTGGAAATGTTAGAAACTCTTTTCAGGGATTGATTATTCTACAAGAGGATTGAAGACTTCAAGTTGCATTTTCTTATCTCTTTGTAATGTAGAATATCATTGTAGTCCCGTAGTTTCTATTTCTTTGTGAGGAATCAATATGAGTAGTCGTTTTGTCACGAAATAGTCAAAGGGGGAGATTGTAAGGATTCCCGTAGTTTTTAATTGGCTTATTTCGTGATCAAACCATGTGTGGGGATCATGTAAGGGTAGCTTAGGAATGTGTTCAAGCTCAAGACCCTTGCAAGTGTTAAGCACTCCAAAGGTAATACTCTAAGTGCTTACTTATCTTGAAGAGATAGTTGAACACACTCACAACTCATGCATATGCTTATTCCTTGTATGTTGTGGTTCTTATTGTTGTGCATTAATGTTCATTAACATCTCTTCTTGCTTGTTATTTTGATTGCATCTTGTGATTATATGTCATAGCATTTTAGGCTTTTAGGATGCATCTTAATTTACCTTTTTACCCCTTGCATGATTTCTTGTGGGGTTCAAAGGTGTGGGCTGTGCACTGGTCGTCAAGCGCCAGACCAGCGCAGCTCACCAGCGCAGATCGCCCAGTGGTCTGTCGTTGGTCGTGCGCTGGTCCACACCAGCGCTAATCGCCCAGTGGTGTGCCGCTGGTCGTGCGCCTGTCTGAGCGCTAGTCGTCAAGCGCCTGTGCAAAAATATGCTTGTGCACTGGTCGTGCGCCTGTCATCCAGCGCAGGCCCACCAGCACACAGAGCAATTTTTGGCGCGTTTTTCAAAACGACCTCACTTCACTTATGGCCCCTATATATATGCTACCTTGATTTTAGGTCACTTAAGAGAGTTCATATTCAAGCTTCATAATTGGGATATTTTTCAAGACAAGAAAAATACACAAAGAACTCATTTTTAATTACTCACACTTTTTCATGATCATCAATCATCATCTAGCATCATCTTTGATCATCTAGATGTCATCTAGCATGGATTCTTCATCATACTTTGCTTGGTAAGCTTTTCACTAATATCTTACATATTTTGTGTTTCTCTTATCTAGCAATCTCAATTAATTACTTGTATGTTATTTTATATTCTTTGAATACAAGTTTGAGATTAGTGTGATGTATGTTTGAGAAGTTGTATTGTGATAGCTAATTAGGTTTTGTGCTTAACCTTGATTAGCTAAACTATTTGACATGTCATTTAGTTTGTGATATCTGGGATTGTTCTAATTGCATATTAATCATCTTAGATAAGCATATAGGGTTTCCCTTGCTCTATGTTGCATTTGGATATTCATATATTCACTTAGGGTGTTATTCTCTTCATAGAGAAAGTAAGTCTTGTGTGTAGCATCCGGGATTAGGTTGCTTAGATCGCAAGCAAATTGGACTAGGTTCACTCATATCGGGATTAGGTAGGTGTGTGATTACTTTCGGGATTAGGTTGTAATCGTTTACACATTTAGTGGATTCGAGGTTCGAGTGTGGCTTACTTACTAGCCCGTGGTTTTTCCCATGAGGGTTTCCACGTAAAAATAAAGTCTTATTTAATTTCTGCATTTTATACTTGATTTGTTGCTTTATCTAGTTAGGGGTAATTTTGTAATTTTGACTTAATACGAAAAATTGGGTAATAAGCTTAAAATCTATTCACCCCCCCCCCCCCCCCCCCCCCCCCCCCCCTCCTCTCTAGATAGTTTTATACACACCGTGCTATATTTAGTTTCAGAAGGCTTTTCTTGGTTCTTCTTCAAAGGTTGTTATATTGCCCCGGATTTCTCGGGTTTTCCAAGAGGGATAGTACTTTGAGAAGAATTTGGTCTCTACCGCCTCCCAAGTAGTCAATGATGCTGTGGGTAGAGCCAATAGCCACTTTTTTGCCTCATCTTTCATGCAGTACGGGAATCATCTCATCCTTAATTGATCTTCCATGAGCTCTCTGAGTCGGATGGTGTTGACGGTGATTTTTCGTAGTTACTCAATCAACGATTTGGTCTCAATGAAGACCCACGTTTATGGATGAAAGTAAAATAGAACGAATAAGAAGATTAACAATAAGAGAAAGATACGTGGTAAAACTCCAAAACTTGGAGAAACATCCACGGGTTGTTGCTTTTA
Source organism: Acer saccharum (assembly GCA_030490815.1). Classification (NCBI taxonomy): domain Eukaryota; kingdom Viridiplantae; phylum Streptophyta; class Magnoliopsida; order Sapindales; family Sapindaceae; genus Acer; species Acer saccharum. The sequence continues at coordinate 19,246,822 of CM059871.1, forward strand.
CAACACAGTCGAATCCACTATGAATATTTGTTGAAAAAATACACACTCAGATCCCTCTCTCTCTAATCTCTTTTTCTTGTCCCCTTTATTTGTGTTTTACCGGGGTATTTATACATAAAGTCATTAGGGTTTGTGGGCATCGCTAGGGTTTGGTGTCGTGGTACCCAAGTCCTGGGTAGTTACAAGTCCTAAAAGGATTTGCTTTCCTACTTGGGTGTAGCACGTTTTCTGGTTTGGTTGAGTCCGGATTTTGACAGGATTCTTACTCCTTTATTTGCAGGAAACTTGCTTGTTTCCTTGTTGGACTCTGAGTAACTGTATCGTAGTTTATTGTAGAGGTGCTGGTTGCTGATTCTGCCCGCATGTTCGGGGAGTGAGTTTTTGTGGCTATCTTCTTAGTTGAATCCCGAGTATGCCCGAGTAAGCCTAAGCATGCTTTGTTGCCTGAGCCGATTTACTTGGTCTGTGATTGGGTTGCCCTGAGGGTTTTTGCTACTTAGGTTGATTCCTCTTCACTTCTGCTTACGTGTCTTCTTATGGTGATGACGTGCCTTTTACGATGATTTTTACCTATAACAATACCCCCTTAAATATTTCAGCCGACTATGTCGAGTCAGGTCTTCTCAGGACAAATAATTAACTTTCGTTTAATCCTTTTATTATAACTTGTCTTCATTCGTCGTTTTCTGTATTAATGTATCCTCATTTGATTCGAAGCATTAAATGACGTGTCTTAATTGCGTCCGCATGCATTCGATTTACCACTTATTCAGAAATCTCTTGATGGTGATGTCTTGGCTCTCTGACGGCTCAAGGCTCTCTTTGGTCGCCACCTGTCTTTTTCTGCTTGGTCGTGGTACAAGGCATTTATGGGACACGACCCTTCTGTTTGCCTATGCGCAACCCATGTCACGACCCACGTCTTTCTGTTTTCCCGCTTCTCTGCATATCCCCTCTAGGGTTTTGGTTTTTTGAACTCGATATCATGTCTATATAAACTTTGTGCTTGAGAAGATCTCCACCCCTTTTTTTTTCTATCATTTTCTTCTATCTTCGAGAGAAAAAGTTCGCCTTCATCTGTTATAAGTTTTCTGGGGAAATCCATCAAAACTGTGCTTAGTTCTTCAATCTGTTTTGAGTTAAAACGTTTCTTAGTCTTGCTTCGCCGGGATACTCAGTTTCAACCCCCGGATCCTTACTTGAAGGCCCTTCCTCTGCAGTTCATGTATCTCCGGTTTTTTGATATATCAAGGTTAGTTCTCATGGATTCTGCAGCTAGGCACCGTCTTTTTACTATTGGTATGATTGCTATTGAATGAAACGATACTCTTACTACCACGGTTGTCCACAGGTTACTGAGAGATCCTCCTCTCGATCAACCTCGCTTTTTAAACGCCGATGTTTCTAGGCTTTTCCGTGAAGTCCCTGCTACTTCTGAAGTTCCTCCTGCTTCTGAAGTTCCCTCCATTTCTTCTGACTCTTCAAATCCTGAATCTTATCAACCCGAAGTTCAGTCAGATTCTTCTGTTTCTGCTAATAGTCGCGCTCGACCATGGAAGCGAATGGGAAAGCGAGCTAGCGAGCGCAAGGTGTACAAGGGTTCTTATTCCCGAGAGAGTCATATTGGCTCTCAAAATCTATGCGAGAGTGATATGGAAGAAGAACATAGAGCAGCTCGCCTCATTTTCTCTCCCGAGCAGGCATGTGCTTACGATATTGAGCCGAACGTGGTTGGTCCCGACGAAGTAGGTAAATATATAAGTCGGTTTGACTTGGATGGTGGTTGCGTTACGGTGCACCTTGCCGAAGGCCGTGCGGTGTGGAACCCTCAACCAGGTATGGTGGCAATTTACGAGGCAATGCTTTCATGCGGCGTAACGCTTCCGCTTCAACCTTTTATTACCTGGTTTTTGGCGGAAGCCCAACTTGCCCCTGTTCAATTGACTCCGAATAGTTACAAGATTTTGATATGCATGTGGCACATGTGGCATCGAATGAAGCAGCCACCTCCTACTCCTCGTGAGATTAGGCACTTCTATTCGCTGAGACCGTTGGGAAAGTCGAGAATTTATTTTCTCCTTTCAACCAAGCCCGAGTATTGGATTCCAAAAGATGTGGAAGTCCGTGGGCAGGTCGAGTCAACCACTGATGAGAAGATGAAGGGGTTCGTCTGAGGCTTCCCTTCTTCAAACAAGTTCTGGAAGAACAGTTGGTATTTTGTTGGCGGTCGTTAGGGCCAAACGATCTCTTTCGACCTTGATGGCACTCAAGTGACACACAAGGTTCCTCGATATTTTTGTTCGCCCGAACACTGGAACCGAGCGACTTTGTCTTTCACTGATGGTGAGCTCGTGGCTATGGTAAGGGCTGTAGTGCGGCCACTAGAAAAAAGAGGCAGGCCATACCTCTTCAGTGAAAGTAAGATGATAAAAGCTCGCCTTTTCCCTCAGATTTCCTTCCGCCAACGACGCCGTGAGTTTTTCTTCTGGTTTTATTTCCATGTAACTTTTAAGGAACCATTCTTTTTGCTTAGTCGGCTTACTAACCCTAAGTTCTCTCATTTTCTAGTGTTCGATGTAGATATTGTTTGTGACGTTCAGGCGCGCCAGATGAAGTCCGTAGTTAAAGCGAGCCGAAGAGAGGCTATGCACCAGGAGGCGATCGGGATAGCTCCTCCACAGGGTGATTCTACTGAGAGTTCTCCTGAAGATTTCCCTAAAGAAGAACATGATGGGGATGTTCCCGAGTACGTACGCCGGAAGACTCAGGGTCCCGATGATGAACCAGACTTGACAGGGGACGTGCATGATCTGGGTGGTCCTATTGTAAACAAGGTAACTACCTAAATGGATGATCCTGTCTACTCGAAGCTCAAAGTGAAAGAGAAGGTTGGGGAGCCTTCCGAGCCGGTAGCCTTTTCTCGCGGGATCTCCTCATCTCGTGTTGTTGCAGATGAGCCTGATGCTACATCTCAGGGTGCTGAAACAATCAGGGAGCCCCTTGGTATGATGACTCCTAAAATTTCAGCCCCTACTAAGTCGATCCCTATCCCTTCTGTGGGTGGTGGCGCTGAGCTGAGACATCTTGACCCGAATTCTGATGATCCTACCGTCGACTTGAACGCCCGTAGGAGGCAGTCCGGAAAGAGAAGGGCTACATTTTCACCTGGCCGTCCTGCCCCAAAGATTCCTCGAGTGGTCGCATATGTCGACTCATCTTCGGGCGATGAAGGCGATACTGGAGTTGAACAGGCAATGACTCGAACTCCCCCGCGGGATCAGGTAAGGGTCAATGCTAAAGATTCCATTGACTCTCCTCAGGCAACCTCGACTGCAAGATTACTTGGAGCTGGTGCTGGTGCTAGTGGCTCGGGCCCGTCGGTCCAACCTGACGAGCCTACCCCTGAGACTATGTTGAAGGCTATGGCTTCAGGTCGGGCCTATATAGGGGAGGATAGTTGGAGTTACTTCAGAGTCGGCCCTATATCGAGCTGTTTGCACAACTTCTTTAACAGCGCCTCCTATGTAAGTTTAAATTAGCTTCCTTGTTCTGTGATTCCGTATCTTCTTATTTTCACCTAATTGTGTCACTTGGATGCAGATGGTGGCTGAGAAGTCGAAGGTCTGCTAAGTTAGTCAGGCTCAAGCTGACAGAATAAAGTACTTGGAGGCCCAACCGAAGGAAAGTGAAGGTGGCCGCGCTCGGACCGAGTTGGCTTGTCGGGAGAAGATTAGAGCGAACTAGGAGTTCATGGATAGGTGTTTGGCAGGTCAGATGGAGGTCGAACAAAAAGCTTCTATGGTTGTCGATGAGGTTAGACACTTGAAAGACTTGATATCTTCTACCCAGGAGGCAATGCTCCGGGCTAAGCAAAGAGTTGAGGAGGCTGAGCGCAAAACCCAAGATTTTGAGCACTAGGCTTTGACTGTTAAATCCCTATCGAAGGAGGCCAAGCTAGAGTTAGAAATATAGGCCGTGGATCACTTTAAAAGATCTCCGGCCTATGATGCCTTGTTTCTTCGAGAATTTCAGCGCGAGATGGTCTCAGCTGGAGAATTCTTCAAGATGAAGAATAGGGCAACCGACAGGGATAGAGCCAACTGGGATCTTTCAGTCAAGAAGCATGTGGATACGTCGCTGGAATCTCTCCAGGTCTAGAAGAAGGAGTGGCATGCGTATTTCTGGAGCAAGGGGAAGATGCCATATCCCATGCATCTAGAAATTCCTACTGCCAGCGCCTTTTCTACTTTTCACGCCTACCAGAGGGCAGGGATTGATGGCGAGGATCCTGACGTTGGGCCGTACCCGGGAAGGATTACAGCGACTGGATGGGTGAGTAAAGTGTCTAGTTTCAAAAGATTGGATTTAAATGTTTTAAATGTTTTTCAAAACTGACATTTGTATGGTCTTGTGACTATAACTATTTTATAAAAAGATTTAAATTAAGTTTTGTAAAATTCTAGACGAACTAGACATCTATACCTTTCCAACGGTATATTATTCGTAATATTTCATGACCGTTTGGATTGGTTTTGAAATCTCCAAAGTGACCACCAAAACAAGGCAACTATGTTGTTGTCCGTTTCTGACCTTTGGTCACTCTATTGACCATAACTTTTTCTACAGACATCAAAATGTCATTCCATAAATTGGATTAGAAATTAGACATCCATACGTTTCCAACGATATATAATACAAAAGGTTTTGATGTCGTTTCGTCATGTTTTGAGGCGCTTGAAGTTGAAGCTGATGCATTGTCGTGCCCAAACCGCTGTTCACTCGCCCTATGTAGAGCGGGCACCTGATTGATTTTTTCATCTGCCCTACACCCACCCAAAATCAGCCCTACGTAGAGCGGTTTGTGCTGAAACTTTTTGGAAACTTTCCAAAACGACATAGCTTCAATTGGACATCATATATATATGCCTCTTTGATCTTAGGTCATTAAAATAACTCAAAAAATCATATTTTTAATTGAGAGCATTTTCAAAGAGAGCATTTTCATCAAGAACTCATCTTTGATCACCCAAATCATTTTCCATATGCATAAATCATCATTTAAGCATCATCCATGATATCTAGGATGTGCTAGTGCATAGGTCTTCATCAACACACATGCTATGGTAAGTTGAACACTAATTTCATCTAATCTTAGTGTTTTTACATATCTATTTATCTCATTGATTACTTGTATATGCTTAGATTAATTTCTTATTACAAGATTGAGATTATGTGTTGTATGTTTGGGTGTTGTATTTTGATAGCTTCATAGGATTGCTTAATCTATGTTTAGCTAAGCTTTATGACATGTCATTTAGCTCTTGATATTTAGGATTGATTCAATTGTCATATCATCATCCTAGATAAGCATCTAAGGTTCCCTAGCCTTGTTTGTTGTTTGAATATCATCATATATTCACATAGGCTGCATTATCTCTTAATTGAGAATTAAGACTTGAGGCTAAGATTGCTTAGACCTCAAGCAATTTGGACTAGAGCCACTTTTAAAGGCCCGCGTGGTAGAAGTGGGGCGTTATTGACCGGAGTGTTAGACGAGGTCTACATAGGTTGTAAATTCCATTTCAATTAGTGGATTTCAAGGTTCGAGTGTGGCGTACTAAATAGCCCGTGGTTTTTCCTAGTGGTTGGGTTTCCATGTATATATCAAGTGTTATTTAATTTTCGCACCATATTACACTTGCTATATTATATTGACTATTAAGGGTATTTTCGTAATCTTGACTATACATGAAAATTGGGTAAAATTAGTTAAAATCTATTCACCCCCCCCCCCCCCCCCCCCTCTAGATTAATATATCGAACACACTGTTAATTTGTTTCATAAACCTAACACTAGTTCCATTTATTTGATTAACTTGTATTTAATATTTTCAAGCATTGTCTCATTCAATTGCTTTATATTAATTCTTGATTTGTGTTGAGTAGGCTTGACAAACCTTTTAGATGCATGTTTAGGGATATCTCTTGTCTTTACATTCATGGCATGTAGGGTAGAAATTGATATGTGTTCATGATTGGGATTAGAAGTAGATTAATGTAATTTAGGAGTAGTTTAATCAAACATCCCATGATTGTGTATGTGTTGATTGATAATCCGAAGTGCATGTTTTGGATTGATTTGAGTGTTTGAGAATTAGGGCTAGGTAGATATATCAACTCTTGGCCTTGATTATGCTCTCAATTGTTTAGGTGAAATTCATGATGAGTGTATACCATGCCATTGTGGATTTTGGTTCTATAACCTTCGTGCTTGTGACCATTGGTTGTTGCTCGCGCGATATACCCTCGGTGAATAGTAATCGAGGGTCCACTATGCTTAATGCTACCATTAGTTGTTGCTTGCATGTGACAAGTGAGTAGTGATCGTTGGTTGATCATTTCATATTTATGCTTGTACTTAAAGAGGAAATTCTCATAAACCAAACTTGTAGTTGTGTAATAGAGAGTTTAGTGATTGAGGAGATTCTCTCATAAACCAACCTTGTAGTTGTGTAGTAGAGAGTTTGGCTTAATCCACACGCAAAAGTTGAACCCAATCTTGGGTGTTTATGTGGTTGGTTATTGTAGGTGGCACGAATATTTTGGTGGTCATGAGTACTTTGTGTGTACATTGTCTACATCTCTCCTAGCCATTTATTTTTGTGACTTAGGGTGTTTTCCTTTAGGAGTAGATTAATTTAATTAGGAGTAGCTTAATTTAGAAAGGCATGCACCCGGTCACATTTATCCATTTAATCACCATTCTCACCCCTCCATCTTATCTTATCTTTCTATCTCATTCTCATGCTCACACACACACACACACGAACATGCTTACACTTCACACACATCACTCTCACCCTTACCATGTTCCTATTTACTTTGCTTTCAATAATCACTAAAATGTGAAATGATCGACGGATGACACCTCCCTGTGGACGATACCCTCGCTTACCGCTTTACTTGTTTTCAAACTTCAGAGCACATTGTATAGGAATTTCTTATAAATATCTTTTGAATTCGCAATTTGATAACGACACAAAAACCATGTTCAATGAATCAGACGAAGAGAAAACGTCCTTCATAACTGATCAAGGGCTATACTGTTATACTGTTATGCCATTTGGATTAAAGAAAGTAGAAGCAACGTCATAGGGATTGGTGTAAATGCCTCACTTTTTGATTTGCTTATTTCGTTGACAAAATCACAATGGGGTTCAAATATGTAAGGGTAGCTTAGGATTGAAGAATTCTCCTCAAATGTTAATGGATCTCATTGTGCACTTCAAGTGCTTCAAGGAAGGTAGCTTACTTATCTTGACTCTTAATTGAATAGATTTAGTTGCACACACACACTTCTCTAGCATGCATGTGTGATCATTGCTTTTTGTTTGTATGTATTTCACTATCCACACTTGCACCATCTTTGTGTTTGATATGTGCAAAATGAGTAGTGAGTTGGTCCCCTATCCCACGCATCACCCACGCATTGCACTACTCGTCCAGCGCTGGACCAGCACAACTCAGGCAGAGGTTTGCTACTGGTCATGCGCTGGTCGTCATGCGCAGCTCACACTAGTGCAACTCTGGCAGAGGTTCTGCACTAGTCATGCGCTACTCGACCAGCGCACGTAACGAGAAGATGAAACGTTTTTCCCAAAATGACCTCACTTTGTCTAGGTCTTATATATATATATATATGTCTTGATGTTCCCACTTCATTTTTTAGAGCAAAAATTACAACTTTTGAAAGCTAAAGAGTGTCTTCAAAGCATAGTCATCAAGACTTGATTTTTATCATACAAAACACAAACACCTATCATCCTTTCATGATTCATACATCATCTAGCATCTTCTAGGTATGATTCGTCATGGGTTTTCTTTATTGCTCACATGACTTGTAGTTAGAACATCATCTTCATCTTTTCACATGTTCTTGATTTACAAGATAGCTCCTTTATGACTTGACTAGTATCAAGATTAGTTTTTGTATTGTGTTTTGTGATTTGTGATTTGTTTGTGATAGTTATTGCATATAGGTTTTTATTTGCACATATAGCTAAGTTGTATGCATGTCATATAGCAACATGATATCTATGAGTATTTGACATGTTCATCCATGGCTAGATAAACTTAATTGTTCGACCTTGCATTTATGCACTTTGAGTATTGCTCATATTCACATTAGGTTGTTTATCTACTCTTTGAGAGTTAAGTCTTGTATTTACCTTGGGTAGTTTGCAAGCAAGAGCCTAGAATCACTATTAAAGGCATGCGGGTAGCAAAAACATAATAGTAATCATATAGGTTTGATGTGGTCAACCTAGATTGTAATCGTATTTGCAAATAGTGGATTTGAGGGTTTGATTGGCAATTATGCCTGTGAGTTTTTTACCCTTTTGGGGTTTTCTCACGTAAAATAAACCATTGTGTCATTTAGATTATTTCCGCACTTATTTTTCATAATGATTTGTGTTAGAGATTAGGGGTGTTTGCAATTACTACTAACTAACCAAAATAGTTGGCGATTAATTTGGCTAAAACCTATTCACCCCCCTCTAGGTTTATTTAGATGCTTGGTATATATATTTTCATTTGGTATTAGAGCAGGTTCCTTAACATAATTAGGAGATCCCATGCTTTTGTTAGAGTGTTTTGTATTTGTTTGTTTGTTTGTTTTTTTTTTTTTCTTTTTTTTTTTTTTTTGTCATGTGTGTGTCTTGCTTATTTGTCTACATTCATCTCATTCTCACTCAAACACAATGAGTGGGAACGGAATTGGAAGCGAGGGTGCCTTTAGCACCAGACCCCTCTTGCTCACCGTGGTGAACTACGCCTCATGGAAAGGCAAAATGGAAGCATATGTGTGCCAAATTCATGACCATGCATGGATGGCGATTGAAGATGGTTACATCCCACCTATGATGACTTCTACAGGAGGTGGAGTGGAAGTCCCCAAGCCAAAGGCACAATGGAGTCCCCAAGAGTTCGAGGCCTCCAAGTGGAACAACAAAGCTATGCACGTAATCCTTTGTGCCATGGATGATAACCAATACAAATTGATTCAAACCACAAGGATTGCAAAGGAAGCTTGGGAGATCCTAGAGACGACTCATGAAGGAATGGAGGTGGTCAAAGACTCCAAACTCCAAGTCCTCCAAACTCAATTTGAGACGATTAGAATAGAAGAGGACGAGTGCTTCAATGACTTCCAAGTAAAGCTTATGAATATAGTGAATCAAAGTCACCAACTTGGTGACCCTTACTCGGATAGGAGGATCAAGCAAAAGGTTATGAGATTGCTTCCTGAGAGATTCGAATCCAAAGTGACAGCCTTGGAGGAAAATAGTGACTACTCAAAAATGAAGCCAAGTGAAGTGATTGGAAGGCTCTTGGCCTATGAATCTAGGAAGGCTCCTACAACTACACCTTCAAAGAAGCAAAAGAGCTTTTCCTTGAAGACCATCAAGGTGGAAAATGGGGAAGAAGACTCGGATGAAGAAATTGATTTAATGGCAAAAAGTTCAAGCAATTTATGAGATTTGAGAAGAAAGGTTTTAGCTCCAAGGGAAAGTTTTTGAAGAAGAAGCCTCCTTCCAAGAAAGTGGAGCAAACTCAAGAAAAGGATAACAAGAAGGGTGTTCAATGCTACGAGTGTAGTGGCTATGGACACATTGCTCCCGAGTGTGCTAATTTGGAGAATGTTAGGTTTTTGATTTGTGTTGGCATGTATTCCATATCAAAACGTGTTTATCTTGTAATATTTAGTGGTCCTAATGTTGAAGATTCAAGAAGACAAAGAAAAGCTTGGCCACAATTCATGCAAGATGCCGGCTTCAAAGAGATATGTGCTTCATCGATCTACAAAGGTATATATAAGACCTCATATCTCTTACAAGGCTAGGCACACACACACATGGCATCCTTGTGCGTTCCTTCATGGTTAAACATCATGTATATATCACTTTCACACACTTGATAATATATGCTCATGCATTTATACTATCTTGACAAACTTTGCTTATTGCATTTTCTAGGACTATGTCTAGGAAATAGCATATGTGTGTGTCTTTGTGCTTGTATATTTCCATATTTTTGTATTTGGACTTGAATATGGTCTATTATAATTCCTTATCAATTTTCGGTCGTTTCGGTTACTCATTCACTTAGTTTCGAGTCCAAACGATGTAACTACGCTACTTTTCATTCTCATTCGTTGAGTTGACTTCATCGTCATTTTCTAAGATGATTTCTCAACCATTTTTTAAAGTTGTGTAGTTTCATCGTGCGTGATGGAGTCATAGTTCATAATTCGAAAACGGATTCAAAATCGGAGTTCGGATGCCCAAGATACGGCTAAAGAACGTGAGGGAGCGCGCGAAAGGAGAGCGTGGCCAAAGGCCACATTGCCCAAGCCGTGTGGGAGCCGTGGGACCCACAACCAGAGGACCTCTCTGGTCCCGTGTGGCCCACACGCCCCTCACGGGGATGGGTGATGTGGCCACCTCTGATTGGCCCAAAAATTCCCTCTCTCTCCTCCTTTTAAATCCCATCCATTCCCTCCAATTCATTTCCAAGAAGAAAAAGTCTAGAATCCCGTCAGAATTTTTCTCTCCAATTGTCTCACCTTCCAAACACCATAACTTCCTCATACGAAGTCGGAATTGAGTGATTCAAGTTGTAGATTGTTTGTAATCAAGTCCTCTACCTTTTCCAAGTGGTTTGGTAGCTGTTTGATCAATTTTTCTAGTGGTTCTACACAGAAAACAGAACCAGCTCGTGAATCCAAGGTATTGGTCTTATCTTTGGGATTTCTTCTTTTATAACCTTCAATTTGCTTGGGGTTTCTTCTTCTATATATACTTGTATGTTTGGTGAATGCTATTGAGAAAGATAGCTTCACAATCAATCCTAATCAAAAGTCTATTTAAAGACATTTGTGAACTAGTTTCCATGATTCTAGGTTTTTCATATGATTGTGAGTTGTATTATGATTAGGTTGATATCTTAGGTTGTTTGTGACTTGATTGAATCAATTTTGTGATAAATGACCTTGAGATTTGTTTTGATCCTTTGATTGATGAAATCTAGGATTATTATATTTGTATGTGTTTTAGAGTTATCTAGGATTTAATTGATTTACATCTTAAATCCTTGCTCTATATTTTTGGCTAGAATATTGATTGATTTTGTAAGGATTCCTATAGTTTTTAATTGGCTTATTTCGTGATCAAACCATATGTGGGGATCATGTAAGGGTAGCTTAGGAATGTGTTCAAGCTCAAGGCCCTTGCAAGTGTTAAGCACTCTAAAGGTATATGTTTAGTGCTTAGTGCACACACTCACTTAGCATACTTGCATTTGTGTGCATTCTCTTCACATGTCACTTTTCACACTTGCACTTCTTTGTTATATGTCGTTGTGTGTTTATGTGTCTTGTAATTCGTTTCCCGTTGTTGTTCGGAAACGTCCGCGCATGCACCGTGTGTGCTTGTTTTGGCGCAAAGATCGTCGTTGGAGAAGCCCTTGGTTTCTCCCTTGGTTTCACCAAGATTGGTGAAACGGCGGTTTGGATCGGCGGCCTGGCCGCCGAATGAAACCGCCGTTTCATACCTGACTGATTTTATCTCTCGGGTTTATTCGGCGGTTTTATCGGCGGTTACGAAATCGTCGAATGAAACCGCCATTGTTCCCCTATTGTGTCAGGTCCAATTCGACGGTTGGATCGACGGTTGGTGGCCGCCGAATGAAACCGTCGAAGTTCCCCTGTTTCTCTCGGGACCAATTCGGCGGTCACATTCTGCGGCCTGGCCGCCGAATGAAACCGCCGATTGGCGCGTTTCTTTGAAACTTACTTAAACGACCTCACTTTGGTTTGGCCCCCTATATATATGCCATTTTGTCTTTAGGTCAATTAAGAGAGTTCATATCAGATTTCATACTTAGGATATTTTTCAAAGAGAAGAAAAATTCCAAGAACTCATTTTTAATCACTCAAACACTTTTTCCATGATCATCAATCATCATCTAGCATCATCTTAGATCATCTAGATGTCATCTAGCATGGATTCTTCATCATACTTTGCTTGGTAAGCCTTTCACTAATATCTTACATATTTTGTGTTTCTCTTGTCTAGCAATCTCAATTAATTACTTGTATGTTATTTTATATATTTTGAATACAAGATTGAGATTAGTATGATGTATGTTTGAGAAGTTGTATTGTGCTAGCATATTAGGTTTTGTGCTTAATATTGATTAGCTAAACTAATTGACATGTCATTTAGTTTTGATATCTAGGATTGTTCTTAATTGCATATTAATCATCTTAGATAAGCATATAGGGTTCCCCTTGCTCTATGTTGCATTTTGGATATTCACATATATTCACTTAGGGTTGTATTCTCTTCATAGAGAAAGTAAGTCTTGTGTGTAGCATCCGGGATTAGGTTGCTTAGATCGCAAGCAAAATTGAACTAGGTTCACTCATACCGGGATTAGGTAGGTGTGTGATTACTTCCAGGATTAGGTTGTAATCGTTTGCACATTTAGTGGATTCGAGGTTCGAGTGTGGCTTACTTACATAGCCCGTGGTTTTTCCCGTGAGGGTTTCCACGTAAAAATCAAGTGTTGTTTTAATTTCCGCACCATATTACACTTGCTTGTTTATATTATCTTGAGGGCATTTTCGTAATTTTGACTAACACGAAAAATTGGGTAAAAAGCGTAAAATCTATTCACCCCCCCTCTAGATAGTTTTATACACACCGTGCTATAATTTGTTTCAGATTTGATCTCATGTATCTAGCATTTTATTGTATGTTTATAACATCTTGAACTTGTACTTCATGAATATATTTTGTTCAAGTGTTGTATGTGTGAATGAGACTTTGAGCTTTATGTGTTAGGTGTTTACACATGCTCTAGGTTTTATTCTTGTATTTTGCATCTAGACTTTTATTTCTTGTGATATCACATGTTTAGGTCTATTTGTACCATGGAATGTATTGATCACATGTTCTATATTGAATTGGTTGTTTGCATCATTTGCATTCACATGATCACACTAGGAAGTCCTTGTAAAAGGCATGAAGTCTTGGTTAGAGTCGGGATGACTCGGATAGCCAAGCAAGAAGACTTGTCTAGAGTCGGGATGACTCAGATAGGCAAGCAAGAAGTCATGGCTAGAGTCGGGAGGACTCGGATAGTCATGCATGGGAGGCTCCCTAGAGGCATGAGTGCCTTGGATAGGAAGTTGGCTATTATATTGGTAGGCCTAGGCGTATGGTTAGACATAGACTCCAAAAGAGCGGGGTACACGAGAGGTGTATGCACTTTTGAGGAATTTCTAATCTTCCATCGATGTTGGTTTTGTGTGTTGTCCAATATATGGTGGTTCCGCATCATTGAGGGATTTCATGCTTTCCAATAGGGTTGGGTAGACTTAGACTCCACTAAGTTGGGTGAGCTAAAGATTGGTCACTTTGTGGATTCTCTATTTTTATCATCCAATATATATAGTATCCAATGGTTGTAGTTCAACCCGTGGATGTTTCCTCCTTGGAGGTTTTACCACGTTAAAAAATCTCTTGTGTTAATTCTTCCTATCTCTATCTTTTATATTTTATTTGTGTATGTTATTATCTTGTTTCATATTATTCACTTGTGATGTATAGTGAAGCAAGTATTTGTAAAGTGTGATTTGTGGATTCATTCCTTTGATCATTTTTGTATATATGATTCTTTTGTATATTGTAATTTTTGTATACTTTCAATTGGTATCAGAGCAGGTCGTCGAACGGCACTCGACGAGATCCGGTTTATACTTACGTGTGGATTGCTTAGTGAAAAGAATACGCGGTGTGTATAATATAAAGCTAGAGGGGGGGTGAATAGATTTTATCAAATATTACCCAATTTTCGCATGCAAGTCAATTTGACGAAAATGCCCCTAACTAGTCAAAATAATATATCAAGTGTAATATGTGCGGAATTTAAATAACACAAGATATATACGTGGAAACCCAACCACTGGGAAAAACCACGGGCTGTATAGTGCGCCACACTCGGAACTCGAAATCACTAATTGAAATGAAGTTTACAACCTATGTAGACCTCGTCTAACACTTCGGTCTGTAACCCCTCACTTCTACCCAGCGGGCCTTTATTAGCAACCCTATTCCAATTTGCTTGAGGCCTAAGCACTCTTAGCCCCAAGACTTACTTCTCAATGAAGAGAAACAACCTAAGTGAATATGTATGAATATTCAAAATGCAAATTAGAGCTAGGTTACTTTATATGCTTATCTAGGATAATGATTTTGCAATTAAAACAATCCTAAATATAAATGGCTAGATGACATGTCAAATAGCTTAGCTAATCAAGATTAATTAAAAACCTAATTAGCTATCACAATACAACACACAATCATGTCAACACAACAATCTCTATTTTGAATAATAGATGTTAATCTAAGAACAAGCAAATAATAAAAGAGATGCCTTGATAAATAAAACACTAATTATAAATGATAATAGTGAAGAACATACCAAGGGAAGTGTGTTGACCAAGACCCATGCAAGTAAACATCCTAACTATACTAGAAAATGTTTAGATGATATTTTGATGCATATGAAAATGGGTTTTGAGAGTTAAAGACAAGTTCTTGGGAGTTTCTCTCTTGAATATATTTTTGCTCTCTCAAAGTGTGTTTGTTGCCCCTAAAAAAAAGAATGAAGAAGAATATATATATATATATATATATATATATATATATATATGTGAGTTTCTTTTTTTTTTTTAACATCAGGTCTGCACGTTTTATATATATATATATGTATATATTTTAACAATACAAAATGCACCAAGTCTACACGTTATATATATATATATATATTTAACAAAACAAAATGCACACAAATAAAAAATTTAAATGATGTTAATCAAGTGAGGTGAGCTCACGTGAGATAAAATCAAGAGGTCAAACGATTTGTCAAAGTATATCCACTTAGTCAACATGCAAACACAACAAACATGAGCTCACATATAAGCACAACACACAAATAAATGCCTATGAAAAATCAAAAACAAATTGAAGCAAATCAGGTGAGGCGCGTTGAGAGAGGGCGTGGCACCAACGGGGGCAGAGACTTCTCTTTGCCGTGAGCAGCCCGTGGCTCACGCGGTCATGCCACCCTCTTGCGTGCCTTGCTAGGTGTGGCTAACATGCCACACTAAATTGACTTCGGATCCGAGTGTTCTTCAGTCCAGTTGATTTCGAATCTTGGAATCCAATTCCGTCTTCGGAATTTTGACCCGGACTTAATCATAAATATAGAAAATTATATAACTTTCCAATTTAAGCTCGCAATTAAAATCCGGTTTCCGATAAAAATACGGAATATCCCAAATGTCTCAGAAATCATCCGAAACATATAGAAAAGTCTCCGAATCGCTCGGAACTCATCTATGGACAAATCCACACATAAAAAATATAACAAAGAAGTGCAAGTGTGAAATGTCATGTGAAGAGAATGCACACAAGTACAAGTATGCTAAGTGAGTGTGTGCAATCTAAATCTCTTCAAAGAAAACTAAGCACTAGAGATATACCTTTGGAGTGCTTGTCTCTTGAGGACTTGAAAGGGTCTTGAGCTTGATAATGAATCACTTAAGCTACCCTTACATATAATCCCTAACACGTGGTTTGTCCACGAAATAAGCCAATCAAGATATGGGAATCCTTACACTTAGGTTTTTGCAAGTATGGTTTTCCAGGATGGTGTGATGACCGAAAGGGCTTTGAATTCTAGGCCTCCTCTTCTCAAGGGTCACAACTATGGGTTTTGGAAATTGAGGATGAAGGCTTACATTCGCTCCATTGATGAGAGAGCTTGGAAGACCGTTGAAGAAGGTTACCTTGCTCCCAACAAGATTGAGAATGGAGTGACCGTTTCCAAGCCTAAGAGTGAGTGGTCTACTAATGAGTTTGAGTTAGCAAAATGGCATCATCGGGCGGTGAATGCTATTTTCGGAGGTGTTGATAGTAGGTAATTTTCCTACATTCAAAACCTAGAAACCGCAAAGGAGGCATGGGAAGCTCTCCAAGTCACCAATGGGGGGATTGAAGCGGTGAAGAAGTCTCGTCTTCAATTACTCACTTCCCAATTTGAGGTTTTGCAAATGGGTGAGGAAGACAAGTTTGTTGACTTCCAAGACAAGCTACTAGACATCGCCAACCAATGCCAAGCTCTTAGTACTCCTATCTCCGGTGAGAGGCTAAATTGGAAGATTCTTAGATCACTTCCAAAGAGGTTCAAAGCTAAGGTTACCGCCATTGAAGAGAGCAAAGACGTTGACGTCATGAGCTTAGATGAGTTGCTAGGATCTCTTCAAACTTTTGAGGCGTGCATGAAACCGAAGGCTAAGAACAAGGGTTTAGCTCTCAAGGTTGTCAAGGAAGCTAGTAGTAGCGATGATGATGAGGAGATGGCTTTATTGGTTAAGAAGTTTAGGAAGTTCATGAGGAAAGGTGCCAAGCCAAGTGGCAAGTACTCAAGGGACAAGCAAGTTAAGAAGTCCTTTACTCCACCTCATGAGAGGAGTGGCCATGCTAAAAGCAATAGAAAGGTTCAATGCTTCAAGTGTAAAAAGTTTGGACATTATGCTTCGGAGTGTCCTAGTGGTGATTCGAAGAAGGACAAGAAGGGAAAAGCTATGGTGGCTACATGGAGTGAAGATGATGACTCTAGTGATGAGGAGAGCTCAAGTGATGAGTCTTGTAAGGATTCCCGTTGTTTTTAATTGGCTTATTTCGTGATCAAACCATAAATGGGGATCCTTTGTAAGGGTAGTTTAAATGTTGTTATTAGTGCATTAGGCCCTTTGAAGACCTCATAATTGACAAGCACCAAAGGTAATATTCTAAGTGCTTTCTTGTCTTGAAGAGATAGTTGCACACACTCACAACTCATGCATATGTTTAATCTTTGTATGTTGTGTTTCTTTTTGTTGTGCATAAATGCTTATTTACATCTCTTCTTACTTGTTTTTATGATTGCATCTTGTGTTTATAACATCATAGCATTTAGGCTTTTAGGATGCATTTTTGTTTAACTTTGTACCCCTTGCAAAATTGCTTGTGGGATACAATTTTGGGGCTGTCCGCTGGTCCACCAGCGCCGGTCGACCAGCGCCGCTCACCGGCGCAAATCGCCCAGTGGAGCGCCGCTGGTCGTGCGCTGGTGTGGACCAGCGCCGTCCACCAGCGCCGGCCGCCCAGTTTGGCGCCGCTGGACTGGCGCTGGTGGCAACGCCTGTCGTCCAGCGCTCAAGCCAAAATTGGCTTGTGCGCTGGTCCACCAGCGCAGGTCCACCAGCGCACAGAGCATTTTTCTGGTGAAATTTCAAAACGACCTCACTTCACTTATGGCCTCTATATATATGCTAACTTGATTTTAGGTCACTTACAAGAGTTCTTATTCATGCTTCATACTTAGGATATTTTTCAAGAGAAGAAAAATACACAAAGAACTCATTTTTAATTACTCAAACACAATTTCATGATCATCAATCATCATCTAGCATAATCATAGATCATCTAGATGTCATCTTGCATGGAATCTTCATCATACTTTGCTTGGTAAGCTTTTCACTAATATCTTACATATTTTGTGTTTAATTTATCTAGCAATCTCAATTAATTACTTGATTGTTATTTTGTATGCTTTAGATACAAAATTGAGATTAGTATGATGTATGTTTGAAAAGTTGTATTGTGCTAGCATATTAGGTTTTGTGCTTGATATTGATTAGCTTAACTAATTGACATGTCATTTAGTTTTGATATCTAGGATTGTTCTTAATTGCATATAAATCATCTTAGATAAGCATATAGGGTCTCCCTTGCTCTATGTTGCATTTTGGATATTTTCACATATTCACTTAGGGTAGTATTCTCTTCAAGAGAAGGTAAGTCTTGTGTGTAGCAATCGGGATTAGGTTGCTTAGATCACAAGCAAATTGGACTAGGTTCACTCATACCGGGATTAGATAGGTGTGTGATTACTTCCGGGATTAGGTTGTAATCGTTTGCACATTTAGTGGATTCGAGGTTCGAGTGTGGCTTACTTACATAGCCCGTGGTTTTTCCCGTGAGGGTTTCCACGTAAAAATCAAGTGTTGATTTAATTTCCGCACCATATTACACTTGCTTATTTATATTATCTTGAGGGTAAATTCGTAATTTTGACTAACACAAAAAATTGGGTAAAAAGCTTAAAATCTATTCACCCCCCCTCTAGATAGGTTTATACACACCGTGCTATATTTAGTTTCAGTCTTCTAGTGAAGAAGAGCTAGTAAGCAACTTTGTTGCATTCATGGCTTCTCACTCTACTCTAAAGAATGTAAATCAAGATTTGTTGGATAAGGAGATTGATCCAAGTCATCAAGAGTGTTTAAATTATAATCCAACCTACATTGATCTTTTGGCTAAGGTGAAGTTTCTTGAAGAGAAGTTGAAGATAGCCTTAAGAGAGGTTGATGAAAAGGATGATTTGATCAATACACAAGTGGATGAGTTTGTTGTTACAACTCGTAGGCTCTTAGGTGAAAAGAATGCTCTTGCCAAGAAGCTTTGTGAAGTTGAGGGTATTGTGCTTGAAAATGATAGGATCATCTTTAATTTGTCCTTAGGAAGCTCAAGTGACACGGTAGTTGAGAAGAAGCTCATAGAAGCATCACTTCCTACAAGCGAAGTCATTGTTGAAGAGAAAGCTCCTAAGAAGAGATGTTCCAAGAAGAAGAACAAGTTGAAGAATAAGGTACCCCTTGAAACTCCCATTTGTGCTTCTTCAACTCCGGAAGGTAAAATTTCTCCTTTTGTTCCCATATGTCATTTTTGCAATACTATAGGTCATATCTGTAGGGAAAAATACCGTAGTACACGCAGCGGAAGCGAGACTAAAAATAGATTTAGTATGTTTTAAAAAATTTTCCTTTTTATGAACCTTAACCCTTTAATTAATTAAACATACATACAATCAACAAAAGAAGAATACCTTTTGTCGCGTGATCCGATTGACTTACGTCGATAGTAATCTGCAAGATCTTCAATCCTAGCACGAACGTGGATCACCTAGGAGCGTGGTCTCCCTTTTCTTTGAATTGCAAACCTGAGAATGGACAAACAAACTTTTCTTTTCTGTTGTTAGTCACAAAACAATCAAAAGAAGACTAAGATTATTCCGGTCACTTTTGAGTTCTCAATCTAATGATCGAAACTCGCGTGAACCTAAATCGATGTTGTACACACAAGCTTATTGATGAACAAGCAATTAGTGTACCATCAAAGAATAATCTATTCACTCTTTTATGTTTTTAATAAAATAAAATCACTTTCTATGAATTGAGAAGAAGAAGAAAATTGTCTCAAGAACAACTAGGGTGGCCGAAATCTATATGTGGGAATATATAGGTGGCCGAAATTTTCCTCTCCTTATCTTTTAGGGTTGTCGAAATCTTCCTCCTTTTTACACTAGGGTTGCCGCAAATCACACTCCTAAAAGGGTTTGTGTTGCACCCTAATTTCCATAAAAGAATAGACTTCAAACCCTAATCCAACTCAGATATTTTATTCTTTTTATTGACTAAATTAAAATACTTCTTATTTGATTAAATAAATAAAATTAATTATTTATTTTCTTATCAAATAAGTCTTTTACTTTTAGTATACTACTAACAATAGTATAACTCTAGGAAATATATTTCCTGTTCAGAAAAAAATTTGTTTCTTAATTAAACAATTATTTAATAAATTAATTAATTCTTATTTAATTATACAATGAAAACAAAATAATATATAGGCTAATATATTAACCTTGCCGCCCCACTTGTCTAAAATTGGGCCTAATATTATTTTCTTATTTCATTTAATCCATTGGACTTTAAATAAAAAGCCCACATGTGAGCCAGACCCATTCTTACTAAAAGAAACAAGCCCACATGTCTTTCATTAATATATTAATATAATTGAGCAGCCCATTACATAAATAATGTGCAAATTATAGTCTTAATATATTAAATGCAATTCTAGATGGACCCTTAAATTGGGCCGGTAGAATATATCAAGTGATCCATGCAAGTCCGTGTGGATTGGGGATCTTGGCGGGCTATCTAAATTTAAGCTTCAATAGACACAACCTAATCACAATCAACAAATGATTAACTTAGGTCCAATCCATTAATTTTAACTCATTACACTAAAGAGCTAAAATTGAACTCTTAAATAAAGATAGAAAAGGAAGATGTTCCTCATTCATACCCTAGACAATCATGTTGGAGATAGTGTATCCTCGTGATTAATATCAGTAATCGCCAAGAGTTCATAGACCGCCTATAACTCTCCAAGTTACCATATTTACTCATATGACCACGTTTTGAACTTGGATATTTTGACTTGTCCAGAAACCATGTTTTCAATAGACACTATCAAAAACTCAACGTTGAGATTTAATATCCAATTACCTCAAAACATCCATATGATGATATTATACTCTCATTTGATAAATGGAGCCACGATGTCCATATCTATAAATGAAGTCCTCTATCGATTAACAAATGAATATCACCAAATTATCGAGGATAGACTATGCGATATAATCGTACTCATTGATAACTCAAATGATATCACTTGCAACCATAAGTCCATCATTTATCTCAGGATTAAGATAGACTCTTCGATTGTCCTGATAATGAAAAGACTATTATCTATTGACGGTTCCAGATAAAGCTTTTCATTGTGATCCAGTTCAATGCACCCAGTGCACTAGATTTTTTTACTCGAAGACACTCCGATGATTTTAGACTCATCATATCTCGTTTGATCCCACTCAAATGCTAGTAAAAGAATTCTACAACTTTAACAAGATAAAGGTGCCCAACCTTTAACTTAAGTTGTGAACATTATTCAAGACTAACTAAAGAATTGTGTCTACCACATACATATCCAGAAGTACGAACAATTCTTCTTTTCTCATAGTCTTTAGACCTTATGATTATTTACTTTGACAATTATAATATTAAACTATAAATGCTATACGATTTGTTAAACCAGAAATCACTTTATTAATATGAAAAAGATTGTTAACTACAATATTACACTCTTGCTATTGAGCATAATCCTAACAATATCAAGCCCAAGTGCTACAAATTCATTGAATATTGCAACTTAGAAAATGCATCTAGGAATAGAGAGATTGTACCTCATTTTATGCATGCCAAAGCAACTATGGGATGAACAAGCTTAGGTTCAGTCTCACACAGTTGCTCAATGAGCTCTCTACCTTTGAGTCCTTGACTAAGGACAGCAAAGGCAAGACCGATGAGGCAAATGTTGTCGAACCATCTTCTTCCAATAATAAGAAGAGGAAGAGGTCTGCTGGGAAGGCGAAGGGTAAGCCCAAACCCAAGAAAGCCCAGAGCAAAAAGAAAGGCGCCTTCATTGACAAGAGCAAGGGAAAATGTTTCCATTACGACAAGGTCGGGCACTGGAAGAGGAACTGTCCTCAGTATCTAAAGGAGGTAGCCAAGAAGAAGAAAATGAAAGGTAAATATGATTTACTTGTTCTTGAGTCGTGTTTAGTGGAAAATGATTCTTCACCTTGGATAGTTGATTCGGGGGCCACTAACCATGTTTGTTCTTCTTTGCAGTGGACTGATTCTTGGACACAGCTTGAGAAGGGAGCCTTCTCTATGCGTGTGGGGTCAGGGGATGTCGTGTCGGTACGAGCAGTGGGCGTAATTAGATTGCGTTTTTGTAATAATCATTTTATATTGTTGGACAATGTATATTTTTCATTCCTGGATTTACACGGAATTTAATTTCCGTTTCTAAGTTGTTAGAACAATTATATTCTGTTTCTTTTGATAATAAATCAGTTATTATTACAAAGAATGGTCTAAATATTTGTTCAGGAAATAATGAAAACAATTTATATGTGTTAAGACCGTTAATACATACAACACTACTCAACACCGAAATGTTTAAGGTTGAAAAACCAAAAAGGAAACGACATAAGATTTCTCCAGAAAACGAAACGTATCTCTGGCATCTAAGGCTTGGTCATATTAACCTTGACCAGATAAACAGACTAGTTAAAAGCGAATCTTTAAATGAGTTAAAGGTTGGCACCTTACCTGTCTGTGAATCCTGTTTAGAAGGTAATATGACCAAGAGACCTTTTACTGGAAAAGGGCTTAGAGCTAAACAACCACTTGAGCTTATACTTTTAGACGTCTGTGGACCGATGAATGTTAAAGCAAGGGGTGGTTATGAGTATTATGTCACCTTTATAGATGACTACTCGAGATACAGATATGTCTACCTAATGCAATGGAAGTTGGAAACTTTTGAAAAGTTTAAAGAATTTCGAGCTGAAGTTGAGAACCAGTTTGAAAAGAATACGCGGTGTGTATAATATAAAGCTAGAGGGGGGGGGGGGGGGGGGTGAATAGATTTTATCAAATATTACCCAATTTTCGCATGCAAGTCAGTTTGACGAAAATGCCCCTAACTAGTCAAAATAATATATCAAGTGTAATATGTGCGGAATTTAAATAACACAAGATATATACGTGGAAACCTAACCACTGGGAAAAAACCACGGGCTGTATAGTGCGCCACACTTGGAACTCGAAATCACTAATTGAAATGAAGTTTACAACCTATGTAGACCTCGTCTAACACTCCGGTCTGTAACCCCTCACTTCTACCCAGCGGGCCTTTATTAGTAACTCTATTCCAATTTGCTTGAGGCCTAAGCACTCTTAGCCCCAAGACTTACTTCTCAATGAAGAGAAACAACCTAAGTGAATATGTATGAATATTCAAAATGCAAATTAGAGCTAGGTTACTCTATATGCTTATCTAGGATAATGATTTTGCAATTAAAACAATCCTAGATATAAATGGGTAGATGACATGTCAAATAGCTTAGCTAATCAAGATTAATTAAAAACCTAATTAACTATCACAATACAACACCCAATCATTTTCATCACAAATAATCTCTAACTTGTATCTAGCATATACTCAAAAGCATACAAGTAATTAAAGAGATTTATTAATATGGAAAACACTAAAGAAATATGAAATTAGTGAAGAACATACCAAATAAGATGTGATGATTCAAAACCATGCATGGATCAATTCTATGGAGGCATAGAAGATCAAATATTAAATTTGATGCAAAAGTGGTTTGATTTGAGTGGTTAAAAATGAATTCTTGATTTGATTTTCTCTCAAAATCTATCTTTGAAGTTTAGGGTTCTTAAGAGTAAAAGAACTTATTTAGATAATGAGAAAGTAAGATATTTATAGACATCAAGAAATGGGTAAGTGAAAAGACAAGTTTGCCCCTGAAATCGCACGATCGACGGTTTCAAACGGCGGCCAGGCCACCGAATTGAACCGCCGAATGGCTCCCAAGAGGAACAGGGGAACTTCGGCGACTTCGTTCGGTGGTTTCGAAACCGCCGATCAGAACCGCCATTTTGGACCCGAGAGATATTTCAATCAAGTCTCGATCGGCGATTTCGAACGGTGGCCAGGCCGCCGAATGAAACTGCCGTTTCACCAAAAATGGTGAAACCGCCGTTTCACCAAAAATGGTGAAACCGCCGTTTCACCAAAAATGGTGAAACCAAGGGAGAAGCCAAAGGCATCTCTACCGGCGATCATCGCACAAAACAAAGCACACCAACGTGCACGCGCGGACGTTTCCGAACAACTTTCAGGAAACGAATTTCTCCACACTAAAAAACTAATCATGCATGAAGTGCAAGTGTGGGTATTAAAAGCATCCTAATGCCTATCATGACATGGCATTTCATAGAACAAGATGCAATCAATTAAATGCAAGAAGAGATATTGAATAAATCAATAAAGCACAATGCACACAAAATACAAACACAACATTCAAGAATAAGAGTTATGCATGTTGTGTGTGTGTGCAACTATATCTCTTCAAGCCAATGTAAGCACAAGATGTACCTTTGGTGCTTGTCCTCTTGAGGTCTTGGAAAGGGTCTTTGATCTTCAACAAATCACCTAGACTACCCTTACAACCAAACCCCAACATGTGGTTTGCCCACGAAATAAGCCAATCAACTAAAGGGAATCCTTACAATCTCCCCCTTTGGCTATTTCATGACAAAACCACCACTCACATTGATTCCTCACAACAAAATAAATCTATGGGTCAATGGAGATTTTCTACAATGCAAAGAGATATATAAAAATAAATCTTGAAGTCTTCAATCTCTTGTAGAACAATCATTCCCTGAAACAAGGTTTCTAAACTTTCCAAAACAAGAAAATGTGAGATGAATCAAGTGAGATTACAACAAGCATTTGCATATTAAAAAATTAAGCACAACATCATGCAATGTTTGTGTATGCAATGCTCCCCCTCAAAGCGTTACTCCCCCTCAATATATATTCTCCCTAATGTGCACAAATGCTACAACAATTTGCACCTCCCCTTACCACATCCTACTCCCCCTTTTTGTCATGATATAGGCAAAAGAGTAGTCCCCAACCGGGTCACTCAAGGCAAAGAGAGATAGTAGCATTCTAGTATTTGGATAATCAATATAAGTCACTTTATGCAATCTCAATTAATTGGAGAGAAACAAGGAGTTTTATTAGAAAAAAAAAATGTGTGAATCAAAAATGCTTTGCATACAAGACATATAGCATTCAAGTCCAAAATACCATGGTATTTGGCAAAGCAAATGACAAAGGTTTCTAATAGGAATTCAAACCAATTTCACCATTGTCATGAGAGAAGCAAGGATATAGAAATTTCATTGATTTCAATTTAAGAACAACTATATCCAACTTTATAAGCTAAACATGTCATGAGCGACTTTGCACCCTATTTGATTTTTCCGGATAAGATATCCGTATGATAGTAGACATGTTCAACCAATAAAGAAAGAGAGACATTTGGATTGTAAAATCCTTGAATGGATACAAGATCCTTTTTCATTTAAGTCTCATAAGCTTTTTCACACAAGTTTTTGCATTTAAGAACGCAATTATCAATTCATGCTTTTTCATTTGAGCATGTATATGAATTTCATGCTTTTCATAAGACATTAGCATGTTATAAAAGAATTATCATGTCATGGAGATAACTAAAGGTCATTCATATCATACTTCCTATGAAAATCTCCTAGTCCAAAATGCATGTTTGAACATAAATATGACATGGATTGTAAACAAGCAAGGTTCACACTTATTGAATTGAAAACATATATATACATATGTGCAACCAAGCTTACTCAAGCAACAAAAAGAGAAGCATAAGATATTTCAAATTTTTTGCAATTGACAAGAATGCAAAAATAGCTCTCTTTGCTTGAGTTCCCCATATGGGGTTAATATCAACCTTCATCAATGAAGGCGATGAGGTCCTATAGACCTACCAAGTCCATTGGACTTAGTTGAACCTATTTGAGACTTGTTAGTCTCGTAGCAAGCGGGTTCATTTTTCCTTATCCACATAGATATTACTTTTTTGGTCTTAGTGGTTAAGGGTTGCATGTCATTCACTAACCTAGGATTATTGACAAAGGATTTCCTAGGCTCATGCAAATGGGCTCTTATTAGCCTCTTTTTCTCTATCATGTTATTAATCCTACAATGCTTAATGTACTTAAAGCACTTAGGCCTAATATGCCCATAAACACCACAATAATGACAAGTTGGTACAAAGTAAGAATTCATACCATATTCGTGTGAAGTCATTGGAGACTCATCATGCATTTGATGTCTCCTTTGGTGTTGAGTCGGTTCATGTCTTCTATGTGGTTGAAC
The DNA here is from genome assembly GCA_030490815.1 of Acer saccharum. Lineage (NCBI taxonomy): Eukaryota > Viridiplantae > Streptophyta > Magnoliopsida > Sapindales > Sapindaceae > Acer > Acer saccharum. Next base: position 19,272,705 of record CM059871.1, read on the forward strand.
CGGAATGGGTTGCCTCCTTGGATGAGGTAGCATGTTTTGCCTTTTTACATAGTGAGTCATTTGTTGAGGAGAGTTGACTCGAGAGGCACTAAACCGTTGAGCTTGGGGTTGTCTTGTTTTAACCACCTTCACTTGTGCATTTTTCGAACATTGTCCTAGTTCTAACTTCTTCCTAGGAGTTTGCACCGGTGACGCTTCTATCTTACCCAACTCTTCACAAAGACGGTCTTCTTAGGAATAGAGCAATCCTTGCTCACTTCGAATCCAAGACCTCTTTTGTCACAAGGGCTTTTTCCTACACCAAGTATGTTGTCAAGCTTCTTGGTGCTTGTGGTCATTATAGTCAATGACTCTTTGGCTTCAACAAGCTCTCTCTTCAAACCCTCTTCATTCCTCTTAGACAAAGCTAGCTCATCTTTTAGCTTGTCTTCTTCCACCATGGATCTTATCACTTCATCATTCAAGTCGTCAACTTGTGTTGAAAGCCTAAGTAGTTCTTCCTTTAACCTTTGAATCTCTTTTTCATTCTTTAACTTAGAGCTTTCAAAACTTTCAAAGTTGTCCTTAAGATCCATCTTCTCCACTTGCTTCCTTAAGTGGTCATTGTATGTTGAAAGCTCTAGATTTTCTTACTCTAAAATCCTTAGAAGCCTATCTTTCTTCTTCATGGAGCTTTCAGCATTGACTATGAAGTCATGCACATCCATATTCTCTACATTTCCATTTGTAGAGTTAGGTAAAGAGTCATCTCCACTAGTGTCATCTTCTAGACTCTCCTCCTCTCCTATGGATCTAATATCCTCATCAAGACCTTCACCTTGGTCTCTTGAGTCAATAAGTGCCATATCCCAATGTGAAGCAACAACTATCTCCTCTAGTGCTACTTCTTCGACTTTCTCTTCTATGGGATCACTAGCAACGGAAATCTTACCAACAACTTCATTTACTTCATTTGTGGCACCCAATGCCTTGAAGTTATTGATAAGCTCATCATCACTTGATGACTTATCTCCCTCTCCGGAGTCATCACTTTCACTCCAAGTGGCGACCATTATTTTTTCTCTCTTGTTTTTCAAATTCCCATAATCTAGTGAGATATGACCTATGCCACCACACTCATAGCATTGGACCCCTTTCTCTTGCCTATGCTCATGCTTCTTGAAGGGAGCCTTTTTCTTCAAGTCTTGGCCTTTGGATCCAAAGCCACGCTTCTCGAACTTGACAAATTTCTTGAATCTTTGAAGCATCAAAATCATGTCTTCGTCCAAGTCACCTTTCTCCTCCTTCCCAACCTTGGAAGCACTCAAAGCAATCCCTTTTTGCTCTTTAGAAGGTGAAGAGTTAGGAGCCTTCCTAGACTCGTAAGCGAGGAGTCTTCCAATTACCTCGCTCGGCTTCATGTTCTTAAAGTCACTATTCTCCTCTAAAGCCGTCACCTTAGACTCAAACCTCTCGGGAAGCGATCTCATTATCTTTTGCTTGATCCTTCTATCCGAGTAAGGGTCACCAAGTTGATGACTTTGGTTGACAATGTCCATCAACCTAATCTCGAAGTCGTTGAAGCACTCATTCTCCTCCATCGTAAATGTCTCAAATTGAGTTTGGAGGACTTGAAGTTTGGAGTCCTTCACTACTTCGGTTCCCTCGTGTGCAACCTCTAAGATGTCCCATGCCTCCTTGGCTATCTTAGTGTTCTGAATCAGTTTGTACTGATTTTCGTCCACTGCACATATAAGGGTGTGCCACGCCTTTTGATTCCACTTGGACAACTCAAACTCGGGTTGTGTCCACTGTGCCTTAGGCTTGAGCACTTCTTCTCCTCCACCCGTGGGAGTCATCATAGGAGGCGAATATCCATCTTCAATGGCCATCCATGCCCTATCATGGATTTGACACACATATGCCTCCATCTTCCCTTTCCATTGGGAGTAATTTATGCCGGTGAGGAGGGGTGGCCTTACACTCGAAGCACCCTTATTTGAACCACCGATTCCACTCATAGTGTATAATGAATGGATGAAATGAATGCAAAATGTATGAATGATCAAAGAATCACACAAATGCAAAACACACCAAAAATGAGCTAGGATCACCTATGTATGTCTAGGAACCCGCTCTGATACCAATTGAAAAGAATACGCGGTGTGTATAATATAAAACTAGAGGGGGGGTGAATAGATTTTATCAAATATTACCCAATTTTCGCATGCAAGTCAATTTGACGAAAATGCCCCTAACTAGTCAAAATAATATATCAAGTGTAATATGTGCGGAATTTAAATAACACAAGATATATACGTGGAAACCCAACCACTGGGAAAAAACCACGGGCTGTATAGTGCGCCACATTCGGAACTCGAAATCACTAATTGAAATGAAGTTTACAACCTATGTAGACCTCGTCTAACACTCCGGTCTGTAACCCCTCACTTCTACCCAGCGGGCCTTTATTAGCAACTCTATTCCAATTTGCTTGAGGCCTAAGCACTCTTAGCCCCAAGACTTACTTCTCAATGAAGAGAAACAACCTAAGTGAATATGTATGAATATTCAAAATGCAAATTAGAGCTAGGTTACTTTATATGCTTATCTAGGATAATGATTTTGCAATTAAAACAATCCTAGATATAAATGGGTAGATGACATGTCAAATAGCTTAGCTAATCAAGATTAATTAAAAACCTAATTAACTATCACAATACAACACCCAATCATTTTCATCACAAATAATCTCTAACTTGTATCTAGCATATACTCAAAAGCATACAAGTAATTAAAGAGATGTATTAATATGGAAAACACTAAAGAAATATGAAATTAGTGAAGAACATACCAAATAAGATGTGATGATTCAAAACCATGCATGGATCAATTCTATAGAGGCATAGAAGATCAAATATTAAATTTGATGCAAAAGTGGTTTGATTTGAGTGGTTAAAAATGAATTCTTGATTTGATTTTCTCTCAAAATCTATCTTTGAAGTTTAGGGTTCTTAAGAGTAAAAGAACTTATTCAGATAATGAGAAAGTAAGATATTTATAGACATCAAGAAATGGGCAAGTGAAAAGACAAGTTTGCCCCTGAAATCGCACGATCGACGGTTTCAAACGGCGGCCAGGCCGTCGAATTGAACCGCCGAATGGCTCCCGAGAGGAACAGGGGAACTTCGGCGACTTCGTTCGGCGGTTTCGAAACCGCCGATCAGAACCGTCGTTTTGGACCCGAGAGATATTTCAATCAGGTCTCGATCGGTGATTTCAAACGGCGGCCAGGCCGCCGAATGAAACCGCCGTTTCACCAAAAATGGTGAAACCAAGGGAGAAGCCAAAGGCATCTCCACCGGCGATCATCGTGCAAAACAAAGCACACCAACGTGCACGCGCGGACGTTTCCGAACAACTTTCGGGAAACGAATTTCTCCACACTAAAAAACTAATCATGCATGAAGTGCAAGTGTGGGTGTTGAAAGCATCCTAATGCCTATCATGACATGGCATTTAATAGAACAAGATGCGATCAATTAAATGCAAGAAGAGATATTGAATAAATCAATAAAGCACAATGCACACAAAATACAAACACAACATTCAAGAATAAGAGTTATGCATGTTATGTGTGTGTGCAACTATATCTCTTCAAGCCAATGTAAGCACAAGATGTACCTTTGGTGCTTGTCCTATTGAGGTCTTGGAAAGGGTCTTTGATCTTCAACAAATCACCTAGACTACCCTTACAACCAAACCCCAACATGTGGTTTGCCCACGAAATAAGCCAATCAACTAAAGGGAATCCTTACACAGTTAGGAAAGACTATCAAGTCTCTGCAATATGATCGTGGAGGTGAGTACCTTGCCCAAGAGTTTGAAGACTTTATGGTTGAGTATGGGATAGTATCCCAACTCACAGCTCCTGGTACACCACAACAGAATGGTGTCGCGGAGAGGAGAAATAGAACCCAAATGGAAATGGTGAGATCTATGATTAGTTTCTCATCATTACCAAATTCATTTTAGGGATATGCGTTACAAACAGCGGCATACATTTTGAATGTAGTGCCATCCAAATCTATTCCTAAGACTCCCCTAGAGTTGTGGAATGGTCGTAAAGTTAGTTTGCGACATTTTCGTGTATGGGGGTGTCCAGCACACGTGCTAAAGAACAGAACTGGAAAGCTAGATCCCAAGTCTGTGATCTGCTTGTTTGTAGGATACTTCAAAGAGACCAGAGGTGGATACTTCTATAGTCTCGAAGATAACAAAGTATTTGTATCAACAAATGCAACGTTTCTTGAGGATAACTATATTAGTGACCATAAACCTCATTCTAAAATTGTATTGAATGAGTTGGAGCCTGGTGAGACCAGTACTCAGTCAACAAGAGTTGTTGATCCATTAACATCTGAGAGTCAGATGATTCCTATTCAGGATACACTACCACCTAGGCGTAGTGTTAGGGTTGTGAGACAGCCTGAACGCTATTTGGGTGTAAGTGAGGGACAAGATGTTGTCTCTGCTTATAGTGTGGATGATCCATTGACATTTAAGAATGCAATGGAAGATCCTGATAAAGAGGAATGGCTTAAAGCCATGAATCTCGAGATAGAGTCCATGTACTCTAACTCAGTCTAGGAACTTGTAGATTTATCGGATGGGGTGAAACCTATAGGGTGTAAGTGGATCTACAAGAGAAAGAGAGGAGTAGACGGGAAGGTAGAGACCTTCAAGGCAAGGCTAGTGGCCAAGGGTTATACCCAGAAAGAGGGGGTCGATTATGAAGAGACCTTCTCACCAGTAGCCATGTTTAAGTCTATTCGGATTCTCTTATCCATTGCTGCCTATTTTGATTACGAAATTTGGCAAATGGATGTCAAGACTGCATTCCTGAATGGCAATCTTGAAGAGAGCATCTACATGATGCAACCAGAGGGATTCGTGTCTCCAGATCAAGAGCAAAAAGTTTGCAAGTTGCAAAGATCCATTTATGTGTTAGGATTATGCTCAATAACAAGAGTGTAATGTTGTAATTGACAATCTTTTTCATATTAATAAAGTGATTTCTGGTTTAACAAATCGTATAGCATTTATAGTTTAATATTATAATTGTCAAAGTAAATAATCATAAGGTCTAAACACTATGAGAAAAGAAGAATTGTTCGTACATCTGGATATGTATGAGGTAGACACAATTCTTTAGTTAGTCTTGAATAATGTTCACAACTTAAGTTAAAGGTTGGGCACCTTTATCTTTTTAAAGTTGTAGAATTCTTTTACTAGCATTTGAGTGGGATCAAATGAGATATGATGAGTCTAAAATCATCGGAGTGTCTTCGAGTAAAAGAATCTAGTGCACTGGGTGCATTGAACTGGATCACAATGAAAAGCTTTATCTAGAACTGTCAATAGATAATAGTCTTTTTATTATCATGACAATCGGAGAGTCTATCTTAATCCTGAGATAAATGATGGACTTATGGTTGCAAGTGATAGAGTACGATTATATAGCATAGTCTATCCTCAATAGTTTGGTGATATTCATTTGTTAATCGATAGAAGACTTCATTTATAGATATGGACATCGTGGCTCCATTTATTAAATGAGAGTATAATATCATCATATGGATGTTTTGAGGTAATTGGATATTAAATCTCAACGTTGAGTTTTTGATAGTGACTATTGAAAACATGGCTTCTGGACAAGTCAAAATATCCAAGTTCAAAACGTGGTCATATGAGTAAATATGGTAACTTGGAGAGTTATAGGCGGTCTATGAACTTTTGGCGTTTACTGATATTAATCACGAGGATACACTATCTCCAACATGATTGTCTAGGGTATGAATGAGGAACATCTTCTTATTCTATCTTTATTTAAGAGTTCAATTTTAGCTCTTTAGTGGAATGAGTTAAAATTAATGGATCGGACCTAAGTGAATCATTTGTTGATTGTGATTAGGTTATGTCTATTGAAGCTTAAATTTAGATAGCCCGCCAAGATCCCCAATCCACACGGACTTGCATGGATCACTTGATATATTCTACCGGACCAATTTATGGGTCCATCTAGAATTGCATTTAATATATTAAGAATATAACTTGCACATTATTTGTTTAATGGGCTGATCAATTATATTACTATATTAATGAAAGGCATGTGGGCTTGTTTCTTTTAGTAAGAATGGGTCTGGTTCACATGTGGGCTTTTTATTTAAAGTCCAATGGATTAAATAAAATAAGGAAATAATATTTGGCCCTTATATTGTATGTGGGGCGGCAAGGCTATGTATATAGTCAAAAATATTATTTTATTTTATTGTTTGATTAAATGAGAATTAATTAATTTATTAATTAATTATTTAATTAAGAAACAAAATCTTTTTCTGATTAGGAAATATGTTTCTTATAGTTATACTATATGTATACTAAAAGTAAAAGACTTGTTTGGTAAGAAAATAAATAATTAAGTTTATTTATTTAATCAAATAAGAAGTCTTTTTATTATAGTCAATAAAAGAATAAAAATACTTATGAGTTGGTTTAGGGTTAGAAGTCTAAAGTTGATGTAAATTAGGGTGCAACACAAATCCTTTTTAGTAGAGGAATTGCGGCAACCCTAATTGTATCATAGGTAGATTTCGGCAACCCTAAAGGAGAAAGGAAGCAAAATTCGGCCACCCTATATAATTCTTGCTATAGGGTTCGGCTACCTCTAAGGCTTGACTGAATCAATTTTTCTTCTTCTTCTAAACTCATAGACAAGTGTTTGATTATTCTACCTAGACATAAAAGAGAGAAGAGATTATTCTTTTGATGGTACACTAATTGCTTGTTCATCAATAAGCTTGTGTGTACAACATCGAATTAGGTTCACGTGAGTTTCGATCATTAGATTGAAAACTCAAAAGTGACTGGAATAATCTTTGTATTCTTTTGATTGTTTTTGTGACTAACAAAAGAAAAAGAAAGTTTGTTTGTCCATTCTCAGGTTCGTAATTCAAGGAAAAGGGAGACCACGCTCCTAGGTGATTCACGTTCGTGCTAGGATTGAAGATCTTGCGGATTACCATCGACGTAAGTCAATCGGATCACGCGACAAAAGGTATTATACTTTTTGTTACTTTATATGTATGGTTAATTAATTTAAAGGGTTAAGGTTCATCAAAGGAAAAATTTTAAAACATACTAAATCTATTTTTTAGTCTCGCTTCCGCTGCGTTGTACTACGGTATTTTTCCCTACATTATAGACTTAAGCAAGCATCTAGATCTTGGAACATAAGGTTTGATGCTGTGATCAAAACTTATGGCTTTGAGCAAAACGTTGATGAGCCTTGTGTCTACAAGCGCATCATTGACAATAAGGTAGTTTTCTTAGTTCTTTACGTAGGTGATATCCTACTCATTGGGAATGATGTAGGGGTATTATCTGAAGTAAAGTGCTGGCTGGCTAGCCAATTCCAAATGAAAGATTTGGGAGAGGCGAGTTATGTTCTAGGGATCCAACTTATAAGAGATCGTAAGAACAAACTCATAGCACTGTCTCAAGCATCATATATCGACAAAATTCTTGTGCGATTTTCGATGCAGAACTCCAAGAAAGGTAATTTACCATCCAGACATGGAGTTCACTTATCTAAGGAACAGTGTCCTAAGAAACCTCAAGTTGAGGATATGAGACGTGTTCCCTATGCGTCAGCAGTAGGTAGTCTCTTGTATGCTATGTTATGCACGAGTCCAGACATCTGCTTCGCAGTGAGAGTAGCCAGCAGATACCAGTCCAACCCAGGATTGGATCATTGGGTTGCTGTCAAGACTATTCTTAAGTATCTTCAGATAACGAGAAACTATATGTTAGTGTATTCAGGACAGGATTTGATCCCGTTAGGATATACGGATTCTGATTTTCAGTCAGACAAGGATTCTAGGAAATCCACGTCTGGATCAGTATTCACCCTTGGTGGTGGAGCCATTGTGTGGAGGAGTATTAAGCAATCTTGTATTGTTGATTCCACCATGGAAGCCGAATATGTAGCCGCTTATGAAGCTGCTAAAGAGGCTGTTTGACTTCGTAAGTTCTTGAACGATCTGGAAGTTGTTCCAGATCTGAATAAGCCAATCACACTTTATTGTGATAACAGTGGTGCTGTGGCTAATTCCAAAGAACCAAGAAGCCATAAGAGAGGTAAGCATATAGTCATTAGAGAGATAGTGCAGAGAGGAGATGTGATCGTCACCAAGATAGCCTCACAAGACAATCATGCTGATCCATTTACGAAGACCTTATTGGCTAAAGTGTTTGAAGGTCACCTAGAAGGTCTAGGGTTACGAGACATGACTCACATGCTTTAGTGCAAGTGGGAGATTGTTGGGGTTTTTGCCCTAAAGCTTGTAATTTGTAAATATGATTTGAACATAAATAAAAGAAGTAGTATATTCATTCATTTTGTGTCATACTTTAAATATATAACATGTGCACTTAACATACAAGATTGCCAGATGTAATTTTGAACTGAGTATATGAGTGTCATATACAGATGGATGCAGTTTGAAACGAGCAATCTAAAGAGTCCGTAGATAGCAAATAAAGATGGGTACTTTATTTGTGGTTAATCTACAACTGCGGTCTATTTCGTAATGTACGGTGATCCTATCCTGGATCATTCATATAGAGATATGAGAATGAAGGCACCTTGTATGATGTGATCATATAGGACTGGGCCAAGATCTATATGAATCTCTCATTAAGATCCGTTTAACATGAGATTCATATATATCAACTAATGATGGCTATATGTAGGTGATCTTAATCCTGAGTGTCTTATTGACTCCTTCAGGTTAGATCGTGGTCTTTGATATACCATGGGTGAGGTCGGAGTTGCATTCCTGATCAATATGCTCTGTATGTTGGGATCACGGTTTGACTTGTGGCTGGGAAGGTTTGTACACAATAGTGGAATCCACTCCTTCTTGCGAGAAGTAGATGGCAATTCCCTTAAGGGTTGATTCGGGGCTTGAACAATATGAGCGCTCTCCTAATTCCGTAAGGAATGTAGGATTTATTGTTCATTAGAGAATCAATGGTACTTAAAGGAAAGATATAATTAGAGGGGTATAACGGACATTATGACCCAGCTCTAATTATGAACTACTTGTGGAGGATTATACCATATGTAATAGCTATATCGATGGACACCGAAAGTTATTGGTTTGTGTAAAAACGTCTACAGTTGAGAGAGTTCAGCTTCAGGTTTTTAGTGGAATAACACCGAAGTTAATAATCATGAAATAATAATTAAAGAGTTTAATTAATTAATTCTAAGGATTATTGGAGCTCAAAATACTGTGGGTCCATTAGATCCCCTTGCTAGCCCGATCGATTTAGGTAACAAGGGTCATGGTTAATTAATTGGATTGCCCAATTAATTGTGTTACGAAAGTGACACATATCTATTCGGGAACTAATTGAATAATGAGATTATTTAATTAATGATTTTAATGATTATGACAATTAAATAATAAGATTATTTAATTATATAATTAATTATTGATGGAGGGTGTTAGTTGATATTTATATTTGAAAAATGGATAATATGATTATCTTATATTTTTAATTGCTTAAATATCAATTTTGAATTTAAATAGTTTAAATTCAAATGAGATGATATCTATTAATAAAATAAAATAAAATAAAGATTTTGTTTTTAAATTAAAAGATATCTTGGTTTCTTAAATAATATATATATATATATGATATATATTTTTAGGTATAAGAGACCTAACAACAAAAGAAAAAAAAAAAAACAAAAAAAGAGAAGAGAAACAAGTGGGGTGCGGCGGCCAAGAATCAAAAAGAGAAAAAAAAAATATTTTTTTAAAGTTTTTTTTTTTTTTTTTTTTTTTTGTGGCCTAACCTAAGACATACAAACAACAAAAGTTGTTTTTGTGTGTTCTTCTCTTCTTCTTCTTCTTCCATACAGGTTCCTGAATACCGTGACGTGCCCACACGCTGTTACCAGTTCCGGGAGATAGCGAGAAAGATCAAGTGGTTCAAATCAGGAGCAGATCGTATTAAAGTGAAGTAGCCTCCTACGTAGGTATGAAGAAATTGTTTCTTCCCTTTTATTTATATGTTTTGATTTCAATTCTTTTGTTTTACTGTTCCGAAAAATAGATTCTAGGTTTTATCAATCACAGTATTTCTTTATGAAATAAAATAAAAATTTTAAAACCTTCCACTACGTGATTGGTAAACCGGGGTCCTAACACTCCTTTGGTTTCACCATAATTGGTGAAACGGCGGTTTGATCAGTGGCCACAATCGCCGTTCGAAATCGCCATTTAGACCTGATCGATTTGTTATCTCTCGGGTTTATTTTTGCGGTTGAGATGGACAATTATGAAACCGCCGATTGAAACCGCCGATGATCCCCTGTTCTCTCGGGATTCAATTCGGCGGTTAGATCGGCAGTTTTGAAACCACCAATTGAAACAGCCGATTGGTGCATTTCAGGGGCAAACTTGTCTTTTCACCAAGTCTTTTGTTGCTCATTATAAATACACCTTTATGTCACTCTCTTTCACTCAACTCTTTGAACATCAAGAACCCTATATTTGAAAAAAAGATTTTTGAGAGAAAAAGCAACCAAGATTACTCCTTTAATTCTCTAAATACATTCCTTTATGCATAAATCATCATCAAAGCATCATCTAGATCATTTAGCATGTGCTAATGCATGGGTCTTCTTTAACACACATGTTATAGTAAGTTGAACACTAATTTCATCTAATCTTAATGTTTTTACTTAGCAGTTTATCTCATTTATAACTTGTATGCTCTTAGATTAATTTCTACTTAAAAGATTGAGATTATGTGTTGAATGTTTGAGTGTTGTATTGTGATAGCTATAACCTAGGATTGCTTTATCTTATATAGCTACGCTTTATGCCATGTGAAACTAAATATACACGGTGTGTATAAAACTATCTAGAGGGGGGGTGAATAGATTTTAAAATGATTTTACCCAATTTTCGCATACATGTCAATTTTACGAAAATGCCCCTACTAGTCACAAAAGTATAACAAGTGTAATATGGTGCGGAATGTAAATAACACTTGATATTTACGTGGAAACCCTCACGGGAAAAACCACGGGCTATTATGTGCGCCACACACGAACCTCGAATCCACTAATTGAGATGATTACAACCTAATCCCGGTTTAATGATCTAATCCCGATTAATAATCATCACAACTACCTAATCCCGGTATAAGTGGACCTAGTCCAATTGCTTGTGAATTAAGTAACCTAATCCCGGTCACAACACAAGACTTAATTCTCTAAGAAGAGATAATACAACCTAAGTGAATATTATGAAATATCCAAAAATGCAATTAGAGCTAGGTTACTCTATATGCTTATCTAGGATAATGAATTTGCAATTTAAATCAATCCTAGATATTATGAGCTAAATGACATGTTCAATCAAATAGTTTAGCTAATCAAGATTAAGCATACAACCTAATTAGCTATCACAATACAACACTCAATCATGTCAAACACAACAATCTCTATTTTGAATATTAGATTTTAATCTAAGAACAAGCAAATAATAAAAGAGATGCCTTGATAAATAAAACACTAATTATAAATGATAATAGTGAAGAACATACCAAGGGAAGTGTGTTGACCAAGACCCATGCAAGTAAACATCCTAACTATGCTAGAAAATGCTTAGATGATATTTTGATGCATATGAAAATGGGTTTTGAGAGTTAAAGACAAGTTCTTGGGAGTTTCTTTCTTGAAGATATTTTTCTCTCAAAAGTGTGTTAGTTCTCAAGTGAAGAAGAAAAATATATATATATATATATATATTAGGTCATGAAACAAAACTACACCGTTTTTATAGTTTTATCCATATATATATATATATATATATATATATTTATATTTATATTATCACACACACACACCAAACGCACAGGAAGCTAAAGAATATATATATAAAAAACAATCAAAACGCACAGCATTTGGATGCTGAAAAGAGTGACAAATGAGAGTGATCCTGTGAGGTGAGCTCACGTAGGAAGCAATCAAGTAGACCAATGATTGAACAAGTCAAATCTACTAAAACAACAAGTCAATCACACATAAATGAGCTCACATTAAATTACAACACTCAATAAAATGCTATGAGAAAAACAAAAATAAAATGCAAATCAGTGATATGTGTGTGCGCGTGGGAAGTGGCTGTGGGGCAAACGGGACCAGAGAGAGGTTGTCCCCGTGGGCCACACGCCCTTCTCATGCCACTACCTCTCTCTTGGTGTGGCTTTCATGCCACACCACACCGAGTTCCGTTCCGAGCGATCTTCAGTCCAGTTAACCTCGAACCTCGGAATTCAATTCCGTCTTCGGAATATTGACCCGGATTTAATCATAAATATAGAAAATTATATAACTTTCTAATTTAAGCTCAGAATTAAAATCCGGTTTCCGATAAAAATACGGAATGTCCCAAATATCTCGAAAATCATCCGAAACATATAGAAAAGTCTCCGAATCGCTCGGAACTCATCTATAGACAAATCCACACATAAAAAAAAATATAATAAAGAAGTGCAAGTGTGATAAGCGACATGTGAAGAGAATGCACACAAATGCAAGTATGCTAAGTGAGTGTGTGCACTAAATCTCTTCATAGAAAATTAAGCACTAAACATATACCTTTGGAGTGCTTAACACTTGCAAGGGCCTTGAGCTTGAACACATTCCTAAGCTACCCTTACATGATCCCCACATATGGTTTGATCACGAAATAAGCCAATTAAAAACTACGGGAATCCTTACAATCTCCCCCTTTGGCTATTTCGTGACAAAACCACCACTCACATTGATTCCTCACATAAAAATAGAAACAACGGGATAACATAGATCTTCTACAATACAAAGAGATAATAAACAAAATAAAATCTTCAATGCTCCAATCTCTTATAGAACAACCAACCCTACAAAACACAGTTTCTATATTTTTCCAAAAAGTACATGTGAGATTAATCAAGTGACATCAAAACAAGCATTTGCATTTTTAGAATTTAGGCACAACATTACAAAATATATGCAATGTATGATAAATGCAATGCTCCCCCTCAAAGGGTTACTCCCCCTCAATGCGTTATCTCCCCAAAGTGCACAATTGCAACACCAATTTGCATCTCCCCTTACCATATCCTACTCCCCCTTTTTGTCATGATATAGGCAAAGGAGTAGTCTCCAACCGGGTCACTCAAGGCAAAGAGAGATAGTAGCATACTAAATATTTGCATAGTCATATAAGCCACTTTATGCATCTCAATAAATTGGAGAGAGACAAGGAGATTTATTTTTATTGAAAATGTGTGAATAATCATGCTTTGCATACAAGACATGTAGCATTCAAGTCCAAAATACAATGGTATTTGGCAAAGCAAATGACAAAGGTTTCTAAATGAATTCAAACCAATTTCACCATTTGTCATGAGAAAAGCAAGGATATAGAGATTATTGATTTCAATTTAAGAGTAACTATATCCAACTTTATAGGCGAAACATGGCATGAGCGACTTTGCACCCTATTTGATTTTTCCGGATAAGATATCCGTATGATAGTAGCCATGTTCAACCAATAAAGAAAGAGAGACATTTGGAAAATAAATTCCTTTGAACGGATACAAGATCCTTTATTCATTTTGAGTCTCATAAGCTTTCACACAAGTTTTTGCATTTTAAGAATATGCAATCATCAATTCATGCTTTTCATGTGAGCATGTTATATGAATTTCATGCTTTTTCATTTGACATTGGCATGTTATTTAAAAGAATCATCATGTCATGGAGATAACTATAGGTCATTCACATCATACTTCCTAAGAAAATCTCCTAGTCCAAAAATGCATGTTTGAACATAAATATGACATGGATTGTAGACAAGCATTGATCACACTTATTAGATAGAAAACATATATACATATGTGCAACCAAGCTTACTCAAGCAATTAGGAAAGAAGCATAAGATATTTCAAATTTTTGCAAGTGACAAGAATGCAAAATAGCTCTCTTTGCTTGAGTTCCCCATATGGGGTCATCACCAACCTTCATCATTGAAGGTCATGAGGTCCTATGGACCTACTAAGTCTATTGGACTTAGTTGAACCTATTATAGACAAGTTTGTCTCGTAGCAAGCGGGTTCATCTTTTCTTATCCACTTAGGTGAAACAATTTTCTTCCTAGTGGTCAAAAGTTCTAGAGATCTAGATGTCATAGGATCATGTAAATGAATTTCTTCCTTCCTATGAGCATGCATACTAGCTCTAGCTTTCTTCTTCTCAATCATGCTTTTAACTCTACACATTTTAATGTAACGAAAGCACTTTGGTCTAATATGACCATTAACACCACAAAAATGACATGTAGGGACAAAGTTAGGAATCATACCATGTCCTTGTGCATGCATAGGAGCCTTCCCATGTCTTTGTGGTTGTCTTGGTTGTTGGATAGGATCTCTCCTTCTTTGTTGTTGACCAAGACTTGGTTGCTTCCTAGGTTGAGTTTGCATGATTGGTCTCTTCCCTTGATGGAGTTGAGTTTGAGGGAAGTTAGCATGAGGAACTCTTGTAGCTTGAGCTTGAGGTTGTCTTCCTTGAACTACCTTCACTTGTGCACTATGAGAGCATTGTCCTAGATCAATCTTCTTCCTAGGAATTTGCACTGGTGAAGCTTCTTTGTAGCTCAAGCTCTTGACAAACACGGTCTTGTTAGGAGTGGAGGACTCCTTACCATCTTCAAACCCAAGACCTCTCTTGTTACAAGGACTCTTTCCAACACTTAACATGTGATCAAGTTTTTCGGTGCTAGAGACTATCCTAGTCCTTGACCCTTTAGCCTCTTCAAGCTCTCTTTTTAGATCCTCTTCATTCCTCTTAGATAAGTCTAACTCCTTTCTTAGCTTATCTTCAATATTCTTAGATCTATCCACTTGTTCACTTAAGTGGTCAACATGAGCCAAAAGGTCTAGATTCTCTTCTCTCAATCTTTGTATCTTTTCCTTGGTCTTAATTTCTAAGTTTTTAAACTCAGCACGGAATTCAGCTAGAACCTTTTTCTCCACATATCCATGTGTGGAGTTAGATGAAGAGTCATCTTCACTAGAGTCACTTTCTTCTTGACTCTCATTCTCTTCTTCATTGTAGGAGACTGGAAAGGCAAAATAGTTGTTCTCACAATCATTCAAGCTTGAGGGACTTCCTTCAACAACTTTCACTTTGTTGTCCCGCTTGTGAGAGCAACCTAATGCCAAGAATTTTGCCACAACCTCTTCATCACTTTCACTTGAAGTGGCGACCTCCTCTCTTTCATCTTCCAAGTTAGCACAATCCTTGGAGATATGCCCGAATCCTCCACATTCGTAGCATTGAATCTTCTCTCTTGAAGACATCTCATGATATGGCTTGACATTCTTGATTGTGGTCTTCTTCTTCTTGAAGTCGTTCCCCTTTGAGCCATAACAACTCTTTTGTAGATTCAAGAACTTCTTGAATCCCTTGGCAATGAGTGCCATGTCTTCATATGAGTCATCCTCCTCCTCTTCCATCTTGGATGTCTTCAAGGCAATATCCTTTTTCTTCTTAGGAGGTGATGTGGTAGCCTTTCTTGATTCATAGGCTAGAAGTCTTCCAATGACTTCACTCGGCTTCATTTCCTTGTAAGTGTCATTTTCTTCTAAAGCCGTCACTTTAGGTTCGAACCTCTCGGGAAGTGATCGCATGATCTTTTGCTTGATTCTTCTATCCGAGTAAGGATCACCAAGTTGGTGACTTTGGTTCACAATGTCCATTAGTCTCACTTGGAAGTCATTAAAGTGCTCGTGCTCTTCCATCCTAATGGTCTCAAACCGAGTTTGAAGGACTTGAAGCTTTGAGTCCTTGACAACCTCGGTGCCTTCATGTGCAACTTCTAGGATGTCCCATGCCTCTTTAGCAATCCTAGTAATTTGAATCAGTTTGTACTGATTTTCACTCACTGCACATCGGATGGCATGAATAGCCTTGTTGTTCCACATGGAGTTAATAAATTCTTGAGGACTCCACTGTGCCTTTGGCTTGAGAACTTCTTCTCCTCCATCCGTAGGAGTCATCATAGGTGGAGCATATCCATCTTCAACCGCCATCCACGCCCTATCATGGATTTGGCATATGTATGCTTCCATCTTCCCCTTCCATGAGGAGTAATTATCACCGGTGAGCAACGGTGGCCTCACACTTGACGCTCCCTCTTTGCTCATCCCGAAACCACTCATAGTGTTTGGATAAATGCAAATGAGATGAATGCAAAATGTATGAATAAATCAAAAAATCACACAAGATGCAAAACACACCAAAATGAGCAAGGATCACCTATGTATGTCTAGGAACCCGCTCTGATACCAATTGAAACTAAATATACACGGTGTGTATAAAACTATCTAGAGGGGGGGTGAATAGATTTTAAAATGATTTTACCCAATTTTCGCATACATGTCAATTTTACGAAAATGCCCCTACTAGTCACAAAAGTATAACAAGTGTAATATGGTGCGGAATGTAAATAACACTTGATATTTATGTGGAAACCCTCACGGGAAAAACCACGGGCTGTTATGTGCGCCACACACGAACCTCGAATCCACTAATTGAGATGATTACAACCTAATCCCGGTTTAATGATCTAATCCCGATCAATAATCATCACAACTACCTAATCCCGGTATAAGTGGACCTAGTCCAATTGCTTGTGAATTAAGTAACCTAATCCCGGTCACAACACAAGACTTAATTCTCTAAGAAGAGATAATACAACCTAAGTGAATATTATGAAATATCCAAAAATGCAATTAGAGCTAGGTTACTCTATATGCTTATCTAGGATAATGAATTTGCAATTTAAATCAATCCTAGATATTATGAGCTAAATGACATGTTCAATCAAATAGTTTAGCTAATCAAGATTAAGCATACAACCTAATTAGCTATCACAATACAACACTCAATCATGTCAAACACAACAATCTCTATTTTGAATATTAGATTTTAATCTAAGAACAAGCAAATAATAAAAGAGATGCCTTGATAAATAAAACACTAATTATAAATGATAATAGTGAAGAACATACCAAGGGAAGTGTGTTGACCAAGACCCATGCAAGTAAACATCCTAACTATGCTAGAAAATGCTTAGATGATATTTTGATGCATATGAAAATGGGTTTTGAGAGTTAAAGACAAGTTCTTGGGAGTTTCTTTCTTGAAGATATCTTTCTCTCAAAAGTGTGTTAGTTCTCAAGTGAAGAAGAAAAATATATATATATATATATATTAGGTCATGAAACAAAACTACACCGTTTTTATAGTTTTATCCATATATATATATATATATATATATTTATATTTATATTATCACACACACACACCAAACGCACAGGAAGCTAAAGAATATATATATAAAAAACAATCAAAACGCACAGCATTTGGATGCTGAAAAGAGTGACAAATGAGAGTGATCCTGTGAGGTGAGCTCACGAGAGAAGCAATCAAGTAGACCAATGATTGAACAAGTCAAATCTACTAAAACAACAAGTCAATCACACATAAATGAGCTCACATTAAATTACAACACTCAATAAAATGCTATGAGAAAAACAAAAATAAAATGCAAATCAGTGATATGTGTGTGCGCGTGGGAAGTGGCCGTGGGGCAAACGGGACCAGAGAGAGGTTGTCCCCGTGGGCCACACGCCCTTCTCATGCCACTACCTCTCTCTTGGTGTGGCTTTCATGCCACACCACACCGAGTTCCGTTCCGAGCGATCTTCAGTCCAGTTAACCTCGAACCTCGGAATTTAATTCCGTCTTCGGAATATTGACCCGGATTTAATCATAAATATAGAAAATTATATAACTTTCTAATTTAAGCTCGGAATTGAAATCCGGTTTCCGATAAAAATACAGAATGTCCCAAATATCTCGAAAATCATCCGAAACATATAGAAAAGTCTCTGAATCGCTCGGAACTCATCTATGGACAAATCCACACATAAAAAAAAATATAATAAAGAAGTGCAAGTGTGATAAGCGACATGTGAAGAGAATGCACACAAATGCAAGTATGCTAAGTGAGTGTGTGCACTAAATCTCTTCATAGAAAATTAAGCACTAAACATATACCTTTGGAGTGCTTAACACTTGCAAGGGCCTTGAGCTTGAACACATTCCTAAGCTACCCTTACATGATCCCCACATATGGTTTGATTACGAAATAAGCCAATTAAAAACTACGGGAATCCTTACACCATGACATATAGTAATTAATATCTAAGATTGATTTAATTGTCATCTTATAATCCTTGATAAGCATTTAGTGTAACCTAGCATTAATTGCATATTTAGATATCTTGCATATTCACAAAGGTTGTTTAATCTCTTCATTGAGAAGTAAGTCTTGTGGCTAAGGTTGCTTAGGCCGTAAGCAAATTGATCTAGGTACACTTTTAAAGGTCTGCGGGTAGTAGTGGTGGGTTAGCGACCATGTAGAGTTTGACGTGGTCAACCTAGGTTGTGGACACCATTATAATTAGTGGATTCGAGGATCGTGTGTTGCACATATAACAGCCCATGGTTTTTCCTTGTTGAAGATTTCCTCGTAAAAATCAAGTGTCATTTAAATTTCGCACTTTACACTTGATTTATTGTTTTGACTAGATTGGAGTTATTTTCGTAAAATTGACTAATTGCTAAAATTTGGTAATAATCAGATTAAAATCTATTCACCTTCCCTCTAGATAGTTTTATACACACCGCGTTATATTTGTTTCATGAACAATTTTCTATCTAGATCTTAGATAGAGCATTTATCAAGGGGGAGCATTATATGCTAGACTTTTGTTCTCTTTCATGATTTGTTCACATGTTCTTCAAGATTGATGTTTGTTGGCATTATATTTGTTTGATAAATCTTAAAGATGCTATGCTAATTCTTGATATGCATATTGATTTTTCAAAAAAAAAAATGATGTTTTGCCATTGTATATGTTTATTGGTCACTAACTTGCTTTGATGTTTCCACTCATGTTTTTGGTTGTTTTTACTAGAGATGAAAATCCAACCAAACCCATAGGAAATCCAAAATCCACAAAACCACCCTCTAAGAAATCCAAACCTATTAAGGCGAATCCTTTAGGTGTGGTAGGAACCAAAAAGCTTATTTTTGATAGAGGGATAGATTTGTGTGATTGTGAAGGATCTTATGTTCACAAGTTAATTGTTGATAGGAATTGGAATTCATGGATTGATATGCTTGGTGGAGTAAATGAAAATGTGGTTAGAGAATTCTACCATGAATTCAAGTAATGTACATTCCATGAAAATGCCTTGGTGAACATTAGAGGTGTTCTCTTTAGAGTGTCTTCGGATCTTATCAATAAGTTCCTTGGTCTTTCATGTGACATTTCTTCGGAATTATTTGATGTGGAGTCTATTGATGATCTAAATGAAATGGGAAGAGCTCTATGTGAGAATAACAAGTTTGAGTGGGGAAAACGTGTTTTCATTAATCAAAGTGAGTTAACCAAAATTAGTGCATTTTGGCATTTGTTTGTTTGTGCAAATCTTGTTCCTTCGGCTAATGCAATTGAATTGAATAAGGAGAAGGTCAAGATAGTGTATGCCTTGGTTACCAACAAGCCTTTAAACCTAGGAGATATTCTTATAGAGCATATTGAGAGTGCAGATTGCACACTTAGAGTAGATAAGAAACTTTCATTTATGGGGTTTATTACTCATTTGTGTATGGCATATGGAGTAAAAAGAGTTGAGAAGGATGTGATTCTCCCACCATTGAAAACTTTTTGTGAAACACGTGTGGCATACATGTCATATAAGGAGAAGAGTGGTAATGATACTTTGAAACTTTTTGAAGAAATTCAAGAGTCAAGCAATGTGTCAAGCTCGTCTTATCTTCCAAATTAGGTCATTCAATTGAAGGAAGAGCTTGTTGCATCAAGGAAGGAGATAGTGGAGTTATAGGCAAGAGTCAAGTGCTTGGAGGAAGACAACTCTTCAAGTAAGGATTCCAACTCCAAATTTTATGTGAGATCTTCGAAGCGTTCAACATTCTTTGGTGGCACTAGTGGCTAACAAAGCATTTGTGATCTCAAGGTATTATTTCTTGTTTCTTTTTTGCTTCATTTTATGTCAAAAAGGGGAAGAAATATGATATGCCTATATCTATCTACTTTTGGTCTCTTTTTTTTTTTGTGTTTTTGAACTTCTTATGGCATATAATAACTTGATTAGGTTATTTGGAATGGTTTGGAATATTTTGTGATTATGCATGTATTAAGGGGGAGAATACATGTACTTTTTGTACTTAATTGCTATATTCCATTTGAACTAATATGTTATATTCTTGTTGAGTATGTATTTGCCATATAGTCTCTTGCATATTCTTATGCTTTCAAGCTCATTTTTAGGTGATATCAAAATAAGCTCATTTGAAGAAGTTCAAGACTTGTTGAAGATTAGTCTAGAATGATATCTCATTGTAATGTGAGGGTGAGTTTTTGTGACTAATCTTCGTTTGTAATGTTTAGAATTTTGTATAGGTGTTTTGACATAGAATTTTTCAAAGGGGGAGATTGTTAGGATTTTAAGTCTAGTTGGCATTATTTTATATCAAAATGATATTTGCTTTGTATTGTTTAGTTGTCTTAGTTGTGTGGTTTATCAAGCTTCAAAGAAGATGGACAACGGTTCAAGCAAAGTGATGCCTTCGTACGAGGAAAAGCGCGATTGATTGTAAAGGTAATAAGACCTCTTTCCTCTTACCTCTTACAAGGCTTAGGTGCACACACACACAATTCATTCATAAGTGTCCCTACATCGTAGCACCAAATTAGTATAACACATTGAAATTCCCTTAAGCAATATAGTGTAATATATACCTAGAGGGGGGGTGAATAGGTATAGGCCCAAATTCTTCCAATATTCAAAAATATGCGGAATACAAGAATTAAAAGCACACTTGATAAGTTTTAACAATTGAATTGATTTACTCAACACATATGAAAATCAATATACAAGTGATGCAATCAATATACGATAGGGAAGATAATGAAACATAAAGCGAAATGTGACACAAAGATTTTTACATGGCAAAACCTCAAAGAGGAAACATCCACGGGTTGATACCACAACCACCGGCAAAGTAATCCACTATATGAAAAGGACTTACACACTCAAGCTATCAACACATGATATCCACTCAAGCTATCACCTCCTAATCTACCCTCGGGCCTAGTGAACTACCAAGCCTACTTCCTATCCAAGATGTGTCCTACACCTCTAGGAAGCAACTTCCTATCCAAGACGCTCACGTCTCTAGGAAGATTTCTTGCTTGACTATCCGAGTCCTCCCGACTCTAATCAAGACTTCTTGCTTGGCTATCCGGAACACTTTCCTAGCCAAGGCTTCTTGCTCAAGACAAAGCTTCACTCACTTTGCAAGAGACTTCAACCTTTCACAAGGCAATGATCTATGTGATGCAAATGATGCAAACACAAGCAAATAGAGCAAGTAGATCAAACACACTCTATGAAGAATTAGATTTGTAAAAAATCAAGCTCACAAGCAAATGTAGCTAATTCTTATGAACATGTGATTAGAAATCTAGATTAGGCATTCAAAGTCATTCACAAAAATATCTAGAAACCTAAACATGTCAAACAAAGCTAGAGTAACAAATTTTCAATAGAAATCACAAAACTAGCTTTGAAATCAAGTGAACAAGTTAACACTTGAAATCCACAACATATTCAATCCAAACAAGAACTAGATTTAAATGGTAGATAGCACAATCAAAAAATCCTAGTTCATGAACATGTGACAAAAACCTAGAAATCAACAATCAAGCTCAAGAACAAAAAGTATTTCTAGAATCAATGTCAAGATAGGTAAAGTTTAGCAATATATGTTCAATAGAAATCAAATGGCTAAAACTCAACAATCAATAGATCAACCACCCCTAGAATATGATCTAACAACATTCTAAAACACATATCATCTATCAATTAGGAAGATTAAAAGAGATGATCAAAAGATGAAGTGAGAAGAAGAAGTTTCACATACAAAAGTTGAGTCACGTACTGAAATCAGATCACTGGGAAAAATTATGAACTCAAATGGCTCTGAAAATGCTTGGGGTTTGTAGCTCTCTTCAAGACCAACAATTTTGGGTTTGAATCACTCAATTCGGAGTTGATTTGAGAGAGATATGATCAAAATAAGAAATCAAAAGTTGTAGAGAATTCTGTACGGGATTTCGAATATAAATGGAGGGAAAAGAGATGGAGAAGAGAGAGGAAGACGTGAGCCAATCAGAGGCTACCACATCAGCACCCCGTGGGGGGCGCGTGGGCCACACAGGACCAGAGGGGTGCTCTGGCCGTGGGTACCACGGCCTCCACACATGGTGGCCAATGCTTGGCCTTTGGCCATGCTTGCCTCTCGCGCGCTCCCTCACGTTCGCCAGCCATATCTTAGGCATCCGAACTCCGATTTTGAATCCGTTTTTGGATTACGAACCATGACTCCCTCACGCACAACTATGACTACAAAACTTTGAAAAATTGTTGAGAAATCATCTTGGAAAATGACGATGAAGTCAACTCAACGAATGAGAATGCAAAGTAGCGTAGCTAAGTCGTTTGGACTCGAAACCTTATGAATGAGTAACCGAAATGACCGGGACTCAATAAGGAATCAAATAAGAACATATTCAAGTCCAAAATACAAAGCACACAAACAAATAAACACAAATTCACACAAGCATGCCATATCAAAGAGATAGTCACAAAGCATGCAATTCTACAATGTTTGTCTATTAGAGACCAATGCATGAGCATACTAAGAAGTGTGTGAATATGTTATACCAAATGTTTGCACTACGATGCAGGGACACACATGTGTGAATTGTGTGTGTGTGCGCTTATGCCTTGCAAGAGGAAGAAGTATCTCGATACCTTAGCATCCAAATAAACACATTTCCTCTTGAAGACAAACTTTGCATGCGATGTTGCTTTCCTTCTTTGAAGCTTGATCTAATCACGAAACACCTAAGCAACTAAGCAATACAAATAAAGAGAGTTTTACAATGGAATCAAGCCAACAAAGATCTAGGATCTTACAATCTCCCCCTTTGGCTATTCCATGGCAAAACCTCATCCTCACCATACAATGTTTCACTCCAATAAACTCAAGTTGATAGCATACTCTCATCCTCACATTACAAAGAGATTCCTAGACTAAAAAGTCTTCATGAGTCTTCAAGAATTCCTCTTTCGACTTCAATGTACCTATGAGAGAAAATAGCAAACCAAACAAGAGATCTTCTCTAAAGAAGAATGGTGAGATATCATTACAAAAACAACCAACAAAACTTCCCTTATCTCATACAAAAATGCATTATCTCAAGTGTATGAATGTTTTCACATTAAAGCTCTCCCTAAGATCCTTAACCCAATTAGGCAAGAATTATTTTCTCCCCCTTAAGACAAGAATTCTCCCCTTTAAGACAAAGTCTCCATAAAAGCACAAAGAGGTACAAGACTCACACATTTGGAACATTTTTCCACACATGGTGTGAGGTATACAATTTTCTCCCCTATATCAAACATGGATTCCTCCATATCAAACATGGTGAGGTATACATTTCTCCCCCTTTTTGTCAAGGAATAGACAAAGGACACAAGAGATAAAGAATGAGATATTAAGCAAACAAATCATATAGAAAGCTAAGTTGAATAAACTAAAGCTCTCCCTTAACATATGCTCCACATATTATCACCAAGTAGATTTGTTCACAAGGGACTTCACACATTCACACAATCAAGCAATAAGAGAAAATATTTCATCACTTTTCAAAGTCCAAGAGAGAACCATAGATTTTCATTAATCTCTCAAAAATATTCTCACATTGCTAATTAATCAAGCACATAAGCAAAATGTGTGTGTGTGTGAATGCTTCTCATATATATAGAAAGAGTAATTGTGATATCAACATGCAAACTTTATCCACACCTATCCATCTAAAGCATTTCCAAAAATAGGTCAAACCGATATTCATCCGGATTTTTGCTTTTAAAAAGAATAGATATCAACATATGAGCGTGTG
This sequence comes from Acer saccharum, assembly GCA_030490815.1. Lineage (NCBI taxonomy): Eukaryota > Viridiplantae > Streptophyta > Magnoliopsida > Sapindales > Sapindaceae > Acer > Acer saccharum. Next base: position 19,296,942 of record CM059871.1, read on the forward strand.
TGTGCATATGGCTCGTTTTCCCGTTTCTATTTGCCAACCCAAGCTTTTCACAATTTTCAACTATATACCAATAAGCCTTCTATTTTTCATTTCTTTTAGGCTTAGAATCAAAGATTTTTTTTTTTTTTAATGATTCTTTTCAACACTTCTTTGATTTGTCTAACAAAAACATATACACCTCATGGCGGCTTTCACTCATCACAATGGCGTAGCCCTTTCCTACATTGGGCGGCTGCACAACCAAGGTGTGTAGCCCTTTCCATGAGGGTGCTCGTTGAATACTATGTAGTGCCGAAGCAAAATGGATACATACCGTAAGTCATCTATTATGTACTTAACAATAAACTTCTAGATGCATCCATTATCTACACATATTCAACCACAAAAACTCAAAACTAAAACATATAAGAGAAGTATTTGTGCACTTTTCAAAAAATAAATTTTCAATCTCAAGTGCATGATCTAGAAATAATAAGAGTTATTTATTTAAGATCATTACTTCTCAAGTGAGTAGCGCTCAAAGATATTGATATTCAAATAAAGTTTTGCTCATCAAGCCACTCACAATCACACATAGATAATAATCAACACAAATCATGTCAATGGATCTTTGAAGAGTTTTAAACCTCTTTTTGTCCAAGGACTTAGTAAACAAATCCGCAAGTTGATTTTTAGTAGGCATATGCTTTATAGAAACAATAGAATGTTCAACATGTTCTCTAATGAAATGATGCCTAATATCTATGTGCAATGATATCATACATACATAGAGTTGAAAAGATGAAATAGAAAGCAAGCTTTTAGAGTAGAGAAATACCTTAGCAAGCTTTTTCACCAATGAAAGGTCTCCGCTCTTTTTATGAGCTTTCTTGGCTTGTTTGTCCTCATGACAACAAGTTGTTGGTGTGTCATCACAAGAAAATAAAGACCAAACACTTTCAACTCAAACAAACACATGAAAATGACTTTCTCTAAAAGTCTTAACAAAATTTTTCACCAAATAGATTTCAAAATTCAACTTCTTTAAAGTTAATCAACAAATTTTGACTATCATAGTAAGTATGAGAATATTAAGTTCATGAATTGATTAGAGACACCAAGTTTGAATACTAGACCTAGCACATTACAAATAGCTTAGTCAAGCATCAAACTTAGAACTCTTATCAAACAAGAACAAAAATATTTTCATATGTGCTACTCAATCAAGTATGAGAGCACTCACCTTTGACCATATTGGTCTTAGGTGAACCAACACAAACAACATCATGATCATTACGCATGGCAATATGAAATCTAGAAGATAAATCATCAACTATCTTCTTCATGAAAACATCACTCATATTAAAGTCATCATTTTTGCCATGCACAAATATTTCATCAAGACTCTTCAAATGATCATGGTTAACACTCTTCTTAACCAACTTCTTCTCAACATATTTCTTAACATGATTACTATTAACATGCATGTCATTCTTTTCAATCCAAATTTTCTTGGTAGGTTTCTTTACATGAATATGATCAATATGCACATTTCTAAAAGCATCAAAGCTATTGTCATGTTTAGAAACTTTCAAAGAAGATTTATCCATTTCACAAGAATGTACATTATTTTTCTTAACCCAAACTTTCCTTGTTGATTTCCTTTCATTAACATGTTCATCATGCATAGTCTCTAATGCCCTAACATGTTTAGAAACAACCAAAGGAAGTCTTTTCATCTCACTAGCATGCATCTCATTCCCTAGTTCGCATTGTCTAATATACTTGTAGCATTTAAGTTTGATATGCCCTACAACATTGCAAAAATGACAAACCGGGATAAACTTAGAGATGTTATGTTTAGCTTTAGACTTAAACACATGCTTAGGAGAATGATTAGGTAATTTTTTCACATTTTTATCATGTTCCACATTTCCTAGTTTGCATTGCCTAGCATATTCATAACACTTAGGCCTAATGTGACCAACCACATTACAATAATGACAAACCGGAATGAATTTAGAAAAGTTACCTTTTGGGTGTGCATGCTTTGGTTGAGAAGTCGGTTGAGAAGTTCCATAGCTCTTCTTGTTTTTGTCTTTGATTTTGGAAGGAATAGTAGTTGAGTCTTTCTTCTTCTTGGACTTTCTTGACTTGTTCTTGGTTGTAGGAGTCTTCTTAACTTCTTCTACAAAGCCCAAGCCACTCATATCTCCATGATGCTTTCCAAGCTTTATTACTTCATCAAGCTTAATGGCTCCAATCTTCATGCCATTAATTGACTCTTTAAGAGATTTGACTTCATCTTTAAGCTCACACTCATTTATCTTTATGATACTTAAAGAGTTCTCTTTTTGCTTAATCTCTCCTTCCATGGCAAACAACTTCATAGTAAAGTCTTCTTTTAGATCATTTAGCTCTTGAGTACTTTCCTCCACCTTAGAGACATACTTTTCAATGGTCTTTTCATGCTCCTTGATGACTTCACTTTGCTTGCTCATCTTCTCCAAAGACATATTCTTTTCATTGACAAGAGCTTTAATGATCACCACTAAATTAGCATTGATCAACTTCAACTTGTTGTTCTCTTCATTCTTTTGTTGAAGGATCTTGTCATTGAAGCTTATATAATCTTGATTTAAGGAGGCTTCAAACTCTTCATGATTGGAGGAGATTTCACTATCTTCACTATTCGAAGAGTATTCACTTTCCTCATTACTTGAGGAGTCTTCACTACTATCCTCAAATTTTCCTTCATATATAGCCACGTGAGCAATGTAATTGCTAGTAGATTCGCAATCATCCAAGGACCCCTCTTCCTCTACTACATCACTCACACTCATCCATGATTTATCATTGAATGCTCTAATGTAGGCTTTCATTGTATTTCTCCAAAAGATGTAGTTACCACTATCAAACAATGAAGGTCTAGCACTAGAAGCACCTTCCGGCATTGAATCACCCATAGCTACAAAAATGAACAAACACAAAAAACACAACAAAACAAAACACAAACACTATAATATGGATCTATCTAATTACTTCTAGACACCCGCTCTGATACCAATTGAAATTCCCTTAAGCAATATAGTGTAATATATACCTAGAGGGGGGGGGGGGGGGGGGGGGGGGGGGGGATGAATAGGTATAGGCTCAAATTCTTCCAATATTCAAAAATATGTGGAATACAAGAATTAAAAGCACACTTGATAAGTTTTAACAATTGAATTGATTTACTCAACACATGTGAAAATCAATATACAAGTGATGCAATCAATATACGATATGGAAGATAATGAAACATAAAGCGAAATGTGACACAAAGATTTTTACGTAGTAAAACCTCAAAGAGGAAACATCCACGGGTTGATACCACAACCACCAGTAAAGCAATCCACTATATGAAAAGGACTTACACACTCAAGCTATCAACACATGATATCCGCTCAAGCTATCACCTCCTAATCTACCCTCGGGCCTAGTGAACTACCAAGCCTACTTCCTATCCAAGATGTGTCCTACACCTCTAGGAAGCAACTTCCTATCCAAGACGCTCACGTCTCTAGGAAGATTTCTTGCTTGACTATCCGAGTCCTCCCGACTCTAATCAAGACTTCTTGCTTGGCTATCCAGAACACTTTCCTAACCAAGACTTCTTGCTCAAGACAAAGCTTCACTCACTTTGCAAGAGACTTCAACCTTTCACAAGGCAATGATCTATGTGATGCAAATGATGCAAACACAAGCAAATAGAGCAAGTAGATCAAACACACTCTATGAAGAATTAGATTTGCAAAAAATCAAGCTCACAAGCAAATGTAGCTTATTCTTATGAACATGTGATTAGAAATCTAGATTAGGCATTCCAAGTCATTCACAAAAATATCTAGAAACCTAAACATGTCAAACAAAGCTAGAGTAACAAATTTTCAATAGAAATCACAAAACTAGCTTTGAAATCAAGTGAACAAGTTAACACTTGAAATCCACAACATATTCAATCCAAACAAGAACTAGATTTAAATGGTAGATAGCACAATCAAAAAATCCTAGTTCATGAACATGTGACAAAAACCTAGAAATCAACAATCAAGCTCAAGAACAAAAAGTATTTCTAGAATCAATGTCAAGATAGGTAAAGTTTAGCAATATATGTTCAATAGAAATCAAATGGCTAAAACTCAACAATCAATAGATCAACCACCCCTAGAATATGATCTAACAACATTCTAAAACACATATCATCTATCAATTAGGAAGATTAAAAGAGATGATCAAAAGATGAAGTGAGAAGAAGAAGTTTCACATACAAAAGTTGAGTCACGTATTGAAATCAGATCACTGGGAAAAATTACGAACTCAAATGGCTTTGACAATGCTTGGGTTTTGTAGCTCTCTTCAAGACCAACAATTTTGGTTTTTGAATCACTCAATTAGGAGTTGATTTGAGAGAGATATGATGAAAATAAGAAATCAAAAGTTGTAGAGAATTCTGTACGGGATTTCGAATATAAATGGAGGGAAAAGAGATGGAGAAGAAAGAGAAAGACGTGAGCCAATCAGAAGCTGCCACATCAGCACCCCATGGGGGGCACGTGGGCCACACGGGACCAGAGGGGTGCTCTGGCCGTGGGTCCCACAGCCTCCACACGTGGTGGCCAATGCATGGCCTTTGGCCATGCTTGCCTCTCGCGCGCTCCCTCACGTTCGTCAATCATATCTTGGGCATCCGAACTCCGATTTTGAATCTGTTTTTGGATTACGAACCATGACTTCCTCATGCACAACTATGACTACAAAAATTTGAAAAATGGTTGAGAAATCATCTTGGAAAATGACGATGAAGTCAACTCAACGAATGAGAATGCAAAGTAGCGTAGCTAAGTCGTTTGGACTCGAAACCTTATGAATGAGTAACCAAAATGACCGGGACTCAATAAGGAATCAAATAAGAACATATTCAAGTCCAAAATACAAAACACATAAACAAATAAACACAAATTCACACAAGCATGCCATATCAAAGAGATAGTCACAAAGCATGCAATTCTACAATGTTTGTCTATTAGAGACCAATGCATGAGCATACTAAGAAGTGTGTGAATGTGTTATACCAAATGTTTGCACTACAATGCAGGGACACACATGTGTGAATTGTGTGTGTGTGGGCTTATGCCTTGCAAGAGGAAGAAGTATCTCGATACCTTAGCATCCAAATAAACACATTTCCTCTTGAAGACGAACTTTGCATGCAACGTTGCTTTCCTTCTTTGAAGCTTGATCTAATCACGAAACACCTAAGCAACTAAGCAATACAAATAAAGAGAGTTTTGCAATGGAATCAAGCCAACAAAGATCTAGGATCTTACACACATTCACATGTTTTAGTATGCTCTTGCATTGATTTCATATTGACAGACATTGTAGGAATGCATGTACTAGGACTATGTCTAGGAAATTACATACTCATGCGATCTTGTGTTTTTTTGTTTGGGTTTAAGTGATTTGGACTTGAATATGTCCTTAAATGATTTCTTGTTGAGTTTCAGTCGTTTCAGATTCTCACTCATTTGATTTCAAGTTCAAACTACGAAGTTATGAAACTTTATGTTCCTTAACAATGCGTTGTCTTCGTCTTCGTCTTCGTATATCGAGTCAAGTTCACATCCAATTGTCAAAGTTTCATAGTTTTCCTCATTTGTTAGTGAGTTACATATCATAATCCGGAAACAAATTCCAATTCCAAGTTCGTAGGTGAAAGGACGGTCAAAGAATGCGAAAGGTACGCAAGGAGAATAACGGAAGAGAGAAGGCCCAAACTTGGGAGCCTTCCCGTGGAGGCACGTGGCCACCATGGGAAAAAGGACTCTTGGCCTCCCCATGGTGGCCACACACCTCCACGGGGATAGCCAAGGTTGGCCTCCCAAGTGGGTCCCATCTTTCTTTTGTTTTCCCTCCCAATCTCTTTTAAATACTCCCTCTCTCTCACGTGTTCATTGTCAAGAAGAAAATTTGAAATATTGAGCTGAAATTTTATTTCCAACTTTCTCATCTTCCAAACACCATAACTCTCTCATTCGGACTTCGAATCGAGTGATTCAAGTTGGAGAATCTTTATAATCAAGTCCCCTACCTTCTCCAAAAGAGTTTTCAGCTGTTTGATCGAGTTTTGTGGTGGCTCTTCACTCAAAACCGAACCAGCTTGGGATTCCTAAGTATTGAACTAAACTTTGTGATTTCATCTTTTATGATCTTCAATTACCTTGGGTTTTCTTCTTCTATATGTAGGTGTATGTATGATGAAAGCTATTGAGAAGGATAGCTTCAAATCAAAGCTAATCAAGTCTAATTAGAGATAAATATGAACTAGTTTTCTATGATTCTAGTATTTCACATGTTTGAGAGTTGTATTATGCTTAGCTTGATATCTAGGGTTATTTGTGACTTGATTGACTTATTTTATGATTAATAACCTTGGCTCGTGCTTGGATCCTTTAATTGAACAAATCTAGGATTAGCACATTTATTTTTGTGTTTAGAGCTATCTATGATTTAATTTATTATTAATTATATCCTTGCTCTAAATACTTGCTAGAATATTCATTGATCAAATTTTGTGATTCTAGCATTTTTACTGTATGTTTCTAGTATCTTGAATTTGTGCTTCATGTATATGATTTATTCAAGTATTAGCTTTGTGAATGAAACTAGGAATCACATGTGTTAGGTGTTTCACATGCTCTAGGTTTCGATTCATGTGTTTTTATGACTAGACAATATTTGACTTGTGTGCTCACATGACTAAGTCTATGTCTACATGAAGTGTGCATGATCCATACATTTCATATGTTCATGCATTGTCTTGTGTGATTGCATCTCTTGGATTGTAAACTAGAATGTCATACATGGTGTGCTCATTGTCTAAGTCTAGTTTCCATAGCTCATATTGATCATATGTCCTATGTTGTTTGTGCTTGCATCATTTGCATCACATAGATCACTTGCCTTATAAAAGGTGGAAGTCTTGGCTAAGAGTGTGAGGCTCTTAGTAAGCCCAAGTAAGGGAAGTCTTGGCTAAGAGGTGTGAGGCCTCTAAGTAAGTCCGAGCAAATTCTTGTATAGGGGTGTGAGGCTCCGGTTAGACAAGCAAAGGAAGTCTTGGCAAGGGGTGTGAGGCTCCTATAAGTCTGAGCAAGAAAAGTCTCTTGTTGTTGAGTGATTCTTCAACATAAAGCAAGGGAAGTCTTGGCGTGAGGTGTGAGGCCTCTAGTAAGTTCGAGTAAGAATATTCTCTAGAGGCATGCGATGTGTCTCGGTTAGAGAATAGGCAAGTTTCTCTCTAGTGAGAATAGATAGGATGGATATCCAATAGATTGTGATACATGAGAGTTGGTAACATTATAGGGTGTACTCTTATTTAACTAGTGAAAAACATTTTGCCGGTGGTTGTGGATTCAACCCGTGGATGTTTCCTCTTCGAAGGTTTACCACGTAAGAATATCGTGTGTCAAGTTTCTCCTTACTTATCTCTTTGTTATTTGTTTAATTTAATCAAATTGATCTTGAATGTATTGTCATTGATTACATTCTTATGTGTTAAGATCTTTGATTGTTTTTATATCTATTACATGTACTTGTACAATTGAAACATTTATAATGAATACAAGTTCTTATTGTTGTAAGGATTATCATTCATTGATTGGCTTATTTTGTGGACAAACCATATGTTGGGGTTTGAATTGTAAGGGTAGTTTAGTTGATTGAGGATCAAGCTCAAATGCCCTTTCAAGACCTTAAGGTGACAAGCACTTCAAAGGTAAATTTCTAAGTGCTTACTTGCTTTGAAGAGATGTAGTTGCACACACCCACAACCCCTGCATAATTCCTATTCTTGTACGTTGTGTGTTCTTATTATGAGTGCATTAATGTTCATTAATCTCTCTTCTTGCATGTTTCTAGTGATTGCATCTTGTTCACTGAAATGCCATGACATGTTTAGGCATTAGGATGCAAAGCCATGAATTATATTCATGCATGTTTTAATTGAGTGCATCTTGTTCAATGACAATGTCATGTCATGACATGTTAGGCATTAGGATGCATTCACATCCCACACTTGCACTTCATATATGTTAGTCTTAAGTGTGGTGTAATTCATTTCCGTTTGTATGATCGGAAACATCCGCACTTGCACGATGGTGTGCATGTCTTAGTGCGATGGTTGACCACTTAAGAAGGTCTCATTCTTCTCTTGCATAAGTGTTAGTTTTTGTTTGGTTGTTTGGAGTTAAGTGTCTAGTTTCAAAAGATTGGATTTCAATGTTTTAAATGTTTTTCAAAACTGACATTTGTGTGATCTTATGACCATAACTGTTTATAAAGAGAATTAAATTGAGTTTTGTAAAATTTTGGACAAACTAGACACTCATACCTTTCCAACGGTATATTATTCGTAATATTTCATGACCGTTTGGATTGGTTTTAAAATCTCCAAAGTGACCACCAAAATAGGGCAACTTTGTTGTTGTCCGTTTCTGACCTTTAGTCACTCAATTGACCATAACTTTTTCTACAGATATCAAAATGTCATTCCATAAATTGGAGTAGAAAGTAGACATCCTCATACCTTTCCAACGGTATATTATATGAAAGGTTTCGATGTCTTTTGGTCATGTTTTGAGGAGCTTGAAGTTGAAGTTGATGCACTGTCGCACCCAAACCGCTGTTCACTCGCCCTACGTAGAGCGAGCACCTGATTGATTTTTAAATCCGCCCTACATAGAGCGGTTTGCGCGGAAAATTTTTGGAAAATTTCCAAAACGACATAGCTTCAATTGGATATCATATATATATGCCTCTTTGATCTTAGGTCATCAAAATGACTCAAAAAATCATATTTTTAATTGAGAGCATTTTCAAAGAGAGCTTTTTCATCAAGAACTCATCTTTGATCACTCAAATCAAAAAACCATCCTCATATGCATCTAAACATCATCTAAGCATTTTCTAGCATAGTTAGGATGCTTGCTTGCATGGGTTTTGCTCAACACACATCCCTTGGTAAGTTCTTCACTATTATCTTACATAATTAGTGTTTTACTTAACAAGACATCTCTTAGATTACTTGCATGTTCTTAGATTAATTTCCAATATTCAAGATAGAGATTGTTGTGTTGAAATGATTGAGTGTTGTATTTTGATAGCTTCATAGGATTGCCTAATCTATGTTTAGCTAAGCTTTATGACATGTCATTTAGCTATTGATATCTATGATTGTATTAATTGTCATTTTATCATCCTAGATAAGCATCTAAGGTTCCCTAGCTTTATTTGCTCTTTGAATATTCATACATATTCACATAGGCTTTATTATCTCTTCATTGAGAATTAAGATTTGATGGCTAAAGTTGCTTAGGCCACAAGCAATTGAACTAGGTCTGAAAGGAATAATGAATTCCCGTTTACGCGTACATGTCTTTTAAATACGACCTAGAGGTTGTGTGAAAGGGTTGTTAATCCGTTATTACCAAATTTTCGGATTAGTCAATATTACAAATATAACCCCAATTCACAAAATAATAATCAAGTGTAATATGGTGCGGAAATATAAACGACACTTGATTTTTACGTGGAAACCCTCAACAGGGAAAAACCACGGGCTGGTAAGTGCGCCACACTCGAACCTCGAATCCACTAATTATGATAGCGTATACAACCTAATCCAGGTTTGACGGCCTAATCCCGGCCAATATCCCGCTACCACTACCCGCAGGCCTGTAAAAGTGGACCTATTCCAATTTGCTCATGTGACCACCTAATCCCGGTGTACGACCTAATCCCGGTCTATCACACAAGACTTACTTCTCCGAAGAAATCAACACCCTAAGTGAATATGCAATGATTTCCAAATATGCAATATAGAGCTAGGGTACTCTAGATGCTTACCTAGGATTATATGATGACAATAAAATCAATCCTAGATATGAAAATAGCTATATGTCATGGCATACAACTTTAGCTAAGTAAAGGATAACCAATCCTAGATACAAAACTATCACAAAAAACCAACAAACATTCAAAAGATTAACTAGTTGATTAAAAAACAATCTATCAACCTAGTTATAAATAAATCACACAAGAATGTTTATGACATAGCTTTTAGGCAATAAAGACCTAATCAATTAAGCTATTAAAAATAATCTCAATCATATAATGAGATTAATTAGCTAGATATAAAATAGACATGAAAACCTAGCTAACATAAATAACCCAATCAACACATAATCTCAATCATGTATGTAGAAATTACTCAAAGAACATACGAGTGATAAAAGAGATAAATTGATAAGTAAAAACACTAATTATGTAAGATAAAAGTGTTCAACAAATCATACCATGTGTGTTGAAGAAGACCCATGCATTAGCACATACTAGATGAACCTAGATGATGCCTAGATGATGATTTGTGCATGTGGGAATGGGTTTAGAGAGATAAAGATGTAATCTTTAAGCTTTTTCTCTCAAGTCTCTCTTTCTCTCTCAAGAATAAGGAGCCTCTCTCTCTAGGGTTTGATTTTGTGGCTCTCCTCTCAAAATTATGAGAAATATATGTATTTATAATGCCCAAATGAAACTACATCGTTTTGGAAGAAATGGAAAAAGTATGGGCATTTTCGCGGTACTCGCGTCAGTGCAGCTACTCAAGATTCGAGCGCTTCGAAACATGACCAAACGATATCAAAACTTTTCATATAATATATCGTTGGAAAGGTATGGATATCTACTTTCTACTCATTTTTACAGAATGAAATTTCGATGTCTGTAGAAAAATTTATGGTCAATTGAGTGACCAAAGGTCAGAAACAGACAACAACAGAGTTGCCCTGTTTTGGTTGTAACTTTGGAGATTTTAAAACCAATCCAAACGGTCATGAAATATTACGAATAATATACCGTTGGAAAGGTATGAGTGTCTAGTTTGTACAAAAATTTTCAAAACTCATTTTGAAGCTTTGTATAAAAAGTTATGGTCACAAGACCATGAAAAGGTCAGTTTTAAAAACACTTGAAACATTGAAATCCAATCTTTTGAAACTAGACACCTTACTCCAATCAACCCAACCAAATCTACCACTTATCCAAGAGAAGAATGAGACCTTCTCAAGTGGTCAACCATCACGCTAAGACATGCACACCATCATGCAAGCACGGACATTTCCGATCACACAAACGGAAACGAATTACACCACACTTAAGACTAATCATGAAGTGCAAGTGTGGGTATTGAATGCATCCTAATGCCTAACATGTCATGGCATTATCATTGAACAAGATGCACTCAATTCAAACATGCATGAATAAAATTCATGACTTTGCATCCTAATGCTTAAACATGTCATGGCATTTCAATAAACTAGATGCAATTAAATAAACATCCATGAAGAGATATTCAACAATTATGAATGCACACATATGAAAACACACAACATATAAGAATAACATTTATGCATGAGTTGTGTGTGTATGCAACTAGATCTCTTCAAAGCACGTAAGCACTAGAAATTTACCTTTGGTGCTTATCAAGATGAGGTCTTGAAAGGGCCTTGAGCTTGAATACCAATACCTAAGCTACCCTTACAATAAACCCCACATGTGGTTTGTCCACGAAACAAGCCAATCAATAAATGGGAATCCTTACAAGGTCCACTTTTACAGGCCTGCAGGTAATGGTAATGGGTTATTGATCGGGATTATATCGTAAACCAAGATTAGGTTGTAAACGTTATCACAATTAGTGGATTCAAGGTTCGAGTGTGGCGCACTTACCAGCCCGTGGTTTTTCCCTGTTGAGGTTTTCCACGAAAAAATCAAACGTCATTTAATTTCCGCACTTATATGCTTGATTTGTTAATTTGACTAGTTTGAGGTATTTTCGTGAAAATTGATTAATCACGAAAATTGGGTAAAATCAGATAAAATCTATTCAAACCCCCACCCCCCCCGGAAATTAATATATAGAACACACCATATATTTGTTTCAATTGTGAAAGGAATTATTAAATTCCCGTATTTGTGTGCGTGTCTTTTAAATATGACTTAGAGGGTATGTGAATGAGTTGTTAATCTGTTATTACCAAATTTTTCGGATTATACAAATATAACCCCAATTCACAAAACAATAAATCAAGTGTAAAGGTGCAGAAATATAAACGACACTTGATTTTTTACGCGGAAACCCAAACTGGGAAAAACCACGGGTTGGTAAGTGTGTCACACTCGAACCTCGAATCCACTAATTGTGATAGCATTTACAACCTAATCCCGGTCAATAACCCCCTACCACTACCCGCAGGTCTGTAAAAGTGGATCTAATCTAATTTGCTCACGTGAACACCTAATCCTGGTGTATGACCTAATCCCGGTCATCACACAAGACTTACTTCTCCAAAGAGATCAAACCCTAAGTGAATATGCAATGATATCTAAATATGCAAATAATGCTAGGGTACACTAAATGCTTATCTAAGATTATATGATGACAATAAAATCAATCATAGATATCAAATATAGCTATATGTCATGGCATAAAGCTTAGCTATGTTAAGGATAACGAATCCTAGATACAATAGCTATCAAAAATAATCTCAATCATTTTAATGAGATCAAATAGCTAGATGTTAGATAAACATGAAAATCCTAGCTATCACAAATAACCCATTCAACACTTAATCTCAATCATGTATGTAGAATTTAATCTAAACACATACAAGTAATAAATGAGATAAAATTGATAATTAAAAACACTAATTATGTAAGATAATAGTGTTCAACAAATCATACCATGTGTATTGAAGAAGACCCATGCATTAGCACATACTAGATGATCCTAGATGATGCTTAGATGATGATTTATGCATGTATAAATGGGTTTGGATGATCAAAGATGAGTTCTTGGGTGAATTTCTCTCTTTGCAAATCCTCTCAATAAAAAATATGGGTTTTTTGAGTCAAAAGATGACCTAAAGTCAAAGAGGCATACATATATATGATGTCCAATTGAAGCTATGTCTTTTTAGAAAATTTCCAAAAAGTTTATGCACAAACCGCTCTATGTAAGGTGGATTTTGGGTGGGTGTAGGGAAAATTGAAAAATCAATCAGGTGCCCGCTTTACGTAGGGCGAGTGAACAGCGGTTTTGGCACAACAGTGCATCAGCTTCAACTTCAAGCACCTCAAAACATGACCAAACGATATCGAAACCTTTCGTATGATATATCGTTGGAAAGGTATAGATGTCTGCTTTCTACTCCAATTTACAGATTGACATTTCAATGTCTGTAGAAAATATTATGGTCAATAGAGTAACCAAAGGTCAGAAATGGACAACAACATAGTTACCCTGTTTTTATGGTCTATTTGGAGATTTCAAAACCAATCCAAACGGTCATGAAATATTACGAATAATATACTGTTGGAAAGGTATGGGTGTCTATTTTGTCTAGAATTTTATAAAACTCAATTTAAATCTTTTTATAAAAAGTTATGGTCACAAGACCATACAAAGGTCAGTTTTGAAAAACATTTAAAACATTGAAATTCAATCTTTTGAAACTAGACACATTACTCCAAACAACCAAACCAAAACTACCACTTATCCAAGAGAAGAATGAGAACTTCTCAAGTGGTCAATCGTCGCGCTAAGACATGCACACCATCCTGCATGCGTGGACATTTTGGATCACAAAAACGGAAACGAATTACACCACACTTAAAACTATCATACATGAAGTGCAAGTGTGGGAATTGAGCATCCTAATGCCTAACATGTCATGGCATTATCATAGAACAAGATGCAATCAATTCAACATGCATGAATTCATGGCTTTGCATCCTAATGCCTAAACAAGTCATGGCATTTTAATAAACAAGATGCACTAAATTAAAACATGCAAAAAGAGATGTTCAAGAACATGCATGCACACATATAAAAACACACAACATACAAGAATAAGATTTATGCATGAGTTGTGTGTGTGTGCAACTAGATCTCTTCAAAGCAAGAAAGCACTAGAATATACCTTTGGTGCTTCTTCTCTTGAGGTCTTGAGTGGGCCTTGGTTGTGCAAAACACCAACCGTCAAAAACCTAAGCTACCCTTACATCAAGTCCCAATATGTGGTTTGTCCACGAAATAAACCAATCAATAAATGGGAATCCTTACAAATTATTTTCTGTATTTTTGGTACAACTACCTCATGCAATCAATAGGCTATGTTTGATCTATCATTTGAATATGCTTATCAATAGTATATGCATGCTTGGTTGTGTTTATTATGGTGTGAAATAAGCTATCTAGAGGTACAAACTTTTGTTTATTTCAAGGGATCGAAAAAGGCCTTAAAAACCTATTCACCCCCTCCCCCCTAGGAAAACTTAAGGCAATTTAACCGTGATTGTATTTACATTTGCTATTAAGTATAATTCCCAAATTGGCTTTAATGTTCATAATTCTTATTTTTCATTGATTGATATTAATTAAATTGTTTCACCCTTAATATCAAGTATTTTGGGTAGTTACGATTGATTTAATTAATCGGGCTTTGTGTTTTAATGTTTAAATTAGGAACCTTGAATATATGTTTTTCAAATATTGGATGCATGTAATACTTAGGTCTTATACATTAACTCAATTGGAATAAATAATTTATAAAAGATTAAATTTTAAGCACTTGATTGATAAATCTTGAGAAAGCATTGGATTGATTTCTAAATTGCTACTTAGAATCTTTGGAATTAATAATTCAAATAGTAAAACTTTGCACTGTTGATAACTGTAACTATTAAGGTGTGTCAAAGTATACTTAGAGGGGGGGGGGGGGGGGGGGGGGGGGGGGGTGTGAATAGGTTTTAATCAAGTTAATTACCGAATTTTCTTGATTAGTCAATATTCAATAAAACACCCAATCTAAGCAAAATACAATCAACTAAATCTATGTACAGAAAACAATAAATTATACGTTAATTGATTTACATGAGAAACCCATGACTGGGAAAAACTCACGGGCTAATATGCTAGCCACACACGGTCCTCAAATCCACTACTTGAATGAAAGTTTACAACCTAGGTTGACCTTAACCATTCTTGGCCACTAACCCTTCCACTTTACCCACCAGGCCTTTAATAGCGACTCTAGACCTACTTGCTTGCTCACAAGCAACTTAGTCACAAGACTTCACTTCTCAAAGAAGAGGTCAACAACCTATGTGAATATTATGACAATATTCAAAATGCAAATAATGTTAGGCTACACTAAATGCTTATCTAGGAATTCAAGATGTCAATAAAAACAGTCCTAGATATCATGTGGCTACATGTCATATAAAACTTAGCTATATAAGATTAAAAACAATCATAGATGCAATAGCTATCACAATACAACAACTCAATCAATCAACATAAAAATCTCAGTCTTGTATATAAAATCTAATCTAGATGCATACAAGTAATAAATGATTTCTTGTTAAGTAAGAACACTAAAATGGATTAAGATGGTGTTCAACTTACTATGTCATATGTGTTGAAGAAAACCCATGCAAGAGCACATCTTAAATGAAGCCAGATGTTAGGATTATGCTCAATAGCAAGAGTGTAATGTTGTAATTGACAATCTTTTTCATATTAATAAAGTGATTTCTGGTTTAACAAATCTTATAGCATTTATAGTTTAATATTATAATTGTCAAAGTAAATAATCATAAGGTCTAAAGACTATGAGAAAAGAAGAATTGTTCGTACATCTGGATATGTATGAGGTAGACATAATTCTTTATTTAGTCTTGAATAATGTTCACAACTTAAGTTAAAGGTTGGGCACCTTTATCTTGTTAAAGTTGTAGAATTCTTTTGCTAGCATTTGAGTGGGATCAAATGAGATATGATAAGTCTAAAATCATCGGAGTGTCTTTGAGCAAAAGGATCTAGTGCACTGGGTGCATTGAACTGGATCACAATGAAATACATTATCTATAACCGTCAATAGATAATAGTCTTTTCATTATCAGGACAATCGGAGAGTCTATCTTAATCCTGAGATAAATGATGGACTTATGGTTGCAAGTGATATCATTTGAGTTATCAATGAGTACGATTATATCGCATAGTCTATCCTCGATAGTTTGGTGATATTCATTTGTTAATCGATAGAGGACTTCATTTATAGATATGGACATCGTGGCTCCATTTATTAAATGAGAGTATAATATCATCATATGGATGTTTTGAGGTAATTGGATATTAAATCTCAACGTTGAGTTTTCGATAGTGTCTATTGAAAACATGGCTTCTGGACAAGTCAAAATATCCAAGTTCAAAACGTGGTCATATGAGTAAATATGGTAACTTGGAGAGTTATAGGCGGTCTATGAACTCTTGGCGATTACTGATATTAATCACGAGGATACACTTTCTCCAATATGATTGTCTAGGGTATGAATGAGGAGCATCTTCCTTTTCTATCTTTATTTAAGAGTTCAATTTTAGCTCTTTAGTGGAATGAGTTAAAATTAATGGATCGGACCTACGTGAATCATTTGTTGATTGTGATTAGGTTATGTATATTGAAGCTTAAATTTAGATAGCCCGCCAAGATCCCCAATCCACACAGACTTGCATGGATCACTTGATATATTCTACCGGACCAATTATGGGTCTATTTAGAATTGCATTTAATATATTAAGAATATAATTTGCACATTATTTATTTAATGGGCTGCTCAATTATGTTAATATATTAATGAAAGGTATGTGAGCTTGTTTCTTTTAGTAAGAATGGGTCTGGTTCACATGTGGGCTTTTTATTTAAAGTCCAATGGATTAAATGAAATAAGAAAAATAATATATGGCCCATTTATTCAAGTGGGGCGGCAAGGTGTATATTAACCTAATATATTATTTTGTTTCATTGTTTTAATTAAATAAGAATTAATTAATTTATTAATTAATTGTTTAATTAAGAAACAAATCTTTTTCTGATCAGAAAATATATTTCCTAGAGTTATACTATTGGTAGTAGTATACTAAAAGTAAAAGACTTGTTTGATAAGAAAATAAATAATTAATTTTATTTATTTAATCAAATAAGAAGTCTTTTTATTTAGTCAATAAAAGAATAAAAATATCTATGAGTTGGATTAGGGTTTGAAGTCTAAAGTATGATGGAAATTAGGGTGCAACGCAAACCCTTTTTGGCTTGTGATTTGCGGCAACCCTAGTCCCATTTAGAGGTGGATTTCGGCAACCCTAAAGACAAGAGGAAGCAAAATTTCGGCCACCTATATATTACCACATATAGAATTCGGCCACCCTAGTTGTTGATTGATACAATTTTCTTCTTCTTCTCAATTCATAGAAAAGTATTATTTTTATAAAACATAAAAGAGTGAATAGATTATTCTTTGATGGTACACTAATTGCTTGTTCATCAATAAGCTTGTGTGTACAACATCGATTTAGGTTCACGCGAGTTTCGATCATTAGATTGAGAACTCAAAAGTGACCGGAATAATGTTAGTCTTCTTTTGATTGTTTTATGACTAACAAAAGAAAAAGAAAAGTTTGTTTGTCCATTCTCAGGTTTGCAATTCAAAGAAAAGGGAGACCACGCTCCTAGGTGATTCACGTTCGTGCTAGGGTTGAAGATCTTGCGGATTACCATCGACGTAAGTCAATCGGATCACGCGACAAAAGGTATTCTTCTTTTGTTGATTATATGTATGCTTAATTAATTAAAGGGTTAAGGTTCATAAAAAGGAAAAATTTTTAAAACTACTAAATCTATTTTTAGTCTTGCTTCCGCTACGTGTACTACGGTATTTTTCCCTACACTAGATGATGCTAGATGATGTTTGATGCATATAGGAATGAGGTTGAATGATCAAAGATGAGTTCTTGGATGATTTTCTCTCTTGGAAAATGCTATCTCTCAAAAATATGATTTGAACTCTTAAAAATGACCTAGAGAGAAAGTGGCATATATATATGAAGTCAACATGAAGCTACAACGTTTTGAATATTTTGCAAAAATTTTGCCTTTGTCGATGTACAGTCGTTATACATACAGCGGCTGTATAACGACTCACCTAGGAAATGAAGAACAAGTTCTTCGTCAGCGCTTTTCATGGAGCCGACATGGGGGTGACTCAACAACGACTCCAAAAAGATGCTCTCGGGTTTTGGAGAGCCACTGTTCAACCACTGTACATACAGCGCTTGAACAACGATTGAACAGCGACGGAAAAATTCCATCAAGTATGGTGCTGTACGTATAGTGACTGTACCACGTGTAAGGTTCATGATTTGTATTAGCTTGATTCCATTGCAAAATGCTCTATATTTGTATTAGTTGTTGCTTAGGATGATCTTGGAAGAAAAGAAGCTTAAAAGTTGAAAAGCAACGTCTAGTGCAAATGTCGTCTTCAAGAGGTGAAAGCGTCAAAGGTATATCTTGACTTTTATCCTCTTGCAAGGCGTTAGCGCACACACACACACACAATTCATACATGTGTGTCCCTGCATCATAGTTCAAACATTTGGTATAACACATTCACACACTTCTTAGTATGCACATGCACTGGTCTCTTATAGACAAACATTGTAGAATTGCATGCTTTGTGACTATCTCTTTGATATGGCATGCTTGTGTGAATTTGTGTTTGTTTGTTTATGAATTTTGTATTTTGGACTTGAATATGTTCTTATTTGATTCCTTATTGAGTTATGGTCGTTTCGGTTACTCATTCATAAGGTTTCGAGTCCAAACAATGTAGCTACGCTACTTTTCATTCTCATTCGTTGAGTTGACTTCATCGTCATTTTCCGAGATGATTTCTCAACCATTTTTCAAAGTTGTTAGTCATAATCATGCGTGAGGGAGTTACGGTTTGTAATCAGAAAATGGATTTGAAATCGGAGTTCGGATGCCCAAGATACGGCTGAAGAACGTGAGAGAGCGCGTGATAGGAGAGCATGGCCAAAAGCCACGTGGGCCAAGCCGTGTGGGAGCCGTGGGACCCACGGCCAGAGGACCCCTCTGGTCCCGTGTGGCCCACGCGTCCCCCACAGGGTGGGTGATGTGGCCACCTCTGATTGGCCTGAAAAATTTCTCTCTCTCCTCCATTTAAACCTCTCTTCTTCCCTCAAAACATTTGAAGATTTTGAAGAACACTTTCAAGAAATTCTGCAGAATTCTTCAACATTTTAGTTTTAGTATTTTGATCATAACTTTCTCATACGAACTCGAAATTGATTGACCCAAAAGCCAAAATTGTTGGTCTTAATGAGAGCTACAAACCCCAAGCATTTCTAGAGGTAGCTGACTTCGTAATTTTTCCCAGTGGCTTGATTTTCAGTGCGTGGTCAAGGTTGTTTATTCAACTTCTTCTTTTTCATTTCATCTTTGATCATCTCTTTGATTCTTACTATTTGATTGATGAAATATGTTGAGAAGGATGTTAGATCATATGCTAAGGGTGTTTGATCATTTGTCAATTGAGTTTTAGCTTTGTGATTTCTCTTGAAGATATATGTGCTAAACTTGATTCAACTTGAAATTGATTCTAGAAAATGTTTATATGATGTGCTTCATGTTATTTTCTAGGTTTAATTTCATGATCTAAGAACTAGGTTTTTAGTGTGATATATTGAATATTCATACCTTGTTCTTATTGATTTACATGTCTTGATTTCTAGATACTTTTGTGATTGTTTGTTGAAAGCATATTCTAGATTATCATTGAACATGTACATTTAGCTTGATTGATCATCTAGCTTTATTTGATTGTGTTTGCATCATTTGCATCACTTAGATCATAGCCTTGCATTAGGTTGAAGTCTCTAGCAAAGTGAGTGAAGCTTTGTGGATAGAGCAAGGAAGTCTTGATTAGAGTCGGGAGGACTCGGATAATCAAGCAAGGAGTCTTGTCTAGGGTCAAGAGGATCCGAATAGGCAAGCAAGAAATCTTCCTAGAGACGTGAGCGTCTTGGATAGGAAGTTGCTTTCTAGAGGTGTAGGACACATCTCAGATAGGAAGTAGGCTTGGTGATTCACTAGCCCGAGGGTAGATTAGGAGTTGATAGCTTGAGCAGATATCATGAGTTGGTAGCTTGAGTGTGTAAGTCCTTTTTCATATAGTGGATTGCTTTGCCGGTGGTTGTGATATCAACCCGTGGATGTTTCCTCTTTGAGGTTTTACCACATAAAAATACTTGTGTTCATTTTTGTTTTACTTTTCTTTATCTTCCATATCTTACATTGATTGCATATCTTGTAAATTGATTAACTCATGTATTAGTGAAATCAATTCATTTGTTAAATCTAATCAAGTGTGCATTTTATTTGTTATATTCCATGTTATTTTTAATATTGGAAGAATTTGAGTCTATACCTATTCACCCTCCCTCTAGGTATATTTTGCACTACTACTACTTAAGGGAAATTTCATTTGGTATCAAAGCGGGTGTCTAGACACACTTAGATAGATCCTTTCTTTGTAGTGTTTGTGTTTTGTTTGTGATAATCATGATTAAGGAAGTGTAGTCCTATGTGGCTTCTTTTGTTGAACATATTGACTTAGATGAGAAAAAGATCAATGATCTTACTTTTGAAAATGAACATTTATCCAAAGTCAATATGTCCCTCAACAAGAAGCTAGAAGATCATGCTCTTGGCTCAAAAGAATTCAATGATCTCAAAGACAAGATCCTAAGTCTAGAATTGAATCTAAAAGATAGCAATGATAGACTTGGCATCTTGAAGCAAGAAATTGAGCAAAGGGATATTTCTCTTGTTAGTGCTAAAAGGCTAGAAAATATGCTTAAAGCCAATAGTGAGCACTTAAATCAAGAGAAAAAGTATGAACAATGGCTTAATAAATCAAGAGAAGATGTTAGGAAAAGTTATGACATCTTAGAAAAATATGCCATTAAAAATAGGGTGCTTAGTGAGAAACTTGATGAGGCTAATAGGATGATTAACAAGACGTCATCTAGCTCTAACAAAGTTGAAACCCTCATTAAAAGTGGAAAGCATCTATGTGACAAAAGAGGTTTGGGTTATATCAATGAGAAGGAGACTCCTTCATCTAACAAATCTACTTTTGTCAAAGCAAGCATTGAAACAAATGTAGGTACACTCACTCAAGGTAAAGCTATGAAAGCTACCGGAGGTGCCTCTTCATCAACAAGGATGTTCAATAAAAGAACTCAACAACATAAACATCAAGGAGCAACAACCTCAAATGCAAGAGGTGGAGCATCAAGGGTTGCACATCAAGAGGAAAAATGATGAGAAGTCCAAAGGAGTTGGAAGCAAATGCAAATGGTAAATTTCTCAAATTTATTCCTATTTGTCATTATTGTAATATGGTATGACATATTCGACTTAGATGCTTTGAGTATATTCGGAAATGTAAACTTGATATTGCTTTTCATGATATGTCTTTGAATGGACCTAGGCAATCATCCATGTATGGATATAGAAATAGACCTAGGAAGACCTTGGAAAAGCATGTTGTGAAGAATGTTGTTGATGACTTGCTTGCTAAATCTTGTGTTGTGCCTCACTCTACTATGCATAAGAAAGTTGATAATGCTTTGTTTGATATTTTTGAAAATGTGACCAATGAGGTCAAGGTGCATGTTAAAAAGCCTAACATTGAGTCAAAGCATGTTAGAAGTAAGAGTGAGAGGCATGTTGTGAAAAATGTGTAGATTAGAAAAGACACATCTAAATATCATGTTGCACAATATGCTTTACGTGCCAACTCCTCCTATTCTTGGTACCTACATAGCGGTTGCTCTAGGAAAATGACCGGGAACAAAGAGTTCTTTAAGAATCTTGTTTTAAAGGATAGAGGTTGGGTTACTTTTGGTAATGGTACCAAAAAGCAAGTTCTTGGCAAGGGAACAATTTGTATCCCCGGATTGCCTAAACTTCGCGATACTTTGTATGTTGATGGGTTACAAGCTAACTTGATAAGCATTACTCACTTGTGTGAAATTTTTAAAGAAGTTAGTTTTAACAAAGATGTGTGCACTATAATTGATAAAAAAGGCAATGTTGTCCTAAGAGTCAAAAGGTCTATAGACAATTGCTATTGTCTTGAGATAGATCCTCTAACTTGCAACATGGCACATGAGTGCAACAAGCTTGATTTGTGGCATCAATGTTTGGGTCACATGAATTTTAAAATTTTGAAAAAGATTGAAAAACGTGGCATTGTTAGAGGTCTTCCTAATCTTGGTAAAAAGCTTGAGGTGGTTTGTGATTGCCAATTAGGTAAGCAAACCAAGGTGTCTCATAAGAAGAATTCTTACATAGCTACCAAAAGACCTTTAGAACTTGTGCACATTACCAATAATCTTGTAAAGGAACATACTAGGAAAGCTTGGATTAAAAAGCATGATGTGAAAAATGTTCCTAATCATTCTTCTAAACATGTTTCTAATGATAACTCTTTGAATGTTATGCATAATATTGATAATCATGTGAAGAAGAATGTCAAGAAGATTTGGTTGAAAAAGAGTGTTTTACATGATCATATTCATAGTCTTGATGATATCTTTGTTGATGGCAATAATAATGTGTTTAACATGAGTAATATCTTTATAAAGAAGATTGTTGATGTTTTATCTTCTAGATATACTATTGCCATAAGAAATGATCATGATGTTTGTGTTAGTGCTCCAAAGACCATATGGGTCAATGATGAGGACTCTAGTGTAGGGAAAAATACCGTAGTGCACGCAGCGGAAGCGAGACTAAAAATAGATTTAGTGACTTTTAAAAATTTTTCCTTTATGAACCTTAAACCCTTTAATCAATTAAACATATATATTATCTAACAAAAGAATAATACCTTTTGTCGCGTGATCCAATTGACTTACGTCGATGGTAATCCGCAAGATCTTCAATCCTAGCACGAACGTGGATCACCTAGGAGCGTGGTCTCCCTTTTCTTTGAATTGCAAACCTGTGAATGGACAAACAAACTTTTCTTTTCTTTGTTAGTCACAAAAACAATCAAAAGAATACTAAGATTATTCCGGTCACTTTTGAGTTCTCAATCTAATGATCGAAACTCGCGTGAACCTAGATCGATGTCTTACACACAAGCTTATTGATGAATAAGCAAATAGTATACCATCAAAGAATAATCTAACACTCTTTTATGTTTTAGTAGAATAAAATAATCTCTCTATGAATTGAGAAGAAGAAGAAAATAGAATCTCAAGCACCAAGCATTAGGTTGGCCGAAATCTATAAGAGTGTATATATAGGTTGCCAAATTTTCTTCTCTTCTATTTCTTTAGGGTGGCCAAAAATCCTAACCTAAAAGGGACTAGGGTTGCCGCAATTCTCAAGCCCAAAAGTGTTTGTATTGCACCCTAATTCCTATTTAGTTTAAGACTTCAAACCCTAATTTAATTCATAAATCTTTTATTCCTTTATTTGACTAAAAAAAAAAAGACTTCTTATTTGATTTAAATAAATAAAATTAATTATTTATTTTCTTTTCAAACAAGTCTTTTACTTTTAGTAAACTACTACAATAGTATTACTTCTAGGAAATATATTTCCTATTCAGAAAAGATTTGTTTCTTAATTAAACAATTAATTAATTCTTATTTAATTAAAACAATGAAACAAAATAATATATTAGGTTATAAAACCTTCTTGCCGCCCCACTTAAACAAATGGGCTATATATTATTTTCTTATTTCATTTAATCCATTGGACTTTAAATAAAAAGCCCACATGTGAACCAGACCCATTCTCACTAAAAGAAACAAGCCCACATGTCATTCATTAATATATTAATATAATTGAGCAGCCCATTACATAAATAATGTGCAAATTATATTCTTAATATATTAAATGCAATTCTAGATGGACCCTTAAATTGGTCCGGTAGAATATATCAAGTGATCCATGCAAGTCCGTGTGGATTGGGGATCTTGGCGGGCCATCTAAATTTAAGCTTCAATAGACATAACCTAATCACAATCAACAAATGATTCACTTAGGTCCGATCCATTAATTTTAACTCATTCCACTAAAGAGCTAAAATTGAACTCTTAAATAAAGATAGAAAAGGAAGATGCTCCTCATTCATACCCTAGACAATCATATTGGAGAAAGTGTATCCTCGTGATTAATATCAGTAATCGCCAAGAGTTCATAGACCGCCTATAACTCTCCAAGTTACCATATTTACTCATATGACCACATTTTGAACTTGGATATTTTGACTTGTCCAGAAGCCATGTTTTCAATAGACACTATCGAAAACTCAACGTTGAGATTTAATATCCAATTACCTCAAAACATCCATATGATGATATTATACTCTCATTTAATAAATGGAGCCACGATGTCCATATCTATAAATGAAGTCCTCTATCGATTAACAAATGAATATCACCAAACTATCGAGGATAGACTATGCGATATAATCGTACTCATTGATAACTCAAATGATATCACTTGCAACCATAAGTCCATCATTTATCTCAGGATTAAGATAGACTCTCCGATTGTCCTGATAATGAAAAGACTATTATCTATTGACGGTTATAGATAAAGTATTTCATTGTGATCCAGTTCAATGCACCCAGTGCACTAGATCCTTTTGCTCGAAGACACTCCGATGATTTTAGACTCATCATATCTCATTTGATCCCACTCAAATGCTAGCAAAAGAATTCTACAACTTTAACAAGATAAAGGTGCCCAACCTTTAACTTAAGTTGTGAACATTATTCAAGACTAACTAAAGAATTGTGTCTACCACATACATATCCAGATGTACGAACAATTCTTCTTTTCTCATAGTCTTTAGACCTTATGATTATTTACTTTGACAATTATAATATTAAACTATAAATGCTATACGATTTGTTAAACCAGAAATCACTTTATTAATATGAAAAAGATTGTTAATTACAATATTACACTCTTGCTATTGAGCATAATCCTAACATCTAGTAAGGAGGAGAGCTCTAGAGATGAGTCTTCTAGTGATGAAGAGCTTGTGAGCAACTTTGTTGCCTTCACAGCCTCTCATTCTATCCTAGTGAATGTTTGTCAAGATTTATTAGACAATGAGGTTGATACAAATCATCAAGTGTGCTTAAGTGAGAATCCTACCTATATTGATCTTTTGGCTAAGGTGAAGTGTCTTGAAGATAGTTTGAAGATAGCCTTAAGTGAGGTGGATGAGAAGAATGATTTGATCAAATTACAAGTGGATGAGTTTGTTTCAACAACTCAAAGGCTCTTAGGAGAAAAGAATGTTCTTTCCAAGAAGCTTAGAGAAGTTGAAGGGAATGTTCTTGAAAGGGATAGGATTATCTCTAGTTTGTCTTTAGTAGGCTTAAGTGACTTGGTAGTTGAGGAGAAGCTCATAGAAGCATCACTTCCTACAAGTAAGGATAATGTCATTGTTGACGTGAAAGCTCCTAAGAAGAGACGTTCCAAGACCTAGAACAAATTGAAGAACAAGGTACCCCTTGAAACTCCCATTTGTGCTTCTCCAAACCCGGAAGGTAAAATTTCTCATTTTGTTCCCATATGTCATTCTTGCAGTACCATAGGTCATACCAAGCCCAAGTGCTTTGAATATATTAAATATTACGACATAGGAAATGCATCTAGGGATAAAAAGATTGAACTTCATTTAAGCATGCTAAAGCTTTTTAGTATGAAAAGCATGATAATGTCTAAAGAGCATGTTAAGAATGTCCGGATTGTGAAGAATGGAAACCTTGTAAAAATTGACAATGAATGTGTTGCTAGTAATGTTGAAAAGAAGAGTATCAATGATTTGTGAATCAAGAGATGGAAGAACTTTATTCTAGTTTCAACATTGTTGTCAATAAGAATCTTGATAGTGTTTGTGTAGTTTCACCTAAGACTAAATTGTTCAAGGGTGAGTGCTTTTACCATTAGAGTAAGTTGCACATGTGAGTTAGCTTTAAGATTAGTGTCAAGTTGTTAAGTAACTTAGCTATCTAGCTTTGTTTCTATATAACTTGACATGAACTTAGCTATCTCACATATTTGCTATGATGGTCGAAATCTATTGATTAACTTTTTGAGAAGTTGTTTTTATGATATCTATATGGTAACAATCATGTTATGTCTTTTAGAGAAAGTAAATTTTTGTTGTTGTTTGAGTTGAAATGCATAGTCTTTAGTCTCTTGGAACGACACATCAACAACTTGTTGTCATGAGGACAAACAAGCCAAGAGGACTCATAAAAAGGGTGAAGACTTTACATTTGATGGAAAATAGCTTGCAAAGGTATCTCTATATCACATTGCTTGCTTACTTGAATTTTCATCTCTCAACTCATTGTTTGCACTATTTCATGAAGCATGTCATATTAGAGAAATAATATAGTGTTCTTATGGTTCTCATTGACATTTGCTCATTTAAGATCTTTTGATGATAATTGTTCACATTGATCTTAATCATGATATGTGTTATTGTATGTATGATTGCGGTCGGAAGTGTATGCACATAATTACTTTGGATGAAACAAATCCTTAAGGATTATGAGATAGAACAAGGAAAAATGACACTTTATTGTGATAACTTAAGTGCCATTAACATCTCTAAAAATCCGGTTCAACACTCCCATACAAAACACATAGACATTAGGCATCATTTCATTAGAGACCTAGTTGAACATTCTATTGTTACTCTAGAGCATTTGCCTACTAAAAATCAACTTGCGGACTTGTTCACTAAGCCCTTGGACAAAGAGAGGTTTAAAACTCTTAGAATGTCCATTGGCATGATTTGTGTTGATTGATGTCTTTGTGTGATTGTGAGTGGCTTGATGAGCAAAACTTTAATTGAATATCATTGTCTTTAAGAGCTACTCACTTGAGAAGTAATGATCTTTAACAAGCATCTTTTATTGTTTCTAGATCATGCACTTGAGCTTGAAAATCTTATTTTTGAAAAGTGCACTAATGCTTCTCTTATATGTTTTAGTTTTGAGTTTTTGTGGTTGAATATGTGTAGATAATGGATGCATCTAGAAGTTTATTGTTAAGTACATGATAGATGACCTATGGTATGTATCCATTTTGCTTCGGCACTACATAGTAATCAATGAACACCCTCATGGAAAGGGCTACACACCTTGGTTGTGCAGCCACCCAATGTAGGAAAGGGCTACGCCATTGTGATGAGTGAAAGCCGCCATGAGGAGTATATGTTTTTGTTAGTAAAATCAAAGAAGTGTTGAAATGAATCATAAAAAAAAATTCTTTGATTCAAGCCTAAAACAAAATAGAAAGGCTTATGGTGTATAGTTGAGAATTGTGAAAAAGCTCGGGTTGACAAATATAAACGGGAAAACGAGCCACATGCATACACACGCTCATATGTTGATATCTATTCATTTTAAAAGCAAAAATCCGGATGAATATCGGTTTGACCTATTTTTGGAAAGGCTGTAGATGGATAGGTGTGGATAAAGTTTGCATGTTGATATCACAATTACTCCTTCTATATATTTGAGAAGCATTCACACACACACATTTTGCTTATGTGCTTGATTCATTAGCAATGTGAGAATATTTTTGAGAGATTAATGAAAATCTATGATTCTCTCTTGGACTTTGACAAATTATGAAATATTTTCTCTTATTGCTTGATTGTGTGATTGTGTGATTGTGTGATGTCCCTTGTGAACAAATCTACTTGGTGATAATATGTGGAGCATATGTTAAGGGGGAGCTTTAGTTTATTCAACTTCGCTTTCTATATGATTTGTTTGCTTAGTATCTCGTTCTTTATCTCTTTTGTCCCTTGTCTATTCCTTGACAAAAAGGGGGAGAAAATGTATACCTCACCATGTCTGATATTGGGGAGATTTTGTATACTTCACACCTTGTGTGGAAAAATGTTCCAATTGTGTGAATCATATTTCTTTTTGTGCTTAATTGTGACTTTGTCTTAAGGGGGGGAATTCTTGTGTTAAGGGGGAGAAAGAATTCTTTCTTGATAATGTTAAGGATGGTTGGTCCTTGGGAATTGGGAAATTAAGGGAATGCTTTAATATGAAAACATTTTATTCACTTGAGATAATGCATTTTTGTATGAGATAAGGGATGTCTTCTATATTTGTTTTTGGTTAATAACTCACCATTCTTCTTTAGAGAAGATCTCTTGTTTGTTTTGCTATTTTCTCTCTTAGGTACTTTGAAGACCAAAAGAGGAATCTCTTGAAGACTTGAAGACTTTTTAGTCTAGGAATCTCTTTGCAATGTGAGGATGAGAGTATGCTATCAACTTGAGTTTATTGGACTGAAACATTATATGGTGAGGATGAGGTTTTGCCATGGAATAGCCAAAGGGGGAGATTGTAAGGTTCATGATTTGTATTGGCTTGATTCCATTGCAAAACGCTCTATATTTGTATTAGTTGTTGCTTAGGATGATCTTGGAAGAAAAGAAGCTTAAAAGTTGAAGAGCAATGTCTAGTGCAAATGTCGTCTTCAAGAGGTGAAAGCGTCAAAGTGAAATTCCCTTAAGCAATATAGTGTAAAATATACCTAGAGGAGGGGTGAATAGGTATTTACTCAAATTCTTCCAATATTAAAAATGATGCGAAATATAACAAAGAGAATGCACACTTGATTAGATTTAGCAAATGAATTGATTTCACTAATACAAGAGTTAATCAATTTACAAGATATGCAATCAATGTAAGATATGGAAGATAAAGAAAAGTAAAAACAAAAATAAACACAAGTGTTTTTACGTGGTAAAACCTCAAAGAGGAAACATCCACGGGTTGATACCACAACCACCGGCAAAGCAATCCACTATATGAAAAGGACTTACACACTCAAGCTATCAACACATGATATCCACTCAAGCTATCACCTCCTAATCTACCCTCGGGCAAGTGAACTACCAAGCCTACTTCCTATCTGAGACGTATCCTACACCTCTAGAAAGCAACTTCCTATCCAAGACGCTCACGTCTCTAGGAAGATTTCTTGCTTGACTATCCGAGTCCTCCCAACTCTAATCAAGGCTTCTTGCTTGGCTATCCGGAACACTTTCCTAGCCAAGACTTCTTGCTCAAGACAAAGCTTCACTCACTTTGCAAGAGACTTCAACCTTTCACAAGGCAATGATCTAAGTGATGCAAATGATGCAAACACAAGCAAATAGAGCAAGTAAATCAAACACACTCTATGAAGAATTAGATTTGCACAAATCAAGCTCACAAGCAAATTTAGATAATTCCTATGAACATGTGATTAGAAGTCTAGATTAGACATTCAAAGTCATTCACAAAAATATCTAGAAACCTAAACATGTCAATCAAAGCTAGAGTAACAAGTTTTCAATAAAAATCACAAAACTAGCTTTGAAATCAAGTGAACAAGTTAACACTTGAAATCCACAAAATATTCAATCCAAACAAGAACTAGATTTAAATGATAGATAGCACAATCAAAAATCCTAGTTCATGAACATGTGACAAAAACCTAGAAATCAACAATCAAGTTCAAGAACAAAAAGTATTTCTAGAATCAATATCAAGATAGGTCAAGTTTAGCAATATATGTTCAATTGAAATCAAATGGCTAAAACTCAACAATCAATAGATCAACCACCCCTAGAATATGGTCTAACAACATTCTAAACACATATCATCTATCAATTAGGAAGATTAAAAGAGATGATCAAAAGATGAAGTGAGAAGAAGAAGTTTCACATACAAAAGTTGAGTCTCGTACTGAAATCAGATCACTGGGAAAAAGGACAAACTCAAATGGCTTTGAAAATGCTTGGGGTTTGTAGCTCTCTTCAAGACCAACAATTTTGGCTTTTGAATCACTCAATTCGGAGTTGAAATGAGAGAGATATGATCAAAATAAGAAATCAAAAATTGTAAAGAATTCTGCTCGGGATTTCGAATATAAATGGAGGGAAAAAAGATGGAGAAGAGAGAGGATGACGGGAGCCAATCAGAGGCTGCCATGTCAGCACCCCGTGGGGAGCGAGTGGGCCACACGGGACCAGAGGGGTGCTCTGGCCGTGGGTCCCACGGGCTCCACACGTGGTGGCCAATGCATGGCCTTTGGCCATGCTTGCCTCTCGCGCGCTCCCTCACGTTCTTCAGCTGTATCTTAGGCATCCAAACTCCGATTTCGAATCCGTTTTTGGATTACGAACCGTGACTCCCTCACGCACGACTATGACTACAAAACTTTGAAAAATGATTGAGAAATCATCTCAGAAAATGACGATGAAGTCAACTCAACGAATGAGAACGCAAAGTAGCATAGCTAAGTCATTTGGACTCGAAACCTTATGAATGAGTAACCAAAACGATCGGAACTCAATAAGGAATCAAATAAGAACATGTTCAAGTCTAAAACACAAAATACACAAACAAATAAACACATATTCACACAAGCATGCCATATCAAAGAGATAGTCACAAAGCATGCAATTCTACAATGTTTGTCAATACAAGATCAATGCATGAGCATACTAAGAAGTGTGTGAATGTGTTATACCAAATGTTTGAACCATGATGCAGGGACACACATGTATGAATTGTGTATGTGTGCGCTAACGCCTTGCAAGAGGATAGGAGTCAAGATATACCTTTAACACTTTTCACCTCTTGAAGACGACTTTTGCACTAGACGTTGCTCTTCACTTTTTAAGCTTCCTTTCTTCAAAGAATATCCTAAGCAACAACTAATACATAATATGGAGTGTTTTGCAATGGAATCAAGCCAATACAAATCATAAACCTTACACAAAGGTATATCTTGACTTTTATCCTCTTGCAAGGTGTTAGCACACACACACACAATTCATACATGTGTGTCCTTGCATCGTAGTTCAAACATTTGGTATAACACATTCACACACTTCTTAGTATGCACATGCATTGGTCTCTTATAGATAAACATTGTAGAATTGCATGCTTTGTGACTATTTCTTTGATATGGCATGCTTGTGTGAATTTGTGTTTGTTTGTTTATGTATTTTGTATTTTGGACTTGAATATGTTCTTATTTGATTCCCTATTGAGTTCCGGTCATTTCGGTTACTCATTCATAAGGTTTCGAGTCCAAACGATGTAGCTATGCTACTTTTCATTCTCATTCATTAAGTTGACTTCATCGTCATTTTCTGAGATGATTTCTCAACCATTTTTCAAAGTTGTGTAGTCATCGTCGTGCGTGAGGGAGTCACAGTTCGTAATTGAAAACGGATTCGACATTGGAGTTTGGATGCCCAAGATACGGCTAAAGAACATGAGAGAGCGCGTGAGAGGAGAGCGTGGCCAAAGGCCACGTGGGCCAAACCGTGTGGGAGCCGTGGGACCCACGGCCAGAGGAACCCTTTGGTCCCGTGTGGCCCATGTGCCCCCCACGGGGTGGGTGATGTGGCCACCTCTGATTGGCCCGAAAAATTTCTCTCTCTCCTCCATTTAAACCTCTCTTCTTCCCTCCAAACATTTGAAGATTTTGAAGAACACTTTCAAGAAATTTTGCAGAATTCTTCAACATTTTAGTTTTAGTATTTCGAACATAACTTTCACGTACGAACTCGAAATCGATTGATCCAAAAGCCAAAATTATTGGTCTTAATGAGAGCTACAAACCCCAAGTATTTCTAGAGGTAGCTGACTTCGTAATTTTTCCCAGTGGCTTGATTTTCAGTACGTGGTCAAGGTTGTTTATTCAACTTCTTCTTTTTCATTTCATCTTTGATCATCTCTTTGATTCTTACTATTTGATTGATGAAATATGTTGAGAAGGATGTTAGATCATATGCTAAGGGTGTTTGATCATTTGTCAATTGAGTTTTAGCTTTGTGATTTCTCTTGAAGATATATGTGCTACACTTGATTCAACTTGAAATTGATTCTAGAAAATGTTTATATGATCTGCTTCATGTTATTTTCTAGGTTTAATTTCATGATCTAAGAACTAGGTTTTTAGTGTGATATATTGAATATTCATACCTTGTTCTTATTGATTTACATGTCTTGATTTCTAAATACTTTTGTGATTGTTTGTTGAAAGCATATTCTAGGTTATCATTGAACATGTACATTTAGCTTGATTGATCATCTAGCTTTATTTGATTGTGTTTGCATCATTTGCATCACTTAGATCATAGCCTTGCATTAGTTTGAAGTCTCTAGCAAAGTGAGAGAAGCTTTGTGGATAGAGCAAGGAAGTCTTGATTAGAGTCGGGAGGACTCGGATAATAAAGCAAGGAGTCTTGTCTAGGGTCGGGAGGACCCAGATAGGCAAGCAAGAAATCTTCCTAGAGACGTGAGCGTCTTGGATAGGAAGTTGCTTTCTAGAGGTGTAGGACACATCTCGGATAGGAAGTAGGCTTGGTGATTCACTAGCCCGAGGGTAGATTAGGAGTTGATATCTTGAGCGGATATCATGAGTGTTAGGATTATGCTCAATAGCAAGAGTGTAATATTGTAATTGACAATCTTTTTCATATTAATAAAGTGATTTCTGGTTTAACAAATCTTATAGCATTTATAGTTTAATATTATAATTGTCAAAGTAAATAATCATAAGGTCTAAAGACTATGAGAAAAGAAGAATTGTTCGTACATCTGGATATGTATGAGAAAGACACAATTCTTTAGTTAGTCTTGAATAATATTCACAACTTAAGTTAAAGGTTGGGCACCTTTATCTTGTTAAAGTTGTAGAATTCTTTTGCTAGCATTTGAGTGGGATCAAATAAGATATGATGAGTCTAAAATCATTGAAGTGTCTTCGAGTAAAGGAATCTAGTGCACTGGGTGCATTGAATTGGATCACAATGAAAAGCTTTATCTAGAACCGTCAATAGATAATAGTCTTTTCATTATCAGGACAATCGGAGAGTCTATCTTAATCCTGAGATAAATGATGGACTTATGGTTGCAAGTGATATCATTTGAGTTATCAATGAGTACGATTATATAGCATAGTCTATCCTTGATAGTTTGGTGATATTCATTTGTTAATCGATAGAGGACTTCATTTATAGATATGGGCATTGTGGCTCCATTTATTAAATGAGAGTATAATATCATCATATGGATGTTCTGAGGTAATTGGATATTAAATCTCAACGTTGAGTTTTCGATAGTGTCTATTGAAAACATGGCTTCTAGACAAGTCAAAATATCCAAGTTCAAAACGTGGTCATATGAGTAAATATGGTAACCTGGAGAGTTATAGGCGATCTATGAACTCTTGGCGATTACTGATATTAATCACGAGGATACACTATCTCCAACATGATTGTCTAGGGTATGAATGAGGAACATCTTCTTATTCTATCTTTATTTAAGAGTTCAATTTTAGCTCTTTAGTGGAATGAGTTAAAATTAATGGATCGAACCTAAGTGAATCATTTGTTGATTGTGATTAGGTTATGTCTATTAAAGCTTAAATTTAGATAGCCCGCCAAGATCCCCAATCCACACGGACTTGCATGGATCACTTGATATATTCTACCGGACCAATTTATGGGTCCATCTAGAATTGCATTTAATATATTAAGAATATAATTTGCACATTATTTGTTTAATGGGCTGATCAATTATATTAATATATTAATGAAAGGCATGTGGGCTTGTTTCTTTTAGTAAGAATGGGTCTGGTTCACATGTGGGCTTTTTATTTAAAGTCCAATGGATTAAATAAAATAAGAAAATAATATTTGGCCCATATATTTAATGTGGGGCGGCAAGGCTAAATTTTTAGTCAAAAATATTATTTTATTTTATTGTTTGATTAAATGAGAATTAATTAATTATTTAATTAAGAAACAAAATCTTTTTCTGATCAGGAAATATATTTCCTAGAGTTATACTAAAGGTAAAAGACTTATTTGGTAAGAAAATAAATAATAAGTTTTATTTATTTAATCAAATAGGAAAGTCTTTTATTTAGTCAATAAAAAGAATAAAAACACTTATGAATTGAATTAGGGTTAGGAATCTAAAGTTGATGGGAATTAGGGTAAAGCACAAATCCTTTTTTGTAGGGGATTTTTGTCCAACCCTAATAGAATCATAAGGAGATTTCGGCAACCCTAATTAAATGAGAAGTAAAATTCGGC
Organism: Acer saccharum; assembly: GCA_030490815.1. Classification (NCBI taxonomy): domain Eukaryota; kingdom Viridiplantae; phylum Streptophyta; class Magnoliopsida; order Sapindales; family Sapindaceae; genus Acer; species Acer saccharum. The sequence goes on from CM059871.1 coordinate 19,331,121, forward strand.
CACCCTATATAATACATAATATAGGGTTCGGCCACCCCCTAAGTTTTACTGGATCAATTTCTTTTTCTTCTCATACTCATAGAAAAGTGTTTGATTATTCTGCAAAGACAAAAAAAAAAGAGAAGAGATTATTCTTTTGATAGTACACTAATTGCTTGTTCATCAATAGGCTTGTGTGTACAATATCGAATTAGGTTCACGTGAGTTTTGATCATTAGATTGAGAACTCAAAAGTGACCGGAATAATCTTTGTAGTCTTTTTGGTTGTTTTGTGACTAACAATAAGAAAAAGAAAGTTTTTTTGTCCATTCTCAGGTACGCAATTCAAAGAAAAGGGAGACCACGCTCCTAGGTGATTCACGTTCGTGCTAGGATTGAAGATCTTGCGGATTACCATCGACGTAAGTCAATCGGATCACGCGACAAAAGGTATTCTTCTTTTGTTGGTTTATATGTATGTTTAATTAATTTAAAGGGTTAAGGTTGATCAAAGGAAAAATTTTAAAACATACTAAATCTCTTTTTAGTCTCGCTTCCGCTGCGTTGACCGGTATTTTTCCCTACAATTGGTATCAGAGCCTTGGTTGAACCCTTTTAATTAATTAACGTATATATACGTGAATCTATTTCTTTTTATTGCGATTATGCATGTTTAGAAAGAGATGGCACTCTAGGTATTCGCATATATAATTACATGTGGATGTATGGTTTTATATATGTTTATTATGTGGATTGTTGTTGCTCGATTTTGGTCCTAGATTTTCAATGTATTTTTTGTTATGGAATTGTAACAAGAAAGTTGGTCTATCATCGCCATAATTCCTTCTTGGTAGTTGCTAGGTTTTCTTTTATTTTTATTGTAATATTAAAGTTCAGTTTTTAGGTGTTAAAAACTACTGCAGTTTTTTTTATTTTATTTTAAGTGTGGTTTTTTTTTTTTTTTTTTGTAAAAAGTACTGCAGTGAATAAAAAAAAAAAAATTTAATACTGCAGTATTTTATTAGTTTATATACTGTTGTAATATGTTCAAGCATTAAAGATTCGAAGACATGAAGAAAAGGAAGCAACCGGAACCAAGAACGAGCACCGTGCGCACCCTAAGAGTGGATTGGGCTGCGCATGGCAAGCCCATATCATGGTGGGGTGGGCTGCGCACGGTAGCCCCTTTGTGGGGTTGTGGGGTGTGCACGCCTATGGGGGGTAGCCGAGGGATGAGCGTATGGTTGATGGCCACTTGAAGATCTTGTATTCCTAAACAAATTGTAATTTACTTGCTTTTCTAGGATGGACCAAAATTGTGGCTATTTATTTTTTAAATAAATATTACAATATTAGTTATTGTATGATAACATGTCATATAGAATAGGAGTGCCACTCATATATCTCTTTTGGTATAAACATGCATTGAATGATTTAGGTATCTAAATTGGCATCTAGATAACTTGGTAAATCATTCTATGGGATTTAATCACACGCCTTAAATAATTGAGTGGGAGAAGGTGTTTTGTAACACCTATGGCCTCCAAGGTTAGTTGAGCTTTATTATTTATTGGTAATCCCCCCAAGGGGCGTCCATGAATGGAATTTAGCAACATACTTCCTTACAAGGATAGACTAGACAATGGACTCAAACGAGATCTACTCCCCAAGGAGGGATTTTCGTGAGAGAAAATTGAGGGTCAATATCTTGGTAACACACTCAATGTAATTTTATTGATATCCTCCCAAGAGTTCTTGTCAGTAAAATTGCAAGGCTAAAATTGAAAACGCTGGTTGTTATGTTAACAATTAGGTGGGATCTAGTCTAACTAGTAAATGGTGCGAACTCCCAAAGGAGGCGTAACATTTATGGGTGTTGGATCACCATTGAATTTTTATGATTGAGTTATTTATTTAAATCAAGATAAATATTCGAAAGTGCTTTATCATGATTATTTACTCCTATATATATATTTTTTATTCAAAAATCATGACCCCATCACTTATGAACATCCTGAAAGATAACACTTTAACTAGAGATAATTATGTCACATGGAAAAGGAAAATTGGGTTGTTGCTGCAAAGTGAAAAACATAAGTTTGTTCTAACCACTCCTAAACCACCTGCTCCTAATAATGAATCTAGCATAATGCATAGAGATGAGTATGAGCAGTGGAAGACTTCAGATGATATGGCCAAATGTTATATTATGGCTACTATCTCCGACGTGTTGCAACAACAGCATGAAGGAATGGAGTCTGCTGCTGATATAATGATGTCTCTAGAGGAGATGTTTGCTATGAAGTCTAGGACGACTAAGAGAGAGGCAGTGACTGCTTTTATGAATCTTAGGATGAAACCTGGACAGGCTGTGAAGGATCACATGTTGAAAGTCATAGCATATCTCAACATTGCTGAATTGCATGGCGCTGAGATAGATGGTGAGACAAAAATTGATATGGTTGTCAATTCATTGTCAGATTCCTTTTATCAGTTCAAATTGGACTACACTTTGAACAAAAAGGAATACACCTTACAAGGCCTGATGCAAGATGTTCAAAGTGCTGAAAGATCCTTGTGAAAAGCAAAGGTTAAGAGATTCATATGGTTGGTAAAGTTGCTACTGTTAAGACCCGTCAGAAGGTCAAGAAACAATAGAAGAAAAAGCAACTTGGGCCTACCAAGAAGGAGACCAAGAAAGTAACCAAGATCAAAGGGAAATGCTTCCTTTGTGGTGAAAAGGGACATTAGAAAAGAAATTGTCCAAAGTCCCAGAATAAGAAGGAAGCAGGTAATATTAATTATCTTGAAACATGTTTTCTGGCAGATTCTACAGATTCTTGGATCATAGACTCTGGAGCCACTAATCATGTTTGTTATTCCTTGCAGGGGTTCCAAGAAAGGAGAAGGTTAAGTAAGAATGAAATCAATTTGCGCTTGGGCAACGGAACGTTAGTGTCTGCAAGTGCAGTGGGAGATATTAGAGTTTATTTGGATTCTAGAAGGCATTTAGATTTGCTAGACGTTTATTATGTACCTCAATTCAAGAGGAATTTAATTTCAGTTTCTTGTTTAAATAAATTTGGATATTCGGTTACTTTTAATAAAGTTTTTATTATTAGTAAGAATGACAAAATTATTTGCCAAGGTACATTAGAAAACGGTCTATACTTTTTGCATAGAAATATCTCTCACTCGTTAGACACAAAATTAACGGAACCTGATCATAAAAGAGTAAAATTATCAATAGATGAAACCTACCTATGGCATTTACGCCTAGGTCATATTAACCTTAATAGGATTAAAAGATTGGTAAGTGACGGACCTTTAAGTTGTAAGGAAAAATACCGTAGTACGCAGCGGAAGCGAGACTAAAAATAGATTTAGTAGTTTTAAAATTTTTCCTTTTTATGAACCTTAACCCTTTAATTAATTAAACATACATATAATCAACAAAAGAAGAATACCTTTTGTCGCGTGATCCGATTGACTTACGTCGATGGTAATCCGCAAGATCTTCAATCCTAGCACGAACGTGAATCACCTAGAAGCGTGGTCTCCCTTTTCTTTGAATTGCAAACCTGAGAATGGACAAACAAACTTTTCTTTTTCTTTTGTTAGTCACAAAACAATCAAAAAGAAGACTAAGATTATTCCGGTCACTTTTGAGTTCTCAATCTAATGATCGAAACTCGCGTGAACCTAAATCGATGTTGTACACACAAGCTTATTGATGAACAAGCAATTAGTGTACCATCAAAGAATAATCTATTCACTCTTTTATGTTTTTAGTAGAATAAAAATACTTTCTATGAATTGAGAAGAAGAAGAAAATTGTCTCTCATAAAACTCTAAGGTGGCCGAACCCTATAGCAAGCATTATATAGGTGGCCTAATTTCTTTCCTCTTCTCTTTTAGGGTTGCCGAAAATCCTTCTCTAAAACAAACTAGGGTTGCTGCAAATCACTTGCCAAAATAGGCTTGTGTTGCACCCTAATTTCCATCAAAGAATAGACTTCAAAACCTAATCCAACTCATAGATATTTTATTCCTTTTCATTGACTAAAATAAAAGACTTCCTATTTGATTAAATAAATAAAAAATAATTATTTATTTTCTTACCAAATAAGTCTTTTACTTTTAGTATACTACTAACAATAGTATAACTCTAGGAAATATATTTCCTGTTCAGAAAAAGATTTGTTTCTTAATTAAACAATTAATTAATAAATAAATTAATTCTTATTTAATTAAACAATGAAACAAAATAATATATAGGCTAATATATTAACCTTGCCGCCCCACTTGTCTAAAATTGGGCCTTATATTATTTTCTTATTTCATTTAATCCATTGGACTTTAAATAAAAAGCCCACATATGAACCAGACCCATTCTTACTAAAAGAAACAAGCCCACATGTCTTTCATTGATATATTAATATAATTGAGCAGCCCATTAACTAAATAATGTGCAAATTATATTCTTAATATATTAAATGCAATTCTAAATGGACCCATAAATTGGTCCGGTAGAATATATCAAGTGATCCATGCAAGTCCGTGTGGATTGGGGATCTTGGCGGGCTATCTAAATTTAAGCTTCAATAGACACAACCTAATCACAATCACCAAATGATTCACTTAGATCCGATCCATTAATTTTAACTCATTCCACTAAAGAGCTAAAATTGAACTCTTAAATAAAGATAGAAAAGGAAGATGTTCCTCATTCATACCCTAGACAATCATGTTGGAGATAGTGTATCCTCGTGATTAATATCAGTAATCGCCAAGAGTTCATAGACCGCCTATAACTCTCCAAGTTACCATATTTACTCATATGACCACGTTTTGAACTTGGATATTTTGACTTGTCCAGAAGCCATGTTTTCAATAGACACTATCGAAAACTCAACGTTGAGATTTAATATCCAATTACCTCAAAACATCCATATAATGATATTATACTCTCATTTATCAAATGGAGCCACGATGTCCATATCTATAAATGAAGTCCTCTATCGATTAACAAATGAATATCACCAAACTATCGAGGATAGACTATTCGATATAATCGTACTCATTGATAACTCAAATGATATCACTTGCAACCATAAGCCCATCATTTATCTCAGGATTAAGATAGACTCTCCGATTGTCCTGATAATGAAAAGACTATTATCTATTGACGGTTCTAGATAAAGCTTTTCATTATGATCTAGTTCAATGCACCCAGTGCACTAGATTCTTTTGCTCGAAGACACTCCGATGATTTTAGACTCATCATATCTCATTTGATCCCACTCAAATGCTAGCAAAAGAATTCTACAACTTTAACAAGATAAAGGTGCCCAACCTTTAACTTAAGTTGTGAACATTATTCAAGACTAATGTAAGGATTCCCGTAGTTTCTAATTGGCTTATTTCGTGATCAAACCATATGTGGGGATCCTTGTAAGGGTAGCTTAGGAGTTGGTTTACTATTCGAAGCCCTTTCAAAGACCTCATCTTGATAAGCACCGAAGGTAAATTCTATGTGCTTACTTATCTTGAAGAGATAGTTGCACACACTCACTTAGCATACTTGTTCATGTGTGCATTCTCTTCACATGTCACTTTACACACTAGCACTTTGATGTTGTATCTTGTTGTGTGTTTTTGTGTCTTGTAATTCGTTTCCCGATAGTGTTCGGAAACGTCCGCGCACGCACTAGAATGTGCTTGGTTTTGCGCGAAGATCGCCTATGGAGATGCACTTGGCATCTCCTTGGTTTTCACCTCTGTTGGTGATCGGCGGTCGTGATCGGCGGCCTGGTCGCCAAATTAAACCGCCTTTTGAATTCGGCGGTTGAATCGGCGGTTGGGTGGCCGCCGATCTAAAACGCCGTTTCAGACCTAATTGATTTTATTCTCGGGTTTAATTCGGCGGTGGGAACGGCGGTCACGAAACCGCCGAATGGAACCGTCGTTTCTCCCCTGTTTCTCCGGGAGCAATTCGGCGGTTGAAATCGGTGGCCACCGACCGCCGATTGAAACCGCCGATTGGCGCGTTTCTTTGAAACTTACTTAAACGACCTCATTTTTGCTTGGCACCCTATATATATGCCATTTTGTCTTTAGGTCAATTAAGAGAGTTCATATTCAGATTTCATACTTAGGATATTTTTCAAAGAGAAGAAAAATTCCAAGAACTCATTTTTAATTACTCAAACACTTTTTCCATGATCATCAATCATCATCTAGCATCATCTTAGATCATCTAGATGACATCTTGCATGGATTCTTCATCATACTTTGCTTGGTAAGCTTTTCACTAATATCTTACATATTTTGTGTTTCTCTTATCTAGCAATCTCAATTTATTTACTTGTATGTGATTTTATATTTGTTGAATACAAGATTGAGATTAGTATGATGTATGTTTGAGAAGTTGTATTGTGCTAGCATATTAGGTTTTGTGCTTGATATTGATTAGCTAAACTAATTGACATGTCATTTAGTTTTGATATCTAGGATTGTTCTTAATTGCATATTAATCATCTTAGATAAGCATATAGGGTTTCCCTTACTCTATGTTGCATTTTGGATATTCACATATATTCACTTAGGGTTGTATTCTCTTCTAGAGAAGCTAAGTCTTGTGTGTAGCAATCGGGATTAGGTTGCTTAGATCGCAAGCAAATTGGACTAGGTTCACTCATACCGGGATTAGGTAGGTGTGTGATTACTTCCGGGATTAGGTTGTAATCGTTTGCACATTTAGTGGATTCAAGGTTCGAGTGTGGCTTACTTACATAGCCCGTGGTTTTTTCCCGTGAGGGTTTCCACGTAAAAATCAAGTGTTAATTTAATTTCCGCACCATATTACACTTGCTTGTTTATATTATCTTGAGGGTAATTTCGTAATTTTGACTAACACGAAAAATTGGGTAAAAAGCGTAAAATCTATTCACCCCCCCTCTAGATAGCTTTATACACACCGTGCTATAATTAGTTTCAATTGGTATCAGAGCGGGTTCCTAGACATACATAGGTGATCCTTGCTTATTTTGGTGTGTTTTGCATTTTGTGTGATTTTTGATCATTCATACATTTGCATTCATTTCATTCATTCATAAACACTATGAGTGGAAACGGTGGAAATGGTGGTAGCAACGAAGGTGCTTCTAGCACAAGGCCTCCACTTCTTACCGGTTTGAACTATTCCCAATGGAAAGGGAAGATGGAATCCTACATATGCCAAATTCATGACCGTGCATGGATGGCGGTGGAAGACGGATATGATCTCCCTATGATGACTCCCGCGGGTGGAGGAGAAGATGTTTTGAAGCCTAAGGCGCAATGGAACGCGCAAGAGTTTGATGCTTCAAAGTGGAATAGGAAGGCGATGCATGCCATGGAGGAAAATCAATATAAGTTGATTCAAAATACTAGGATAGCTAAGGAGGCTTGGGACATCCTAGAGATTGCACATGAGGGAACCGAAGTTGTGAAGGACTCCAAGCTTCAAGTCCTCCAAACTCAATTCGAGACGCTTAAGATAGAGGAGAATGAGTGCTTCAACGACTTCGAGATCAAGTTGATGGATATAGTCAACCAAAGCCATCAACTTGGTGATCCATATTCGGATAGGAGAATCAAGCAAAAGATTATGAGATCTCTACCCGATAGGTTTGAATCGAAGGTGACGGCTTTAGAAGAAAATAGTGATTATAAGAATATGAAGCCGAGTGAGGTGATTGGGAGACTTCTAGCTTATGAGTCTAGGAAAGGGCCTATCTCCACACCCACTAAAAAGCAAAAAGGAATTGCTTTAAAAACCTCCAAGGATGAAAAGGAGGAAAAGAAGGTTGACTCGGATGAAGACCTTGCCTTGTTTGTAAAAAGGTTCAACAAGGTTATGAAGTTTAGAAGAAAGAACTTTGGATCAAAAGGACAAGATTTGAAGAAAAAGGGTTCTTTCAAGAAGTTTGAACCTAGGCAAGAGAGGACCGAAAGGAAAGGGGTCCGATGTTTCGAGTGTGGTGGCATAGGTCATTTTGCCCCCGATTGTGCAAATCATGTTGAGAAGAAAAAGGGGAAAGTGATGGCCGCCACTTGGAGTGGAAGTAGTGATGACTCCTATGAGGGAGATGAGTCTTCGGATGATGAAGAGCTCATGGCTAATCTCCTAGCTTTTGCCTCCTCCCATAAAAGCAAAAGTGCTAGTGAGAGAGAGGAAATGAGTCAAGAGGAAAATGACTCAAGTGAAGTAGAAAGTGATTCCTCTTCTAACTCCATGAATGGATTTATGGAGAAAAAAGAGTTTGCTAAATATCATGCCGAGTTTAATGATTTAGCAATCAAGAGCACAAGAAAGATCAAGATGTTGAGAGAAGAAAATCTTGAGCTTGCATCTCAGAATGACCACTTAAGTGAACAAGTGGAAAAATTCAAGAAGATGGAAGATAAGCTAAAAGAGGAGTTAGTCTTATCTAGGAGGAATGAGGATAGTCTAAAGAGGGAGCTTGAAGAAGTTAGAGAATCTATGACTATGATGGACTTTAGCACCAAGAAGCTTGACCATATGCTTGGTGTTGGAAAGAGTCCATGTGACAAGAGGGGTCTTGGGTATGAAGATGGCAAGAAGATCTCAACCTCTAACAAGACCGTATTTGTCAAGAGCTTGAAGAAAGAAGAAACTTCATTTGTGCAACTTCCTAGGAAGAAGTTAGAAATAGGACAAAGTTCAAATGCTCAAGTGAAGATGGGGCCAAGAAGGCAACCTCAAGCTCAACCCCCTAGGGTTCCTCAAGCCAACATTTCTCCTCAAATGGCTCACAAAGGAAAGAGGCCTATCATGCAACCTCAAGCTTGGAAGCAACCTAGACCGGTTCAACAACGAAGACGCATTGAACCCTTTCATCCACAAAGACAAGGACAAGGTATGATTCCTTATTTTACTCCTAGTTGTCACTTTTGTGGATTTGTTGGTCATATTAGACCACAATGCTTTCGCTATATAAAAATGTGCAAAACTAGAAGCATGATAGAGAAGAAAAAGAAAAGAGCCATGATGCATGTTCCTAGGAATAATAATATTGATTTGCATGATCCTAGGAATAATAGAGCACATGTACCAAAGACCACTAAGAAAGCTAAAATTGTTGCTAAGTGGATTAGAAAGAATGAAAATGTTTGCCATGTTGTACAAATAGCCTTGAAGGCAAATTCTTCTAATTTTTGGTATTTGGATAGTGGGTGCTCTAGGCACATGACGGGAAACAAGAGTTTCTTCGAGACTCTTGTTATGGAGGAAGGTGGATATGTCACTTTTGGTGATGGATCCAAAAAGAAGGTTGTAGGGAAAGGATCCATTTCCGTTCCCGGTTTACCCTCCTTATCCGATGCTTTATTTGTTGATGGCTTGAAAGCAAATTTAATAAGCATTTCACATTTAAGTGATGAAGGATATTCCGTCTTGTTTAGTAAAAATGATTGCTCAATCCTAAAGCCCGATGGACAAACCTTGTTGAAAGGTATGAGATCTAGTGACAATTGTTATTGTCTTGAAGCTAGAATAGTCTCAAACAATGTGTCCATGGATGAGCAAGTTGAGTTGTGGCATGAAAGACTTGGCCACATGAACTTTAGGGATTTAAGAACCCTTGGAAAGTTCGAGTGTGTGCGTGGCCTCCCTAAGCTTGGGAAGAAAGCCAATGGTATTTGTGGACCTTGCCAACAAGGAAAACAAACCAAAAGCATGCACAAAAAGGGCAAGTATCTCTCCACCAAGGAGCCTCTTGAGCTTCTCCACATGGACCTCATGGGTCCCATGCAAACCGAAAGTTTGGGTGGAAAGAGATACATTTTTGTTTGTGTTGATGATTTCTCTAGATTTACATGGACATATTTTCTTAGAGAAAAATCCAAAACTTTTGATAAGTTTAAAATGCTTTGTACTAAATTGCAAAATGAAATGAATTCTAACATTAGAAGCATTAAACGGATTAGAAGTGACCATGGGAGGGAGTTTGAGAATGCCTATTTTGAAAGCTATTGTGATAGCTTAGGCATCTCCCATGAGTTTTCGGCTCCTAGGACACCTCAACAAAATGGAGTTGTTGAGAGGAAGAATAGGGTCCTCCAAGAGATGGCCCGAGTGATGTTGCTTAGCAACAATGTCCCTAGGAACCTATGGGCCGAAGCCGTCAATACGGCTTGCTATATAGGGAATAGAGTATTCCTAAGGCCCGGATCTAGAAACACCTCCTATGAGTTATGGAAAGGTAAGAGGCCAAATGTTAGCTACTTCCACACTTTTGGGAGCAAATGCTACATTTTAAATGACCGTGATCAACTTGGCAAGTTTGATGCTAAGAGTGATGAGGGTATCTTTATTGGCTATGCCTTGAATAGTAAAGCCTATAGAGTTTTCAACTTGAAGACTCGAACCGTCATGGAATCATCGAATGTTATCATTGATGATACAAGGCTCAAGTCCAAAGACCATGAAGAGGAGGATGTTTTAGAGGATGACTCTCCTTTGGAGAGGGTTGTGGTGACTCCCAATGTTGGGACATCTAATGAAGTCACACAACCTAGTACTAGAGTTCCTAACTTGGACTCTAATGAACCCGCTCCATGGGTTAGAAGACTCCATAACAAAGAGTGAATGTACACAAACGAAGTTAAATTGCTTAAAGCATACCTAGAGGGGGGGGGGGGGGGTGAATAGGTTTTTACACCTTTTTTCAAACCCTTGAACAAACATCCGTTTGTCCCTCAAGGTAGCCTTACCCACAACACAATAATCCAAGATAGACATACATAGACAATATGATGACACAATCATAATAGAAATGTCTAAGTATATCAACAAGACATGTGAGGTAAAATATCAAATAATCATAACAACAAAATAAACTTGTATTTCATAAGATGTTCAATGTGTTACAAGAGTGAGCAAAATGTCACTAAACAAATATTACAATATACAAAAGAATCAAAGATACAAATAGATCTATAGAATGAATACACTACTCACACTATACAAAGACTTGGTTCAAAATACATCACAAGTGAATATTATGAATCAAGACAATAAAATATACAATTAAAATATAAGAGAAGAGATAGAAAGAATTAACACAAGAGATTTTTTAACGTGGTAAAACCTACAAGGAGGAAACATCCACGGGTTGAATTACAACCATTGGGTACTATATTATTGGAAAGTAAACATAGAACATTCACAAAGTGACCAATCTTTAGCTCACCCAACCTAGTGAAGTCTAAGCCTACCCAACCCTATTGGAAAGTATGAAATCCCTCAATGATGCGGAACCACCATATATTGGACAACACACTCAACCAACATCGATGGTAGAATAGAAATTCCTCAAGAGTTCATACACATCCCGTGTACCCCGCTCTATCGGAGTCTATGTCTAACCATACGCCTAGGCCTACCAATATGTTAGCCAACTCCCTATCCAAGGCACTCTTGCCTCTAGGGAGCCTCCCATGCATGACTATCCGAGTCCTCCCGACTCTAGCCATGACTTCTTGCTTACCTATCCGAGTCATCCCGACTCTAGGCAAGACTTCTTGCTTGGCTATCCGAGTCATCCCGACTCTAACCAAGACTTCATGCCTTTTACAAGGACTTCCTAGTGTGATCATGTGAATGCAAATGATGCAAACATTCATTTCAACATAGAACATGTGATCAATACATTCTATGGCACAAATAGACCTAAACATGTGAAAACACAATTAATCAAGTCTAGATGCAAAAATACATGAATAGAAACCTAAGCATGTGAAACACCTAACACATATACTCAAAGTCTCATTCACACACATAACACTTGAATCACAAAATGTTCATTAAGTCCTAATTCAAGATGTTATCAATATACAATCAAAGTCTAGATATATGAGATTAAAATCAATCAATATACTAGACAAAAATATAGAGCAAGGTTTTGAGATTTACATCAATCAAAACCTATATTCTCTAAATCACAAACAAATACACAAATCCTTGATTTCTTCAATCAAAGGACCAAATCAAATCTCAAAGTCATTTTAACACAAAATTAATTCAATTAAGTATCAAACAACCTAAGATGCCATTCTAATCACAATACAACTCACAAACAAATATAAAACCTAGAATCATAAAATCTAGTCAACATAAGTCCACAAATTGAGTTTCAATTGGAATGATAATCAAGCTACCTTTTCAAATAGCTTTCATAAAACAATAACATATATATAGAAGAAGAAACCCCAAGCAAATGGAAGGTGAAATAACAAGAAATCCCAAAGTTGAGACTCAAACCTCAAATTCTGCAGCTGGTACGAATTTCAGTGTCCAACCACTTGAAATCACGATCAATCAGCCACCAAATCACTTGGAGATGTTAGAGGACTCAAATATGAACACTCTCCAACTTGAATCACTCAAATCCGACTCCGGATGAGGAAGATATGGTGTTTTGAAGTTTGGAAAAATTGGAGAGAAGTGTAGACGGGAATTCTGAAATTTTCTTCTTAGAAATTCAAAATGAGAGAGAGAGGGAAGAAATAGGAGGAGAGAGAAAGAACATTTCGACCAATCATGTGGTGCCACGTCACCCCCAGGCCGTGGGGGGCGCGTGGCCCACACGGGAGCAGAAGGGACTCCAGGCCGTGGGGCCCACGGCCTCAACCACGGCCAGCCCATGTGGCCCACGGCCTGGGCTGTCCTCTCCCGCGCACTCTCGGTTCGTCGGCCCGTATCTCAAGCGTCCGAACTCCGAATTCGAATCTGTTTTCGGATTACGAACTGTGACTCTCTCACACACAAAAACGACTATACAACTTTGAAAAACGGTTGAGAAATCATCTCGGAAATCATCGATGAAGTCAACACAATGTAAGAGAACGTAAAGTGGCATAGTCAACACGTTTGGACTCGAAACCTTATGAATGAGTAACCGAAACGACCGGAACTCAATAAGGCATTGAATAAGAACATGTTCAAGTCCTAAACACAAAATACGGAAACATACAAACACAAATACACACACATATGCTAGTTTCCGGACATAGTCCTAGAAAATGCAAAACACAAAGTTTATTAACTAAATGTGAATGCATGAGCATATTTTGCCAAGTGTGTGAAAGTGAAATGTAAATGAAATAAAATCATGAAGGGACACACAAAAATGATATGTGTGAGTGTGTGCCTAGCCTTGTAAGAGATAAGAGGTCATGTATACCTTTGTAGACCGATAATATCCGAAACTCTTAAAAGCCGGCAACTTGAACGAATAATGGTTGAGACGTCCTTCGTCTTCGAAATCCTTCATTTACTAACCACTAAACATTACAAGTAAAACACGTTTTGATATGGAATTAATGCCAACACTAATTATCAACCTTACAATCTCCCCCTTTGGCAAATTCCATGTCAAAACCCCTAAACAAACACTAAAACAATTACAAAGAAAATTTGGTCACAATGAGTACAATGAGTTACACATATAGACACAAATTATAAATCAAGTCTTGAACTTCATCTTGGTCTTCTCTTGATATCACCCTAAAAAAAACTTGAAAGCACAAGAATATCCAAGAGACACCAAGTATGGCAATATCCAAGTATCCAATCATAGGCAAGAAAATAATAGCATATAAGTTCAAATGGATCAAGTATGCTCCCCCTTAATACATACTATCCATCAATATATTCTAAGCCAAGATTCAACAAAAAATATTACATGCCATATAGTTCAAGCTAGATACCAAATATACAAAAACAACTAACATAAGGCTAAGTAAGCTAGATATCTCCCATGTGTTTCTCATATTTCTCCCCCTTTTTGACATGATGTGAAGCCAAAGGGAAAGAGTAAGAAATTATACCTCATGAAGCTTTCTAGCCACTTGTGCCACCAAGGAAAGAAGAACGGTGTGCGGATCTCACATATTGCCTTGTTGGAGTTGATTTTCCTTCCAACTCTTTGATCCTCTCATCTTGAGCAACAAGCTTTGCACTAAGATCTTCAATCTTCCTTTGTGACGCCTCAATCAACCTATGAGATTCTTCAACCTCTTTCCTCAATTTTAAAGCCCAACTAGGAAGAGCGGGTGAGTTAGGGACATGGTTAGAATCAAGAGAATCACCAAAAAGCCTAAGTACATCATTAGACTTTCCCTTGTCCTTGTATGACATGGTTGCCATACGTTTCTCACTCAACTTCTCTAAGGGAGGAAGCATAACATCACCATCAAGATTCCTCACACCTTTAGCTAAGCACAATTGAGTTATAAACCCCGGAAAAGCCAATTTCTTGTCCAAACGACTAGTACAAGCCGCACTTTGAATTTGCTCCACAAGCAATTCACCAAGGTTTATAGGTTGGTTAGTAACCAAGGCATACACAATCTTAATCTTGTCTCTATTGAGCTCCGAAGCATTAGTAGAAACAATAAGATTGGAGCATACAAATAAATGCCAAAATGCACTAATTTTTGTTAGCTCACCTTGCCTAATAAAAGCACGTTTCCCCCATACAAAATCATCATCATCACAAAGAGTCTTACCCATTAAATCAAGGTTTTCCAAGACATCAACATCAAGAAAATCCGATTCAATGTCATCGGACAAGTTAAGAAATTCATTAACCTTCCTAGGGCAAACTCTAAAGACAACTTTCCTTATGCTAAGAGTAGCACTAGTCACAGTAGAACCGGATTTGTAAGCATTATAAAATTCTCTAACAATGGTCTCATTAGATACTCCTAACATGTTGACCCATGAAATCCAATTCCTACTCTTAAGCACATCATAGACATATGATCCAATACAAGAGTCCAAGTCAATACCTCTTTCTTGAATTATCTTTTTGCACCCAAAAATTCCCAATTTATCAACTTTGTTACCTTTGGAAATTTTGGACGAAATTGTAGGTTTCGACTTGGCAATGGGAGATGAAGAAGTATTTCCACCAACCTTCTTTGCTTTACCCATGATCTTGCAACACAAAACAAACTAAAAACAAAGTGAGAGGAAACAAAGAAACAAATAAGAAACCAATAAACATATACAAAGGCAAAACACTATATTTAATAAATCACCATGCAAGTAAGAATTTATCATAGCATCTTCATGATTTATCAAAAATAAGAATAATGCCAACAATTAACAACCTTGAAGAACATGTGAACATGTCATAAAAGAGAACAAGAATTTAGCATATTATGCTCCCCCTTGACAAGTGCCTCATCTAAAATCAAGATAGACAAATGTTCACAAAAATCACCACACAATCACATCACAAGCAATTTTTATTAGATTTGCAAATAAGCTTCACATATCTAAGAGAGTTACATCAAGATTTGAAATTCCCTTAAGCAATATAGTGTAAATATACCTAGAGGGGGGGTGAATAGGTATAGGCTCCAAATTCTTCCAATAAAAAATAGTGCGGAAAATTACAAAGCAAAATGCACACTTGATAAGATTTAGCAAATGAATTGATTTCACTAAGACAAGAGTTAATCAATTTACAAGATGTGCAAACAATGTAATATATGGAAGATAAAGAAAAGTAAAAACAAAAATGAACACAAGTATTTTTTACGTGGTAAAACCTCAAAGAGGAAACATCCACGGGTTGATACCACAACCACCGGCAAAGCAATCCACTATATGAAAAGGACTTACACACTCAAGCTATCAACACATGATATCCGCTCAAGCTATCACCTCCTAATCTACCCTCGGGCAAGTGAACTACCAAGCCTACTTCCTATCCGAGATGTGTCCTACACCTCTAGAAAGCAACTTCCTATCCAAGACGCTCACGTCTCTAGGAAGATTTCTTGCTTGACTATCCGAGTCCTCCCGACTCTAATCAAGACTTTTTGCTTGGCTATCCGGAACACTTTCCTAGCCAAGACTCCTTGCTCAAGACAAAGCTTCACTCACTTTGCAAGAGACTTCAACCTTTCACAAGGCAATGATCTAAGTGATGCAAATGATGCAAGCACAATCAAATTAAGCTAGATGATCGATCAAGCAAAATGTACATGTTCAATGATAGTCTAGAATATGATTTCAACACACAATCACAAAAGTTATCTAGAAATCAAGACATGCAAATCAATAAGAACAAAGGTATCAATATTCAATTTAGCACACTAAAAACCTAGTTCTTAGATCATGAAATAAAACATAGAAAATAACATGAAGCACATCACACATATATTTTCTAGAATCAATTTCATGATAAATCAAGTTTAGCACATAAATGTTCAAGACTAATCACAAAGCTAAATCTCAATTAACAAATGATCAAATAACCCTAGCATGTGATCTAACATACTTCTCAACAAATTTCATCAATCAAATGGAAAGAATCAATAGATGATCAAAGATGAAATTGAAAAAGAAGAAGTTGAAAATCATACACTGACCACGGACTGGAAATGGACCAGCTGAGAAAAATGCCGAAGTCAAATGCCTCTGGAAATGCTTGGGGTTTGTAGCTCTCTTCAAGACCAACAATTTTGGTTTTTGAATCGAATGATTTCGAGTTCGTATGAGAGAGATATGATCAAAACAAGTAAGCAAAAATTGTTGAAAAACTGATGCGGGAAATGAAGTGTTCTTCAAAAATTGCACAAGTGTGGAGGGAAGGAGGTTGGCTTAAAAGGAGGGAAAGGAGAGAATTTTCGAGCGAATCACGTGCTGCCACCTCAGCACCCCATGGAGGGCGCGTGGGGCCCATGGGAGCAGAGGGCTCCCTTGCCCGTGGGGCCCACGGCCTCCCACACGGGCTGGCCAAGTGGCCACACGTGATTCAGACTCCTCTCGCGCGCTCCCTTGGTTCGTTGCCCCATATCTTGAGCATCCGACCTCCGATTTCGAATCCGTTTTCGGATTACGAACCGTGACTCCCTCACGCACGACTACGACTACTCAAATTTTAAAAATGGTTGAGAAATCATCTCGGAATCCGACGATGAAGTCAACACAACAAATGAGAACGAAAAGTAGCATAGTCAATTTGTTTGGACTCGAAACCTTATGTATGAGTAACCGAAACGACCGGAACTCAATAAGGCATTAAACAAGAACATGTTCAAGTCCTAAAGACAAAATACGAAAACAAATAAACACATATTCACACAAACATGCCATATCAAAGAGATAGTCACAAAGCATGCAATTTCACAATGTTTGTCAATACAAGATCAATGCATGAGCATGCTATGAAGTGTGTGAATGTGTTATATCAAATGTTTGAACCATGATGCAGGGACACACATGTATGAATTGTGTGTGTGTGCGCTAACGCCTTGCAAGAGGGTGGAAGTCAAGTTTTACCTTTGACGATTTTCACCTCTTGAAGACGACTTTTGCACTAGATGTTGCTCTTCACTCTTTGAGCTTCCTTTCTTCAAGTAATGTCCTAAGCAACAACTAATACAATCATAGAGTGTTTTGCAATGGAATCAAGCCAATACAAATAGTGAACCTTACAAGATTTTCAATCACTCTCATATGTCATCAAAAATTGCTAAAGTATCACAAATACTAATTAAGCAAAAGTGAGTGTGTGAAGATTTTGCTTCAAGTATATGAAAAGAAGTAGTTTGATAATCAAGCATGCATACAATTTCAACATCTATTCATCTTAGGCCTTTCCATAAAAAGGTCAAACCGGTTATCATCCGAAATTTTGCTTATAAAGAGAATAGATTTCAACATGTGAGCGTGTGTGTGCATGTGGCTCGTCAACCCATTTCTATTTGTCAACCCGAGCTCATTTGATTATTCAACTATACTCCAAAAGCCTTTTATTTTTATATTTTTTTTTATTATTTTTTTTTATTAAGGCTTGAATCAAAGATTTTTTTTTTTTTTTTATGATTCAATTCAACACTTCTTTGATTTTTCTAACATAAACATATACACCTCATGGCGGCTTTCACTCATCACAATGACGTAGCCCTTTCCAACATTGGGTGGCTTCACAACCAAGGTGTGTAGCCCTTTCCATGAGGGTGCTCGTTGAGTTCTATGTTGCCGAAGCAAATGGATACCAACCATTGGTCATTTTTAAATGTACTAGTCTTTAGGACTTCAAGGTGTATCCAAAGTGAACATCAATCAAGCTCAACATACTTAACAAAACATACAAGAGAAGCAAAGTGCATTTTTGAAACCAATTTCAAGGCTTAAAAGCACATGATCTAAAAGCAAGTAAAGAGACTTACTTAAGATCTCTACTTCTCAAGAGAGTAGCTATCAAAGAATATGAAGCTCACATTATTCAAAAATTAGCCACTCAACAATCATACAAATAACAACACGCTTCATGAAATAAGATCAATGTGAACACTTATCACCAAAAGATCTTAAACTAGCAAATGTCAAAGAGTACCATATAAACACTATATTAGTTCTCAATTATGACATGCTTCATGAAAGTGATACAAACAATGAGTTGATAGATGAAAAATCAAGTAAGCAAGCAATATGATATAGAGATACCTTCGCAAGCTATTTTCACCAAATACAAAGCCTTCACCCTTTTTATGAGTCCTCTTGGCTTGTGAGTCCTCATGACTACAAGTTATAGGTGTGTCGATTCCAAGAGACTAAAGGCAATGTAATCCAACTCAAACAAACAAAAAAAATGACTTTCTCTAAAAGCCATAACAATAATGTTATCATATAGATTCCAAAAAAAACTTCTCAAAAGTTAACCAACAAATTTTGACTATCAAAACAAACAAAGTGAGATAGCTAAGTTCATGTCAAGTTGTAAAGATACAAAGCAAAAAGCTAAGCCTCTTATCAACGACACTAGTCTTAAAGCTAACTCACATGTGCAACTTACACTAATGGTAAGAGCACTCACCCTTGACAAATTTTGTCTTAGGTGGACAAACATGAACATCATCAAGATTCTCTTTGACCACAATGTTGAACCTAGAGTAAAGTTCTTCCACAACTTGATTCACAATAATATCATTAATACTCTTCTTCTCAACATTGTTAGCAACATATGCATGGTCAAACTTTGTAGGATATGCATTCTTCACCTTCCGGATATTCTTAGCATGCTTTGACAAATTATCATGCTTTCCATATTCAAAAGCTTTAGCATGCATAGAATTAGGTCCAATCGCTCTATTCCTAGATGCATTTTCTAAGTTGCAATATTCAATGAATTTATAGCACTTGGGCTTGATATGGCCTAAAGTATTGCAAAAATGACATATGGGAACAAAAGGAGAGATTTTACCTTCCGGTGGTGGTGGAGGACAAATGGGAGTTTCAAGGGGTACCTTATTCTTCAATTTGTTCTTTTTCTTGGAACGTCTCTTCTTAGGAGCTTTCTCTTCAATGATAGCTTCACTAGTAGGAAGTGATGCTTCTATGAGCTTCTCTTCAACCACCGCTACACTTGAGCTCTCTAAGATCATATTAGAGATGATCCTATCCTTTTCAAGCAAAATACCCTCAACTTCGCAAAGCTTCTTTTCAATAGCATTCTTTTCACGCAAAAGCCTACGAGTTGTAGCAACAAACTCATCCACTTGAATCTTGATCAAGTCTTCCTTCTCATCAATCTCACTCAAGGCTAATTTCAACTTCTCCTCAAGAAACTTCACCTTAGCCAAAAGATCAATGTAGGATAGATTATCATTTGAACACTCTTGATGACTTTGATCAATCTCCTTATCCAATGAATCTTGATTAACATCCTCTAGAGTAGAGTGAGAAGCCATGAATGCAACAAAGTTGCTTACTAGCTCTTCTTCACTAGAAGACTCATCACTTGAGCTCTCCTCATCACTAGAGGCATCATCTTCACTCCATGTAGCCGCCATAGCCTTTCCCTTCTTGTCCCTCTTAGAATCACCACTAGGACAATCCGAAGCATAATGTCCAAGCTTCTTGCATTTGAAGCATTGAACCTTCCTATTGCTCTTAGCATGGCCACTCCTCTCATGAGGTGGAGTAAAGGACTTCTTGACTTCCTTGTCCCTTGAGTACTTGCCACTTGACTTGGCACCTTTCCTCATGAACTTCCTAAACTTCCTAACCAATAACGCCATCTCCTCATCATCATCGCTACTACTAGCTTCCTTGACAACCTTGAGAGCTAAACCCTTGTTCTTAGCCTTTGGTTTCATGCACGCCTCAAATGTTTGAAGAGATCCTAGCAACTCATCTATGCTCATGACGTCAACGTCCTTGCTCTCTTCAATGGCGGTAACCTTGGCTTTGAACCTCTTTGGAAGTGATCTAAGAATCTTCCAATTTAGCCTTTCACCGGAGATAGGAGTACCAAGAGCTTGGCATTGGTTGGCGATGTCTAGAAGCTTATCTTGGAAGTCAATAAACTTGTCTTCCTCACCCATTTGCAAAACCTCAAATTGGGAAGTGAGCAATTGAAGACGAGACTTCTTCACCGCTTTAGTCCCCTCATTGGTGACTTGGAGAGCTTCCCATGCCTCCTTAGCGGTTTCTAGGTTTTGAATGTAGGAGAATTGCCTACTATCAACACCTCCAAAAATAGCATTCACCGCCCGATGATGCCATTTTGCTAACTCAAACTCATTAGTAGACCACTCACTCCTAGGCTTGGAAACGGTCACTCCATCCACAATCTTGTTAGGAGCAAGGTAACCTTCTTCAACGGTCATCCAAGCTCTCTCATCAATAGATCGGATGTAAGCCTTCATCCTCAATTTCCAAAACCCGTAGTTGTGACCCTTGAGAAGAGGAGGCCTAGAATTCGAAGCCCCTTCGGTCATCACATCATCTTGGAAAACCATTCTAGCAAATACCTAAGCAATCCACTCGTAAGTGTAAACCGGATCTCGCCGAGTGCCGTCCGACGACCCGCTCTGATACCAATTGAATGTACACAAACGAAGTTAAATTGCTTAAAGCATACCTAGAGGGGGGGGTGAATAGGTTTTTACACCTTTTTTCAAACCCTTGAACAAACATCCGTTTGTCCCTCAAGGTAGCCTTACACACAACACAATAATCCAAGATAGACATACATAGACAATATGATGACACAATCATAATAGAAATGTCTAAGTATATCAACAAGACATGTGAGGTAAAATATCAAATAATCATAACAACAAAATAAACTTGTATTTCATAAGATGTTCAATGTGTTACAAGAGTGAGCAAAATGTCACTAAACAAATATTACAATATACAAAAGAATCAAAGATACAAATAGATCTATAGAATGAATACACTACTCACACTATACAAAGACTTGGTTCAAAATACATCACAAGTGAATATTATGAATCAAGACAATAAAATATACAATTAAAATATAAGAGAAGAGATAGAAAGAATTAACACAAGAGATTTTTTAACGTGGTAAAACCTCCAAGGAGGAAACATCCACGGGTTGAATTACAACCATTGGGTACTATATTATTGGAAAGTAAACATAGAACATTCACAAAGTGACCAATCTTTAGCTCACCCAACCTAGTGAAGTCTAAGCCTACCCAACCCTATTGGAAAGTATGAAATCCCTCAATGATGCGGAACCACCATATATTGGACAACACACTCAACCAACATCGATGGTAGATTAGAAATTCCTCAATAGTGCATACACATCCCGTGTACCCCGCTCTATCGGAGTCTATGTCTAACCATACGCCTAGGCCTACCAATATGTTAGCCAACTCCCTATCCAAGGCACTCTTGCCTCTAGGGAGCCTCCCATGCATGACTATCCGAGTCCTCCCGACTCTAGCCATGACTTCTTGCTTACCTATCCGAGTCATCCCGACTCTAGGCAAGACTTCTTGCTTGGCTATCCGAGTCATCCCGACTCTAACCAAGACTTCATGCCTTTTACAAGGACTTCCTAGTGTGATCATGTGAATGCAAATGATGCAAACATTCATTTCAACATAGAACATGTGATCAATACATTCTATGGCACAAATAGACCTAAACATGTGAAAACACAATTAATCAAGTCTAGATGCAAAAATACATGAATAGAAACCTAAGCATGTGAAACACCTAACACATATACTCAAAGTCTCATTCACACACATAACACTTGAATCACAAAATGTTCATTAAGTCCTAATTCAAGATGTTATCAATATACAATCAAAGTCTAGATATATGAGATTAAAATCAATCAATATACTAGACAAAAAATATAGAGCAAGGTTTTGAGATTTACATCAATCAAAACCTATATTCTCTAAATCACAAACAAATACACAAATCCTTGATTTCTTCAATCAAAGGACCAAATCAAATCTCAAAGTCATTTTAACACAAAATTAATTCAATTAAGTATCAAACAACCTAAGATGCCATTCTAATCACAATACAACTCACAAACAAATATAAAACCTAGAATCATAAAATCTAGTCAACATAAGTCCACAAATTGAGTTTCAATTGGAATGATAATCAAGCTACCTTTTCAAATAGCTTTCACAAAACAATAACATATATATAGAAGAAGAAACCCCAAGCAAATGGAAGGTGAAATAACAAGAAATCCCAAAGTTGAGACTCAAACCTCAAATTCTGCAGCTGGTACGAATTTCAGTGTCCAACCACTTGAAATCACGATCAATCAGCCACCAAATCACTTGGAGATGTTAGAGGACTCAAATACAAACACTCTCCAACTTGAATCACTCAAATCCGACTCCGGATGAGGAAGATATGGTGTTTTGAAGTTTGGAAAAATTGGAGAGAAGTGTAGACGGGAATTCTGAAATTTTCTTCTTAGAAATTCAAAATGAGAGAGAGAGGGAAGAAATAGGAGGAGAGAGAAAGAACATTTCGACCAATCAGGTGGTGCCACGTCACCCCCAGGCCGTGGGGGGCGCGTGGCCCACACGGGAGCAGAAGGGGCTCCAGGCCGTGGGGCCCACGGCCTCAACCACGGCCAGCCCATGTGGCCCACGGCCTGGGCTGTCCTCTCCCGCGCACTCTCGGTTCGTCGGCCCGTATCTCGAGCGTCCGAACTCCGAATTCGAATCCGTTTTCGGATTACAAACCGTGACTCTCTCACACACAAAAACGACTATACAACTTTGAAAAACGGTTGAGAAATCATCTCGGAAATCATCGATGAAGTCAACACAATGTAAGAGAACGTAAAGTGGCATAGTCAACACGTTTGGACTCGAAACCTTATGAATGAGTAACCGAAACGACCGGAACTCAATAAGGCATTGAATAAGAACATGTTCAAGTCCTAAACACAAAATACGGAAACATACAAACACAAATACACACACATATGCTAGTTTCCGGACATAGTCCTAGAAAATGCAAAACACAAAGTTTATTAACTAAATGTGAATGCATGAGCATATTTTGCCAAGTGTGTGAAAGTGAAATGTAAATGAAATAAAATCATGAAGGGACACACAAAAATGATATGTGTGAGTGTGTGCCTAGCCTTGTAAGAGATAAGAGGTCATGTATACCTTTGTAGACCGATAATATCCGAAACTCTTAAAAGCCGGCAACTTGAACGAATAATGGTTGAGACGTCCTTCGTCTTCGAAATCCTTCATTTACTAACCACTAAACATTACAAGTAAAACACGTTTTGATATGGAATTAATGCCAACACTAATTATCAACCTTACAAAGAGGATGTTATTGGAGATGTAAATGAGGGTGTTAGGACTAGGCGTCAAATAGCTAATCTAATTAGCTTTACATGCTACACCTCTCAAATAGAACCCAAAAAGGTTGATGAAGCCTTGAATGATGAATTTTGGGTTCTTGCCATGCAAGAAGAGCTAAACCAATTCGAAAGGAATGAGGTTTGGACTCTAATTCCTAGGCCTAAGACCACTAATGTCATAGGCACCAAATGAATATTTAGGAACAAATCCGATGAGGATGGCAACATAGTGCGGAACAAGGCTAGACTTGTAGCACAAGAGTACTCTCAAATTGAGGGTATCGACTTTGAGGAGACTTTTGCTCCCGTTGCCCATTTAGAGTCCATTAGGCTTCTCTTGTCCATCTCTTGTGTGCACAAGTTCAAATTGCACCAAATGGACGTCAAGAGTGCCTTCCTCAATGGCTTCTTGCAAGAGGAAGTGTTTGTTGAACAACCTAAGGGGTTTGTGGATTCACACCACCCCAACTATGTCTATCGCCTCAAGAAGGCATTATATGGGTTGAAACAAGCACCGAGGGCTTGGTATGAGCGCCTCACTCAATTTCTTGTTGACAATAACTACACAAGAGGTAGTGTTGACAAGACACTATTCATCAAGAGAGACAATGATGAGCTTTTCATAGCTCAAATATATGTTGATGACATAGTGTTTGGTTCCACCAACAACACCAAGGTCCAACAATTTGTTGATGTTATGTCTCATGAATTTGAGATGAGTCTTGTTGGTGAGCTAAGTTACTTCCTAGGTTTGCAAATTAGGCAAATGAATGATGGGATTTTCATAACCCAAGCCAAATATGCTAAGAACCTAGTGAAGAAGTTTGGTTTAGAGAATGCCAAACGTTGTGATACACCCATGAGTACCACTTTGAAGCTAAGCAAGGATGATAGTGGTAAAAGTGTGGAACAAACTCTATATCGGGGCATGATAGGTAGCTTGCTTTATTTGACCGCAAGTAGGCCCGATATATCTTTTAGTGTGGGTGTGTGTGCTAGGTACCAAGCGGATCCTAAGGAGTCCCACCTCTCTTCCGTGAAGAGGATCATTCGCTATGTGAATGGGACATCCAACTATGGGATTTGGTACTCTTTTGACACTAATGCTAGTCTTGTTGGCTTTAGTGATGCGGATTGGGCAGGAAATTGTGATGATAGGAAGAGCACATCGGGCGGTTGCTTCTTTCTAGGCAACAACTTGGTGTCTTGGTTTTGCAAGAAGCAAAACTCGATTTCCTTGTCCACGGCCGAGGCCGAGTACATAGCCGCGGGGAGTGGATGCACACAACTCCTATGGATGAAGCAAATGCTAGTAGACTACGGATTCAACCAAGGTACTCTCACTCTCTTTTGTGATAACATGAGTGCTATTAATATTTCCAAGAATCCGGTGCAACATTCTAGAACTAAGCATATTGACATCCGCCATCACTTCATTAGAGAGCTTGTTGAAAATAAATGCATAGTACTTGAACATGTAGGTACTAATGATCAACTTGCGGACCTATTTACTAAACCCTTAGATGCTACTCGATTTAAAACTCTTAGTAGATCTATTGGGATATGTCTTGTGGAGTGATGTGTTCTATGATTGACCCCATATGGGGAAACTCAAGCAAAGAGAGCTATTTTGCATTCTTGTAACTTGCAAAAATATTTGAAATAACTTATGCCTCTTCTTTTGATTGCTTGAGTAAGCTTGGTTGTACATATGTATATATGTTTTCAATTCTATAAGTGTGAACCTTGCTTGTCTACAATCCATGTCATATTTATGTTCAAACATGCATTTTTGGACTAGGAGATTTACATAGGAAGTATGATGTGAATGACCTATAGTTATCTCCATGACATGATGATTCTTTAATAACATGCTAAAGATAAATGAAAAAGCATGAAATTCATACAACATGCTCACATGAAAAGCATGAATTAATGATTGCATATTCTTAAAAATGCAAAACTTGTGTGAAAGCTTATGAGACTCAAAATGAATAAAGGATCTTGTATCCGTTCAAAGGAATTTACATTCCAAATGTCTCTCTTTCTTTATTGGTTGAACATGGCTACTATCATACGGATATCTTATCCGGAAAAATCAAATAGGGTGCAAAGTCGCTCATGCCATGTTTCGTTTATAAAGTTGGATATAGTTGCTCATAAACTAAAATTAATAATCTCTATATCTTTGCTTTTCCCATGACATTGGTGAAATTGGTTTGAATTCTTATTTGAAACCTTTGTCATTTGCTTTGCCAAATACCATTGTATTTTGGACTTGAATGCTATATGTCTTGTATGCAAAGCATGTTGGATTCACACATTTTCTACAAATAAATCTCCTTGTTTCTCTCAAATTAATGGAAGTGCATAAAATGCCTTATATGTATATGCATATCTTGCATGCTTCTATCTCTCGTTGCTATGAGTGACCCGGTTGGGGACTACTCCTTTGCCTATATCATGACAAAAAGGGGGAGTAGAATATGGTAAGGGGAGTTGCAAAATATAGAAGCTATTGTGCACTTTGGGGAGAACATACATTGAGGGGGAGTAACCCGTTGAGGGGGAGCATTGCATACACATACATTTCATAATGTTGTGCCTAAACTTTGAATGCAAATGCTTGTTATTGTTCTCACATGATTAATCTCACACTTTACTTGTATTGGAAATGCTAGAAACCTTATTTTTCAAGGCTTGATTGTTCTACAAGAGATTGAAGACTTGAAGTTTTATTTTCTTATCTCTTTGTATTGTAGATAATCATTGTAGTCCCGTAGTTTCTAATTCTTTGTGAGGAATCAATGTGAGTGGTGGTTTTGTCACGAAATAGCCAAAGAGGGAGATTGTAAGGATTCCCGTAGTTTCTAATTGGCTTATTTCGTGATCAAACCATATGTGCGGATCCTTGTAAGGGTAGCTTAGGAGTTGGTTTACTATTCGAAGCCCTTTCAAAGACCTCATCTTGATAAGCACCGAAGGTAAATTCTATGTGCTTACTTATCTTAAAGAGATAGTTGCACACACTCACTTAGCATACTTGTTCATGTGTGCATTCTCTTCACATGTCACTTTACACACTAGCACTTTGATGTTGTATCTTGTTGTGTGTTTTTGTGTCTTGTAATTCGTTTCCCGATAGTGTTCGGAAACGTCCGCGCACGCACTAGAATGTGCTTGGTTTTGCACGAAGACCGCCTATGGAGATGCACTTGGCATCTCCTTGGTTTTCACCTCTGTTGGTGATCGGCGGTCGTGATCGGCGGCTTGGCCGCCGAATTAAACCGCCTTTTGAATTCGGCGGTTGGGTGGCCGCCGATCTGAAACACCGTTTCAGACCTGATTGATTTTATTCTCGGGTTTAATTCGGCGATGGGAACGGCGGTCACGAAACCGCCGAATGGAACCGCCGTTTCTCCCCTGTTTCTCCGGGAGCAATTCGGCGGTTGAAATCGGAGGCCACCGACCGCCGATTGAAACCGCCGATTGGCGCGTTTCTTTGAAACTTACTTAAACGACCTCACTTTGGCTTGGCACCCTATATATATACCATTTTGTCTTTAGGTCAATTAAGAGAGTTCATATTCAGATTTCATACTTAGGATATTTTTCAAAGAGAAGAAAAATTCCAAGAACTCATTTTTAATTACTCAAACACTTTTTCCATGATCATCAATCATCATCTAGCATCATCTTAGATCATCTAGATGACATCTTGCATGGATTCTTCATCATACTTTGCTTGGTAAGCTTTTCACTAATATCTTACATATTTTGTGTTTCTCTTATCTAGCAATCTCAATTTATTTACTTGTATGTGATTTTATATTTGTTGAATACAAGATTGAGATTAGTATGATGTATGTTTGAGAAGTTGTATTGTGCTAGCATATTAGGTTTTGTGCTTGATATTGATTAGCTAAACTAATTGACATGTCATTTAGTTTTGATATCTAGGATTGTTCTTAATTGCATATTAATCATCTTAGATAAGCATATAGGGTTTCCCTTGCTCTATGTTGCATTTTGGATATTCACATATATTCACTTAGGGTTGTATTCTCTTCTAGAGAAGCTAAGTCTTGTGTGTAGCAATCGGGATTAGGTTGCTTAGATCGCAAGCAAATTGGACTAGGTTCACTCATACCGGGATTAGGTAGGTGTGTGATTACTTCCGGGATTAGGTTGTAATCGTTTGCACATTTAGTGGATTCGAGGTTCGAGTGTGGTTTACTTACATAGCCCGTGGTTTTTCCCGTGAGGGTTTCCACGTAAAAATCAAGTGTTAATTTAATTTCCGCACCATATTACACTTGCTTGTTTATATTATCTTGAGGGTAATTTCGTAATTTTGACTAACACGAAATATTGGGTAAAAAGCGTAAAATCTATTCACCCCCCCCCCCTCTAGATAGCTTTATACACACCGTGCTATAATTAGTTTCAACTAACTAAAGAATTGTGTCTACCGCATACATATCCAGATGTACGAACAATTCTTCTTTTCTCATAGTCTTTAGACCTTATGATTATTTACTTTGACAATTATAATATTAAACTATAAATGATATACGATTTATTAAACCAGAAATCACTTTATTAATATGAAAAAGATTGTTAATTACAATATTACACTCTTGCTATTGAGCATAATCCTAACATAAGTGACCTAAAGAGGTTGATGATCTACCAACTTGTGAATCTTGTTTGGAAGGTAAAATGACCAAAAGGACGTTCTTGGCCAAAGGAACAAGAGCCACTGAATGTTTAGGATTGATACACACTGATGTATGTGGTCCTATGAGCATTCAAGCTAGAGGTGGATATGAGTACTTCATCACCTTCACAGATGATTACTCGAGATTTGGCTATGTGTATCTCATGCGACATAAGTCGGATGCTTTTGACATGTTCAAAGCATTCAAAGCTGAAGTAGAAAATCAGCTTGAGAAACACATAAAAATCTTGAGATCTGATCGTGGTGGAGAATATCTATCTGGTGAGTTTCAGCAGTATCTTATTGATAATGGGATAGTTTCTCAGTTTTCTGCAACAGGTATACCTCAACAGAATGGGGTAGCAGAAAGGAGAAATAGAACTCTTTTAGACATAGTTAGGTCTATGTTGAGTTATTCAACACTTCCTATTTCTTTTTGGGGATATGCTTTACAAACTGCTATATACATTCTAAACGATGTACCATCTAAGTCCGTTCCTCAAACACCGCATGAGTTGTGGACAGGGCGCAAGCCTAGTTTACAACACTTAAGGATATTTGGTTGTCCTGCGCATGTGTTAAAAGGAAAGACAGAGAAGATGGAGTCCCGTTCGGAAACATGTATATTTGTAGGGTATCCAAAAGAAACTAAAGGATATTATTTCTGTAGTCCTTCAGATCTTAAAGTATTTGTTTCGACAAATGCTAAATTTCTGGAAAAGGACTATATGAATGATTTTGTGCTTGGAAGTAGAATTGTCCTGAATGAGATGTCAAGAGATACAATTCCACGAGAGGTTTCACAACCTAACCCAATTGTAAGTTCCGATCCAATACAGAATCAACAACCTACCATTTCTCGTCGTAGTGGGAGGGTTAGAACACAACCCGAAAGATACATCGGTCTAGGAGAATCAGTGGAGAATCTCCCGGATGACGATGATCCCTACATGTATAAGGAAGCAATGGAGGATGTTGATAGTCGCCATTGGCAAAAGGCAATGCAATCTGAGATTGAATCCATGTTCGATAACAAAGTCTGGTCCCTTGTAGACTTGCCTAAAGGGATAAAACCCATTGGGTGCAAGTGGGTATACAAGAGGAAAAGAGGTATGGATGGAAAGGTGGAAACCTTTAAAGCTAGATTAGTAGCTACAGGGTATACACAGAAAAAATGTATCGATTACGAGGAAACCTTCTCTCCTGTGGCCATGCTTAAATCCATTAGGATACTTTTATCCATTGCAGCATCTTTAGATCTAGAGATTTGGCAAATGGATGTCAAGACAGCTTTCCTTAATGGAAGTCTTGACGAAAACATCTACATGATGCAACCAGAAGGATTCATTGAAAAGGGCCAAATGGAAAAGGTATGCAAGTTGCAAAAATCCATATATGGATTAAAGCAAGCATCCAGATCCTGGAACATAAGGTTCGATCAAGCTGTCAAAGGTTTTGGATTTATTCAGAATCTTGACGAACCTTGTGTATACAAAAGGATTAAGGGCGACAAGTTGGTTTTCCTGATTCTTTATGTTGATGATATACTACTCATTGGAAACGATGTGAGTGTATTGACATCAGTAAAAGAATGGTTAGCAAAACAATTTGATATGAAGGACTTAGGAGAAGCAAGTTTTATTCTAGGTATCCAAGTAATAAGGGATAGAAAGAATAAAACGATTGCATTATCCCAAGCTTCATACATAGACAAGATCTTGTCTAGGTTTTCCATGCAGGATTCCAAGAAAGGTATGTTACCTTTCAGACATGGAATCAAACTTTCTAAGAAACAAGTTCCTAAGAATGAGCATGAAGAGCAATTCATGAGTAGAGTTCCATATGTCTCGGCAGTTGGAAGTCTCATGTATGCAATGCTCTGCACTAGACCAGATATTTGTTTTGCTGTTGGCATAGTTAGCAGGTTTCAATCGAAACCTGGTCCTGATCACTGGACGGCAGTCAAGCATATTTTCAAGTATCTCAAGAGAACGAGAGATAATATACTTGTATACTCTGGAGGGGATTTGATTCCCGTTGGGTATACAGATTCTGATTTCCAATCAGATTCTGACTCTAGAAAATCCACATCAGGGGCTGTGTTTACTATTAGAGGAGGAGCAGGCATATGGAGGAGTATCAAGCAATCTTGTATTGCTGACTCCACCATGGAAGCTGAGTATGTTGCTGCATGCGAGGCTGCCAAAGAGGCTGTTTGGCTCCGTCAATTCTTGATAGACTTGGAAGTGGTTCCTAGTGCGAAAAAGCAGATCACTATCTACTGTGACAATAGTGGAGCAGTGGCTAATTCGAAAGAATCATGAAGTCACAAGAGAGGAAAACACATTGAAAGAAAGTATCATCTTTTAAGGGAGATTGTTCAAAGAGGTGACGTGACGATTACCAAAATCGCGTCAGCAGAAAATCTAGCAGATCCCTTCACAAAGGCTATACCTCAGAAGAGTTTCGATGGGCATCTAGAGAACATGGGCATGAGAGATATTACACATTTGCTATAGCGCAAGTGGGAGATTGTTAGGATTATGCTCAATAGCAAGAGTGTAATATTGTAATTGACAATCTTTTTCATATTAATAAAGTGATTTCTGGTTTAACAAATCTTATAGCATTTATAGTTTAATATTATAATTGTCAAAGTAAATAATCATAAGGTCTAAAGACTATGAGAAAAGAAGAATTGTTCGTACATCTGGATATGTATGAGGAAGACACAATTCTTTAGTTAGTCTTGAATAATGTTCACAACTTAAGTTAAAGGTTGGGCACCTTTATCTTGTTAAAGTTGTAGAATTCTTTTGCTAGCATTTGAGTGGGATCAAATGAGATATGATGAGTCTAAAATCATCGGAGTGTCTTCGAGTAAAGGAATCTAGTGCACTGGGTGCATTGAACTGGATCACAATGAAAAGCTTTATAGAGAACCGTCAATAGATAATAGTCTTTTCATTATCAGGACAATCGGAGAGTTTATCTTAATCCTGAGATAAATGATGGACTTATGGTTGCAAGTGATATCATTTGAGTTATCAATGAGTACGATTATATAGCATAGTCTATCCTCGATAGTTTGGTGATATTCATTTGTTAATCGATAGAGGACTTCATTTATAGATATGGACATCGTGGCTCCATTTATTAAATGAGGGTATAATATCATCATATGGATGTTTTGAGGTAATTGGATATTAAATCTCAACGTTGAGTTTTCGATAGTGTCTATTGAAAACATGGCTTCTGGACAAGTCAAAATATCCAAGTTCAAAACATGGTCATATGAGTAAATATGGTAACTTGGAGAGTTATAGGCGGTCTATGAACTCTTGGCGATTACTGATATTAATCACGAGGATACACTATCTCCAACATGATTGTCTAGGGTATGAATGAGGAACATCTTCTTATTCTATCTTTATTTAAGAGTTCAATTTTAGCTCTTTAGTGGAATGAGTTAAAATTAATGGATCGGACCTAAGTGAATCATTTGTTGATTGTGATTAGGTTATGTCTATTGAAGCTTAAATTTAGATAGCCCGCCAAGATCCCCAATCCACACGGACTTGCATGGATCACTTGATATATTCTACCGGACCAATTTATGGGTCCATCTAGAATTGCATTTAATATATTAAGAATATAATTTGCACATTATTTATTTAATGGGCTGCTCAATTATATTAATATATTAATAAAAGCATGTGGGCTTGTTTCTTTTAGTAAGAATGGGTCTGGTTCACATGTGGGCTTTTTATTTAAAGTCCAATGGATTAAATGAAATAAGAAAATAATATATGGCCCATTTTATACAAGTGGGGCGGCAAGGTGAAAATATTAACCTAATATATTATTTTGTTTCATTGTTTAATTAAATAAGAATTAATTAATTTATTAATTAATTGTTTAATTAAGAAACAAATCTTTTTCTGATCAGGAAATATATTTCCTAGAGTTATACTATTGGTAGTAGTATACTAAAAGTAAAAGACTTGTTTGATAAGAAAATAAATAATTAAGTTTATTTATTTAATCAAATAAGAAGTCTTTTTATTTAGTCAATAAAAGAA
This sequence comes from Acer saccharum, assembly GCA_030490815.1. Classification (NCBI taxonomy): domain Eukaryota; kingdom Viridiplantae; phylum Streptophyta; class Magnoliopsida; order Sapindales; family Sapindaceae; genus Acer; species Acer saccharum. The sequence continues at coordinate 19,363,616 of CM059871.1, forward strand.
TAAAAATACTTATGAGTTGGATTAGGGTTAGAAGTCTAAAAGTTGATGTGTATTAGGGTGCAACACAAACCCTTTTTTGTATGGGATTTGCGGCAACCCTAATGGCATTATAGGAAGATTTCGGCAACCCTAAATAAAAGATGAAGCAAAATTCGGCCACCCTATATATTTCATATGATAGGGTTCGGCCACCTCTAATGGTTGATGGATTCAATTTTCTTCTTCTTCAAAACTCATAGACAAGTATTTGATTATTCAACTAAGACATAAAAGATAGAAGAGATTATTCTTTTGATGGTACACTAATTGCTTGTTCATCAATAAGCTTGTGTGTACAACATCGAATTAGGTTCACGCGAGTTTCGATCATTAGATTGAGAACTCAAAAGTGACCGGAATAATCTTTGTATTCTTTTGATTGTTTTGTAACTAACAAAAGAAAACGAAAGTTTGTTTGTCCATTCTCAGGTTTGCAATTCAAAGAAAAGGGAGACCACACTCCTAGGTGATTCACGTTCGTGCTAAGATTGAAGATCTTGCGGATTACCATCGACGTAAGTCAATCGGATCACGCGACAAAAGGTATTCTACTTTTGTTACTTGATATGTATAGTTAATTAATTAAATTGTTAAGGTTCATAAAAAGGAAAATTTTTAAAACATACTAAATCTATTTTTAGTCTCGCTTCTGCTGCGTGTACTACGGTATTTTTCCCTACATCTTAATCCTGAGATAAATGATGGACTTATGGTTGCAAGTGATATCATTTGAGTTATCAATGAGTACGATTATATAGCATAGTCTATCCTCGATAGTTTGGTGATATTCATTTGTTAATCGATAGAGGACTTCATTTATAGATATGGACATCGTGGCTCCATTTATTAAATGAGAGTATAATATCATCATATGGATGTTTTGAGGTAATTGGATATTAAATCTCAACATTGAGTTTTCGATAGTGTCTATTGAAAACATGGCTTCTGGACAAGTCAAAATATCCAAGTTCAAAACGTGGTCATATGAGTAAATATGGTAACTTGGAGAGTTATAGGCGGTCTATGAACTCTTGGCGATTACTGATATTAATCACGAGGATACACTATCTCCAACATGATTGTCTAGGGTATGAATGAGGAACATCTTCTTATTCTATCTTTATTTAAGAGTTCAATTTTAGCTCTTTAGTGAAATGAGTTAAAGTTAATGGATCGGACCTAAGTGAATTATTTGTTGATTGTGATTAGGTTATGTCTATTGAAGCTTAAATTTAGATAGCCCGCCAAGATCCCCAATCTACACGGACTTGCATGGATCACTTGATATATTCTACCGGACCAATTTATGGGTCCATCTAGAATTGCATTTAATATATTAAGAATATAATTTGCACATTATTTATTTAATGGGTTGCTCAATTATATTAATATATTAATGAAAGGCATGTGGGCTTGTTTCTTTTAGTAAGAATAGGTCTGGTTCACATGTGGGCTTTTTATTTAAAGTCCAATGGATTAAATGAAATAAGAAAATAATATATGGCCCATTTTATACATATGGGGCGGCAAGGTTAAACTATTAACCTAATATATTATTTTGTTTCATTGTTTAATTAAATAAGAATTAATTAATTGTTTAATTAATTGTTTAATTAAGAAACAAATCTTTTTCTGATCAGGAAATATATTTCCTAGAGTTATACTATTGGTAGTAGTATACTAAAAGTAAAAGACTTGTTTGATAAGAAAATAAATAATTAAAGTTTATTTATTTAATCAAATAAGAAGTCTTTTTATTTAGTCAATAAAAGAATAAAAATACTTATGAGTTGGATTAGGGTTAGAAGTCTAAAAGTTGATGTGTATTAGGGTGCAACACAAACCTTTTTTTGTATGGGATTTGCGGCAACCCTAATAGCATTATAGGAAGATTTCGGCAACCCTAAATATAAGAGGAAGCAAAATTCGGCCACCCTAAATATTTCATATGATAGGGTTCGGCCACCTCTAATGGTTGATGGATTCAATTTTCTTCTTCTTCTAAACTCATAGACAAGTATTTGATTATTCTACCAAGACATAAAAGAGAGAAATTATTATTCTTTTGATGGTATACTAATTGCTTGTTCATCAATAAGCTTGTGTGTACAACATCGAATTCGGTTCACGCGAGTTTCGATCATTAGATTGAGAACTCAAAAGTGACCGGAATAATCTTTGTATTCTTTTGATTGTTTTGTGACTAACAAAAGAAAAAGAAAAGTTTGTTTGTCCATTCTCAGGTTGGCAATCCTTTGGGTTTTTTCCCCCCTGAGGGAGCATCTTTAGTCTTGTTCTGCCAATAAGTGATAGTTCAGGGGGTTTAGTGCCTAATAAAATAGTTTAAGGGGCAACATGCAAAAGCTGGTATAGTCTGGGGGGGATTTGTGCCAATTACTCTTGTATTTATTAGACACACACGTGAATATATATTCTTTTCAGTTTCTAATATCTTGAATATGTGCTTCATGTATATGGTTTATTCATGTATTAGATTTGTGAATGAAACTAGGAATTACATGTGTTAGGTGTTTCACATTTTCTAGGTTTCGAATTCATTGTTTCATGACTAGACAATATTTGACTTGTGTGCTCACATGACTAAGTCTATGTCTACATGATTTGTACATGATCCATACATCTCACATGTTCATGCATCATCTTGTATGATTGCATCATTTGGATTCTAAACTAGAATATCATACATTGTGTGCTTATTGTCTAATTCTAGTTTCCATATCTCATTTTGATCATATGTCCTATGTTGATTGTGCTTGCATCATTTGCATCACATAGATCATTTGCCTAGTAAAAGGTGGAAGTCTTGGCTAAGAGGTGTGAGGCCTCTAAGTAAGTTGAAACAAATATTACGCGGTGTGTATAAAACTATCTAGAGGAAGGGTGAATAGATTTTAATCCGATTATTACCAAATTTTCGCAATTAGTCAATTTTACGAAAATAACCTCAATCTAGTCAAAACAATAAATCAAGTGTAAAGTGTAGAATTTAAATGACACCTTATTTTTACGTGGACACCTTCAACAAGGAAAAACCATGGGCTGTTATGTGCGCCACACACAATCCTTGAATCCACTAATTGTAATGGTGTCCACAACCTAGGTTGACCACGTCAAACCCTACACGGTCACTAACCCACCACTACTACCCTGCAAGCCTTTAAAAGTGAACCTAGATCAATTTGCTTGCGGCCTAAGCAACCTTAGCCATAAGACTTACTTCTCAATGAAGAGATTAAACAACCTATGTGAATATGCAAAGATATCCAAATATGCAATTAACGCTAGATTACACTAAATGCTTATCTAGGATTATAAGATGACAATTAAATTAATCCTAGATATTAATTGCGATATGTCATGGCATAAAGCATAGCTATATAAGATAAGCAATCCTAGGTTATAGCTATCACAATACAACACTCAAACATTCAACACATAATCTCAATCTTGTGAGTAGAAATTAATCTAAGAACATACAAGTTATAAATGAGATAAATTGCTAAGTAAAAACACTAAAATTAGATGAAATTAGTGTTCAACTTACCATAACATGTGTTTTGAAGAAGACCCATGCATTAGCACATACTAGTTGATCCTAAATGATGCTTAGATGATGATTTATGCATAAGGGAATGTGTTTAGAGGATTAAAGGAACAATCTTGGTTGCTTTTTCTCTCAAAAATCTCTCTTTCAAATTTAGGGTTCTTGATGTTCAAAGAGCTGAGTGAAAGAGAGTTACATAAAGGTGTATTTATAGAGAGCAACAAAAGGCTTGGTGAAAAGATAAGTTTGCCCCTGAAATGCGCCAATCGGCGGTTTCAAAACCGCCGATCCAACCGCCGAATTGAATCCCTAGAGAATAAGGGATCATCGAGGGTTTCATAACCGCTGATCACAACCGTAGAAATAAACCCGAGAGATAAAAAATAGATCAAGTCTAAACGGCGGTCGTGGCCGCCGATCATAACCGCAGAACTGCTCCAGAACCTTCTGGACTCAAACGGCAATTTCATTTGGCGGTCATGGCCGCCGATCAAACCGCCGTTTCATCAATTATGGTGAAACCAAAGGAGAAGCCAAAGGCTTTCTTCGAAGGCGATCTGCGTGCTAAACTAAACACACCAACATGCATGCACGGATGTTTCCAAACAATCTTAGGGAAACGAATTGCACGACACACTAAAGACACAACACAAACCATCAAAGATGTGCAAGTGTGAAGTGTGAAGTGAATGCATTCTAATGCCTAACGAGACATGGCAATAATCAATCACGATGCAATCAAATAAAACATGCAAGAAAAGAGTTCACTAATATGAATGCACAAACATAAAACACACAACATACAAAAAGTATAGATATGCATGAGTTTTGTGTGTGTGAAACTAAGATCTCTTCAATGCAAGTAAGCACAAGTATTTTACCTTTGGAGTGCTTATCATCTTGAGGCCTTGAGAGAGCCTTTGTTGTGCTTGATCACCAACAATGATGCGCCTAAGCTACCCTTACAATACAAGCCTCAATTGTGGTTTGTCCATGAAATAAGCCAATCAAAACGTGAGGAACTTACATAAGTCCGACCAAAGTCTTGTTTAGAGGTGTGAGGCTCCGGTTAGACAAGTGTGGAAGACTTGGCAAGGGGTGTAAGGCTCCTATAGGTCCGAGCAAGCAAAGTCTCTTGTTGTTAAGTGATTCTTCAACATAGAGAAAGGGAAGTCTTGGCGTGAGGTGTGAGGCCTCTTGTAAGTCCGAGCATGGATATTCTCTAGAGGCATGCGATGTGTCTATAAGTCGCGCAGCGGAAAAGAGATGAAATTAATCAATAAAAATTAAGAACGATAGGTTTTAAAATTTTTCTATCGTCTTCTTGGGACCTTTTGTATATACACGAATATGAGGAAGAGATTTGTTTTCATACCTTTAAAGAACACTCCTTCATTTTCTTTTTGATCCTTCTTTACGATCCAATACCACTAAGCCTTGCTAGCTATGTCCCGCGATCTAGCAACTTTGTGTGAGCATGTCACGGATTCCGGGAGCGGTTGAATGGAGGCTTGAGAGAACCAAAAGACAACACCTCGCTTCCTATTGAGAATTCGGCCAACCCTTGAGCAAAGAAAAAAAAAATCTTTTTATTTTTTTCTCCTTGCTATTGCCGCCCACCTCTGTTCTCTGTAGGGTTCCGAATTGCTTCTTTTTCCTGACAAGTATATCTTATATACTAGAAACCTAGGTTTTAGTAATCCAAGTTAAAATAAGATTATAAATCCTTTTTAACTATTACTATTTTTCTAGGGTTTAAACCTTTGACCTATCTAGAGTAAATAAAAATAATCACTTATTATTTTATTGCTCTTGTCAAGGTTAGAAACTGAAACCTCCATATGACAATTTAATAATTTTTAATTATTAATATGTCAATTAAATAATCATATTATTTAATAATATTTAATTCAACAATTAAATAATATATTAATTAAATTAGCACATCATTTAATTAATTCCCAAAATATATTTAAGTTACTTTCGTAACACAATTAATTGGACCATCCAATTCTCCGTGAGTCTTTGTTACTATCAATCATATAGGGCTAGCAAGGGGACTTAATGGACCTACAGTTTTGAGCTCCAATAATTCTTAGAAAAAAGTAATTAAACTCTTTAATTAATATTTCACAATTATTAACCTTGGAGTTTTTTTTTTAATAAAAATTGGACTGATCTAAAGGGAAAAAGCATCACAAACGATCATATGCCAAGGTTGAACTCTCGTAATTGTAGATTTTTAACACAACAAATTTTATCAATGTCCATTGATATAGCTATTACATACGGCATGATCCTTCACAAGTAATTCATAATTTGAGCTAGGTCATAAAGTCTGTTATACCTCTCTAATTATATCTTTTCCTTTAAGTATCATTGATTCTCTTGATTAATTATATCCTCCATTCCTTTACGGAAGAAGGAGAGCGCTCTTAATCGTTCAAGCCCTGAATCAACCCTTAAGGGAACTACTTATCTACTTCTTGTAAGAAGGAGTGGACTCCACTATTGTGTGCATACCTTCCCAGCCACAAGTCAAACCATGATTCCAAGATACGGAGATATTGACCAAGAATGATATTTCGATCTCACCCATGGTAAATCAAAAACCACAATCTAACCTAAAGGAGTCAGTAAGATACTCAAGATTTAGATCACCCATATGTAGCCATCATTAGTTGATATATATATGAATCTTTTCAACTAACGGATCTTAGTGACAGATTCATATGGATCATGGCCCAGTCCTATATGATCACATCATATAAGGTGCTTCTATTCTCATAACACCATATGAGTAGTCTAGGATAAGACCACCGTACAATATAGAATGGACCACAACTGTAGATTAACCACAAATAAAGTACCCAGGTTTATTTGCTTTCTACAGACTATTTAGATTGCATGTCTCAAACTGACTTCCTCTGTATATGACATTCATATACTTAGTTTGAGATTACATCTAGCAATCTTGGATGTTTGCATATAAAATGTAAGTGTATAAATTAACATATTTGAATGAAATAACTACTTTATTTTATTATTGAATTTATAACATTTACATATTACAAGCTTTAGGGCATAAATCCCAACAGTGTCTCGGTTAGAGAATAGGCAAGTTTCTATCTAGTGGGAATAGATAGGAGGGATATCCAATAGATTGTGATATATGAGAGTTGGTCACATTTGAGGGTGTACTCTTGTTTAACTAGTGAAAACATTTTACCGGTGGTTATAGATTCAACCCGTTGATATTTCCTTTTCGGAGGTTTACCACATAAAAAATATCATGTGTTAAATGCCTCTTTCCTTATCTCTTGTATTTTTTTATTATTATTATTAATCAAATTGATCTTGAGTGGATTGTAATTGATTACATCCTTGTGAGATTAGATCTTTGATTATTCTTGTATCTTTTATATGTACTTGTACTATTGAGACATTCATAATGAAAACAAGTACTTGGTGATATTTGTATTTTTGGTATATCCTCCACATGCAATCCATAGGCTATGTTTGAATTATCAATTGAATATGCTAGTTAATAGTCTATGCTTGCTTATTTGTGTTTATTGTGGTGTTATATAAGCTATCTAGAGGGACAAACTTTTGTTTGTTTCAAGGGTTCGAAAAAGGCCTAATATCCTAGTCACCCCCCAGGTAAGTTTAAGGCAATTTAACCATGATTGTATTTACAGACTACTTAAAGAGATAATTACAAACTACAAGCACTATGAGATAATAACAAATACACAAAGTCTTCAAGTTGAGTAGTATGAGATAAACTCAAAGTCTTCAAGTTTGGTTATTTGAGTTATCCTTAATACGCCCCCGCAAGATGGTGGGCATTTCAGAAACACCAATCTTGGACCATAGTAGTGTAAACCGAGGCTTGGACAGCGGCTTAGTAAGCTATTCAGCTAGCTGGTCAGATGAGGCCACATGTAACACACGTATTTGACCCATTGAACTCTTTCACGGATGAAGTGGAAGTCAATAGCTATGTGCTTCACTCTTGAGTGGAAAACTAGATTCGAGCAAAGATATGTCACACCAACATTGTCACAATAGATCGTTGGTGGAATGGAGGATGGAATGGACAGCTCACGCATCAAAGAGGAAAGCTAGAGGACTTCCGATGCAGCCAAAGCAACAGCCTTGTATTCCACCTCGGTGGATGAACGAGCGACCGATCTTTGCTTGTGAGAGCACCATGAAACCACATTTGACCTGAAGAATAGGACATATGCACTTGTTGAGGTGAGATCGTCTTAGTTACCAACCCAATCCGCATCGGAAAAGGTATGTAAAGTTAATAGTGAGTCACGACGCAAATGCAAGCCATGCACAAGTGTGCCACGCAAGTAACGAAGAAAACGCTTGGTAAGGGACCAGTGTCCAGTTGTTGGGCGATGCATGAACTAAACAAGCTTGTTGACAGCAAACATAATGTTTGGCCTAGTGAATGGTAAGTATTGCAGCGCATCGACTACTTGACGTTACTCAGTTGCATTGGTTAGAGACGTGCCGTCAAGAAGTTTAAGAGTTTGGTCCATTGGGAGTGGGGTCTGAACCGGTTTGGCTTCAGACATTTTGGTTCGGACCAGAAGATCAATTACATACTTCTGTTGAGATAAAAATAGACCATGTGGAGATGTAAGCACTGTAGGGAAAAAAACGATTGCATGCAACGGAAGAGAGACTAAAATTAGGTTTAGTATAGTTAAAAAAAATTTCCTTTTAAAGATGAACCTTAACCCTTTAATTAATTAACATACATCTAAAAGATATCGTACCTTTGTCGTGTGATCCGATTGACGTTGCATCGATGCTAATCCACAAGATCTTCCAATCCAATCACGAACATGAATCACTTAGGAGCATGGTCTCCCTTTCTTTGAACTGTGTACCTAAGGATGGATAACAAAAAACCTTTTCTTTTTCGTTAGTCACAATAACTTCCAAGAGATAACAAAGAACATTCCAGTCACTTTTGAATTCTCAATCCTTTGATCGAAATTTGCATAAACCTAATTCAAAATTGTGCACAAAGCCTTTTGATGTAAAAGCTACTAGTGCACTATCGAAATAAGAACAATCTCTTCTCTCTTTTCTTCTTGGCCGAATTCTCACACTAATCTCTAGAATTGGATTTATTTTTCAAGCAAAAGAAATAATTCTCTCTAGCAAGATCTATGGTGGCCAAAACGAAACCATAGTTACAAAAACTATGGTGGCCGAATCCATTGTTACAAAAACTATGGTGGCCGAAACGAAAACCATAGTTACAAAAACTATTGTGGGCGAATCCATTGTTACAAAAACTATGGTGGCCGAAACGAAACCATAGTTACAAAAACTATGGTGGCCGAATCCATTGCTCCAAAAACTATGGTAGCTGAATTTCTTACCCACATATATTTAGGGTTGACCAAAATCTCTAATAGGAAAACTATATGGTGGCCGAAATCCTCACTTGAAGAGGATTTATGTTTCCACCAATGACTCCTATCAATCTTTTGATTTCCAAACCCTAATCCAACTCTTTAGTGTATTTGTGACTATATAAAAGACTTCCTTATTTGACTAGATAAATAAATCCCTTATTTATCTACTTACCAAATAAAGTCTTTTATATTTATTATACTACCACAACAGTATACCACTAAGAAACATATTTCCTAGTCAGAAAAAGATTTTGATTTTTAATTAAATAATTAATTAATCAATTAATTAATTTCCATTTAATCAAATAATGAAATAAAATAATATATTAGACTTTTATGCAAGCCTTGCTGCCATACATATATATATGGCCCATATATTATTTTCTTATTTCATTGAATCCATTGGATCTTAATTAAAAGGCCCACATGTGAACTAGGCCCATTCTTACTAAAAGAAACAAATCCACATGCCTTAATACAATTCTAGATGGACCCATAAATTAGTCCAGTAGAATATATCAAGTGATCAATGCAAGTCCGTGTGGATTAGGGATCTTGGCGGGCTATCTAAATTTAAGCTCCAATAGACATAACCCAATCACAATCAACAAATGATTCACTTAGGTTCGATCTATTAATTTTAGTTCATTCCACTAAAAAACTAAAATCGCACTCTTAAATAAAGATAGAACAAGTAAATGATTCTCATTCATACCCTAGACAATCTTATTGGAGATAGTGAATCCTTGTGAATAATATCAGTAATCGCCAAGAGCTCATAGACCGCCTATAGCTCTCCATGTTACCATATTTACTCATATGACCACATTTTGAACTTTGGATATTTTGACTTGTCCAGAAGCCATGCTTTCAATAGTCATTATCAAAAACTCAACGTTGAGATTTTATATCCAATTACCTCAAAACATCCATATGATGATATTATACTCTCATTGTATAAATGGAGCCACGATGTCCATATCTATAAATGAAATCCTCTATCGATTAACAAATGAATATCACCAAACTATCGAGGATAGACTATGCTATATAATCGTACTCATTGATAACTCAAATGATACCACTTGCAACCATAAGTCCATAATTTATCTTAAGATTAAGATAGACTCTCCGATTGTCCTCATAATGAAAAGACTTTTATCTATTGACAGTTCTAGATAAAGTATTTCATTGTGATCCAGTTCAATGCACCTAGTGCACTAGATTCTTTTACTCAAAGCCACTTTGATGAATTAGACCCATCATAACACATTTGATCCCACTCAAATGCTAGCAAAAGAATCTACAACTTTAACAAGATAAAGGTGCCCAACCTTTAACTTAAGTTGTGAACATTATTCAAGACTAACTAAAGAATTGTGTCTACCTCATACATATCCAGATGTTCATACAATTCTTCTTTTCTCATAGTCTTTTGACCTTATAATTATTTACCTTGACAATTATAATTATAAATGCTATAAGATTTTGTTAAATATACAGAAATCACTTTATTAATATGATAAGATTGTCAATTACAATATTACACTCTTGCTATTGAGCATAATCCTAACAAGCACTTCAACCCCCAATAAATACAACAAGTTGTCGAGTTCCTTGATTGAGAACCGCTGAGCTAGCAAGACAACAAACTTGTCCACAAGCATCCCATCACTTCTAGTTACAATTATATCGTCGACGTATACCAACAAAAAAAGTGTACACCCATTCTCATTAAAAATAAACAAAGAGGAGTCATATAAGGAATTGACAAACCTAGTTTGGAGAAGGTGTTGACGAAGCTCGTTGTACCATGCCCGAGGAGCCTGTTTCAGACCGTAGATTGCCTTTTTGAGATAGCATACATAAGATGGGTAGGCGAGGTCAGTGAAGCCCAGCAGTTGAGCCATGAAGACATCCTCAAATAAGTGTCCTTAAAGGAAGGCATTGTTCACATCTAGTTGGCGGAGAGGCCAGCCATGAGAGACGGCCACACTTAATATGACTCGAATTATGGTTGTCTTAACCACCGGACTGAAAGTCTCTGTGTAGTCAAGACCCAGCCATTGATAAAATCCCTTGGCTACTAGACGAGCTTTGTATCTAGAAATAGAACCATTCAGGGATTGCTTGATACGAAACACCCACTTACAGCCTACTATGTTATGAGAAGAGTGAGAATGAACCAAGTCCCATGTACCATTCTATACTAGTGCATCAAATTTGTCCAACATTGCTAGTCGCCATTAAGATATTTTTAGAGCTTGAGAGGCACAGGTTGGTTCAGTCTGTATAGGTGGTGTTAGCACACTAGTGAGGGAGAGTTTTGTGAGAGGTTTGTGGATGTTATTTTTTGACCTTGTCATTGTGTTTCGATGTGTGTGGTAGTGTGGTGTAATGCGAGATGGCATGAGTTGAAAGGGTGTGCTTTAATGCAATGTATTCACTGCCATTATCGCTATAAAAAGAGACGATAGAGTGACAAAAAAAATTCAACTAATGTTTTAAAATGTATGAATACAGCATGAACATTGGACTTATTTTTTAAAGGGTACAACCATATGTATTTTGTAAAGTGATCAACAAATAACACATAGTATTTATAACCATCTTTAGAAATAACTGGAGAACTACATACATCAGAATAAATAACTTCAAAAGGTTTCAAACTATAGATAGTTGAAACCGAAAAAGGTAACTTATGAGTTTTATTACATTTGCATGCATTACAAGGAAAACTAAACCTAGTAGATGACGAAATAGAAAACTCCTGGGAAGACACTAACTTAGTGATTATTTTTGGTGACGGATGACCTAGACGATGATGCCATTCCAGAATTGAGGTTTTGACACTAGAGAAGGTGATGATGGGGGGGACTGAGGCTTAGCATGAGATGGCCATTCGTAGACACCACTTTTATTTCGTCCTTGCAAGAGTTGTGCCTCCGTACGAAGATCCTTCACAGCAAAAGAATATGGTCAAAATTCAACAGAAACTTGGTTAGCAATACAGAATTGAGATACAGATATTAGATTTTGTTTCATATTTGGGACACATAACACATTAGATAATAAGAAAGCTTTGGGTTTAGAGGGTAGGTCCAATCATAATGTCGTCAGAGCCACTGTATAGAGAGTGGAGTGATAGATTGTTAAGGTCAGAGGTGACATGGTGGGAAGCACCGGAATCAAGAAGCCACTCAGGAGAGGTGGAATTGTTTGGTGCAACAAAGTGAGCCTACGACTTCCATGGTCTGAAGGGCTGGCTAGTTTAAGACTTGGGGTTCACGGGGCTTGTTGTGAACATGGAACATTGCTTTGCCGTGTTACCTTGCTCACTACAGAGTTGACAAAAACTGTAGTACGAGTGAGGCTTATTTGATTGATTCAGAGAGTACCTGTGATATTGGTTTTGACCGTGAGATTCACTTTGCTGCTTGGCATGGTTGTAGGTCGGATTTTGAGATGGAGTGTGGTTCAGGGTGTAGTTTTGGCAGGCAATGGTGTGTTTATGATTGCTTGAGGATGGCCTTGTAGCATAGTTTGCGATAATTAGTAGCATTTGATGCTTTGCAGCCTCCTGTTTCATTACTGCCTCACAATTGATGAGTTTCTCATGAAGTTCCTCAAAGGATATTGTAGTGTCATGGGAACGAACAGTAGAGGAGATGTCTTTAAACTCATCACCCAGACCATTTAATATCTTAACGGTTAGATCTTCAGAATTTTCCAAAGCATCAAGCATGGCCAGTTCATCGGCGATGCACTTGACGTGTTGCATGTACTCAGTGATGGTTTGAGTTCCTTTTGTAACATTGGTAAGAACACTTTTGAGATGCATAATGTGGCCTTTGGAAGGCTTTGCATATGTGTTGGCAAATGTAGTACATGCGTCACGAGTAGTTTCAACGGAAGCAATGAATGGAATAATGGAGGGAGATATGGAACCAAGGATTGCATTTAGGAGCAATTGGTCTTGCCTAGTCCATATGTGGTACGCTGGATTTGATGTGGTGACATCGCTGGCCGAGGTGATTGTTGCTGGTGGACACGATTTATGGCCATCAACGAAACCGATGTGGTCGAATCCTACAAGAAATGTGTGAAATTGTAGTTTCCATGACCTATAGTTGCTTGCCGTGAGCTTTAGAGGAGCTTGGGCGGCAACATTGATGGAGATTATTGTGTTTGAAGAAGTGGTTATGCTATGTGACGAGGAAGATGATGAGACGATCGTGATGGTGTCATTGTTGTTGGCCATGGTTGGATCAGAGGTTTCGTTTGAGTTTTAGGGTTGCTTTGATACCATATGGAGAATAATATTCTTCTTATTATTAATGAAAATTGATTTACATATATATATATATATATACACACACACAGGCATGTATTACAGTAGAGGTAGTTTACTCCTATATGACTACTTAAAGAGATAATTACAAACTACAAGCAGTATGAGATAATAACAAATACACATAGTCTTCAAGTTGAGTAGTATGAGATAAACTCAAAGTCTTCAAGTTCGGTTATTTGAGTTATCCTTAATACCTACCTTTATTGTGCACCACTACACTAAATAATCTCTTATCTCTCATTTCTTTCTAAGAAAGAAGAGTTCATCAACGATAACACGATAACAACAACAACAACAACAATAGAGGGTCTGAAAAATTGACGTGCAAAAAAATAAGGGCTTTTCATGTATTGTTGATTTTTATACGAACAAGTAATATAAATTAAAAAAGAAGAGCTATACATAATCCAACTCTTCTAATTATAATAATCTTCAAACGCTTTGTTTTGTTTTTTCTTTTTTCCTTTTGGGATCATTTTCAGTGATGTATTTGATTGATGATGACTGATGATAATATCAGTTACAAGAATCATATAGGTCATTGTTATATGCATATTTAATAATTAAAAAAAATGGATAATAATTTTTTATCTTTTGAATTTAAATTAGTAGATAATTGTGATTTTGAATAAGATTGGATTGAAGTTATTCAATCTAATCAAATTGTTAGTTTCTATCTAGTTAGGTTGTTATCTTTTCAATTTAGTGTATAAATTAGGATTTGCTATTATGAAATAATATGATTAGAGTTTATTCCTGAAATTAAGTGTTAGTTTACTTTGACATTTTGGAGATTTTAGAGATTTTTGTTTTTCTCGAAGTAAACCAATACCATTTCTTCTTTGATCTAATTGTGCATATAACAGTTGGTATTAGAGCCCGTTATGGATCAAAGGCTAGAGTGTTTGGAGATTAATTTATTAATATTCCATAAGAAGATGAGAGAAATGTTCTTGGCATTGAATGCACGCTTAGAGTAACTCCTTGAGTCTCAAACTCAAGTTCATAAACAAGGAGATCTACAAGTTGATGATTCTACAATCAAACACTACGTTCAAGTTTGCAAAGCATCAACAACCGATGTTCAACCATCCAAACCAACAACGATGGATGCACAAGTCTACAAATCAACAACACTTTCAATTCCAAGTGGTTCAATTCAAACAAACACAAAGAGATTAGTTCCGGAAAAACCAACGATGTACAGTAACTCTTTATCAATTACAAGATTCAGTCTAGACGAATTGAAGAAGAGGAAGGAGAAAGGTTTGTACTTCAACTGCAATAAAAATTTAGACCTAGTCACCAATACAAGATCCTTGAAGTAAATGAGTCATAGGAAGAAGATAAAGTAAATAAGGACACAACCTTTGAGAAATTGGCTAAAGGAGTTGGATGATAAAAAATTCAATCAATATCCTTGAGGATAAGGATGTTTTAAGGGGGAAGGATGTTATGTGCACATTTAATAAAATAAAATAAAAATAAAAGAGATGAAAATGTTTTATCTTTTGAATTTAAATTAGTAGATAATTGTGATTTTGATTAAGATTGGATTGAAGTTATTCAATCTAATCAATTGTTAGTTTCTATCTAGTTAGGTTGTTATCTTTTCAATTTACTGTATAAATTAGAATTTACTATAATGAAATAATATTATTAGAGTTTATTCCTGGAATTAATTGTTAGTTTTCTATGACATTTTGGAGATTTTGGTTTCTCTTGAAGTAAACCAATACAATTTCTTCTTTGATCCAATTGTGCACATAACAGTTACACGGTATCTAAATTAATAATTATTAATTTTTTATCTATTTTACATAGCACAAGACTGTGCTTCATCCAACAAACTTGATTAACGCCTCCAGTGGCGTAGCTCAGCTGGTAGATGGATGAGCTTGAAGTTTAGGCAAATGACTCTCAAGTCAGCGGCTCGAATCCTACCAATGGCAAAAAGCTTTAAAAAAAAATACATGATTTAAATAGGTGGATCCATGGATAGATAAATACCGTCAAAAAAAAAAAAAAAAACACTTATTAACATTCTTGTTGTTACTATTAAATGATTAATCATTTAATAAACCCTAATTCATTCTTATTCTCTAACTAAATATCAATTTAGGTTACGGGTATGAAGAATTAGGTGTTTTAGTTCTTATTAATTCATTGAGTATCAAAAAAGTCTCTATTATTTCTACTTTTATAAAACAAGTTTTTGTGAACTGTTTTCATTAAATTTTATGTTAAATTTTTATAAAAATACTATTTTCCCCCTTGTAAATATGATGAAAATAATAGAATTGAAAACAAATAATTAAAAAAAAAAAAAAATCTTACAGAAAAATAATATATAAAAATGGAGGAGGTTCCACGACCTCCATTATCTTTTTTCAAAATATTTTTATATTAAATTATAAAAAATAATTTTGAAAATTAAATCATTTTAATTAGTATTTTTTTTTAAATTTCCAATTTCCAATTTTTATTAGTTTTAGTTTTTAAATATATCCCATTTTTAATTTTTCTATTTTAATATTTTATGTGCTAAAAACTATTAAATATTTAATTTGTTAAGTAGTTTATATTCAATTATTTTTATACTTTTATATTGCTTTTAATGTTTTTTTTTTCTAATTTTTAGTTTGTTTTTTTAATTAACTTTTAAAATTGAAAATATCAAATTAACTACCATTTTGTACAAACATCAAACTTAACTTCCACAATTCAAAAGGACTATTTTGTAACAAATTGAAATAAGAATGGCGTTTTTTGTTAGTAACATGAAACTATTTTGATTTTTTAGATGCAAATCAAATAAGAGGGATTAAATTGATAATTATCGAAACAACATAAATGATGGTGAAATTTCTCCTCTATAATTAAATAAAATGTTGGAATGGTAAATGTAACTTACCCATTAGCAAAAGAAAAAAAGAGTCCAACCATTTTGTGAACCATTAATTAAGGTTTATAATGACATGATAAGGCCCCTCACACTTGGATCATGAGGTTGTGGGTTCTAATCATCTCATTTCCTAAAAAAAAAACCCCGAATTTATGTAATTGTGTAATATTTCAAAAAAAATAATAATAATGACAATATGAGGCTGTCTAAGTGTTATGTCACCCACATTTACACCGTGTGATTGTGGGTTCGAGTCGTGTCTCCACCCCTAAACTCTAATTGGGTTCAAAAATTAAATAGCACTTTTTGGGGGGAGGGCTTGTGCAAATAGCACTACATTAATAAGACTTGTTTTAATAGCACCAAAAATGGAATTTGGACAAAAATACCCCCCAACTTCTTTTCTTTTCTCTTATAAGTCCTTCACTTTCTTTCTTCTTCTTTTTTCAAAAACCTTCATTGATAAAGCTTCAATGGAGGTGCCACCACCGACCGGCGAGTTAACTGGCAAAACCACCGGGAAAACGTTCGTCGAGTGCCAATCGTTATAACCAAAATGTTCATTTACATTTTCGAGCTGTGTAGAGAGAGAAACGAAGTCAAACCCAAACCGTCATCGAATCTTCATCGTCCGATCTATGACGATCCATCGCAAATCTGACGAAACCAATGGCGCCAACAAACTCGACGTCGTTTGATCTTCCAGATCCAACTATCTCCGGAGTCAACCGACGTCGTCGTCGACTCGTCACTTTCACCATTGATGGAGGTCGAACAGAATAAGTCTCGGAAGAACATAAATGAAGTCTCGAAACGTATTTATAAGTCTCGAAAACCCATGAATAAGTTGTTGGTATTCATAAAATAAGTCTCGAAAATAGAGCAAATAAGTCTTCATAAATTAAGTCTCGAATAAGAGTAATAAGTCTTGGATATACAAACATTAAGTCTCGAATAAGCGTAACAAGTCCCGAATATTCATAAATAAGTCTCAAAATGAAACAATTAAGTCTCGATTAAGCGTAAAAAATCCCAACTTCAGCTACTGTTCATCTTCTCCAATTTGACAAACCCAAACCCACCAATTCAAGATTCAAATAACCCCATTCAGATTCAATAAACTCACGATTCACATCAAAATCAACAACAAAATCACAATAAAAACTCAAAATCAATGAAAACGAAATTAATATTACAAAATCAACAAAAAAAAATTGTGTTCGTTCGTCGAATCATCAAACAACCCCAGTTCTTTCGTCGAATCATCAACCAAAATCACAAGTGTTCATTGAATCGTTAACGCAGCCCCGTCAAAGTGTTCGTTCTTTAGAGAACAAAAGAGGAGAGAGAGAGAGAGAGAGTCTGTGAGAATGGAGAGAAATTGTGAAAAAAAATGTAAATGGGGGCATTTTGGTCTCATCACTTACTTTAGTGCTAATAAAACATGAGTTATTTAAGTGGTTGTAGTTACATAAATCCATTTTGAAAAAGTATTATATACCCATATTTCCTCAACTCTAAATTATGTAATATTCTATAAAAAAAAATAAAAAATATTAAGGTTTATAATTCAATGTACCAAATCATAATTTAAAAAAATAATAATAATAAAAGTAATCAAGATTTAAAATCAACTTGTTTACTTTAACTCGAAATCATGTAAACTAAATATAAATATAAAATATCAGCCAGCTGATCAATGGACAAATGAAATAAAAAGTTTGGAGATCCCGAGTAAAAGGGAACTGCATATAGTACGTGATGGAGTGGGACCTAAACATGTAAATATCTTTTAAAACAAATTTCACGTTGGAGGTAGTGAATAGTGATAGATTGGTGGTACTGACAACTGAGTCAACTGTAAGGTTACCCGTAAATTACGGGGGCCCGGTTCTCTCATTTTCAAATTTTATATATATATATATATATTAATCGGCCTTTTTCTATCCAAACAACAATATTTTCCGGATGAATGATAGATACACTTTCTCAAACCATTTTTTATTCACGTGATGACATGTAGAAAATATTAATTTTTTCACATAAAACTTATAGCCTTTGTAAATGGTCTACTTTTTTATTTTATTTACTATGTAAATCAATAACTATGTCTTCTTTAACTTTAACAGATTGTCATTTAATAAAAAAAAAAGAAAATTTAAATTAAGGAAAGAATATCAAGTATGTGTTGTTAGTCGAACCATATGAGTCTACAAATTTTTTATTTTTTTTTCTACAAGTCCGAGTTAACTACAACTCTTACCATTTACAAACATAAATTGTCTTCCACCATTTTATAGTTTCATCCAGGTAAAAAAAAATATTGTTTTTTACTAAATAATTTTATTGTATTAGATTAAATTTTTATATTGAACTTCTTTTATTTAAATTTCTTTTTCATAACTTGTTTGTTCCATTCTCACCATTTTCAAATATAAGTTGTCTTCTCACCATTGTTATTGTTATAAATATTCATTTACTGTTTGATAAAAAGTTTACTTATATTTATATTTAGTTAACTTATTAATTATTTCAAATTTTATAACAGGTTGTTTTGAAGAGATACAACTCTTCGGTATTTCTCTTTCGTTTAACAGTTGTTTTGATGAGATACAACTCTTCACTATTTCTCAATAAAAAAAGAAAATTGTCAAAAAAAATACAATTTGTTTTTGAGAAACATCAAAACGTTCTTTTATTTCTTTCTCTGTAAAAACAAAATTCTCAATTCTCTCAAAACTTCTCTTCGATATATCAATCAATTGAAAAAGTGAACAAAGTGGTTCAAGGGCCAATCTTCCAGCAATAGAAGAAACGCCTAGTGATTGTTGTATCTTGGAATGGAACGCCAAAAAATACTGTGCAGAGGCAACGAATTTCCTTTACGAAAAGCGTTATTTAACGTGCTTCGACCAAGTACATTTCTCTAATCTCTATTTGATATTTATACATTGTTGTTCTTGAAAATCTGAAATTGAGTGTGCTTTGATAAATCATAATTTTTTCGAGTTTATACTGTTTATATATTTTACTGTATTTTATAACAATCGTAAAGGAAATTCCGTTAATAATTTTTTTTATAGTATAACGGATTTATCAAATTCAGTCATAATTGATATTTTTTTTTTATTTTACAAAACTATACGTGAAAGTGTTAATACTGGTTTGGTTTTTAAAATAAAATAAAATTGCATAGTCATATTTTTATTCTTGAGATGTGACAATGATTTAAAAAAAAATACTGCTCTGTTTTAGAAATTTAAGAGCCTTTGGATTTTAGTAATTATTGTTTCTTGAAGATATTGTAACACTTATGGTATAATCTATTTGTGCAAGTTTGTTCTAAAATATTACTGCATGTGATGAGTGTTAAATTTACTTGGTGTAATCATTTATTTAAATTGTTTATTTGTGACAGTACAATGGATATGAATATGAAAAGTGAAACTAAATATAGCACGGTGTGTATAAAACTATCTAGAGGGGGGGTGAATAGATTTTACGCTTTTTACCCAATTTTTCGTGTTAGTCAAAATTACGAATTTACCCTCAAGATAATATAAACAAGCAAGTGTAATATGGTGCGGAAATTAAATCAACACTTGATTTTTACGTGGAAACCCTCACAGGAAAAACCACGGGCTATGTAAGTAAGCCACACTCGAACCTCGAATCCACTAAATGTGCAAACGATTACAACCTAATCCCGGAAGTAATCACACACCTACCTAATCCCGGTATGAGTGAACCTAGTCCAATTTGCTTGCGATCTAAGCAACCTAATCCCGGTTGCTACACACAAGACTTACTTTCTCTAGAAAAGAATACAACCCTAAGTGAATATATGTGAATATCCAAAATGCAACATAGAGCAAGGGAAACCCTATATGCTTATCTAAGATGATTAATATGCAATTAAGAACAATCCTAGATATCAAAACTAAATGACATGTCAATTAGTTTAGCTAATCAATATTAAGCACAAAACCTAATATGCTAGCACAATACAACTTCTCAAACATACATCATACTAATCTCAATCTTGTATCCAAAGCATACAAAATAACAAACAAGTAATTAATTGAGATTGCTAGATAAGAGAAACACAAAATATGTAAGATATTAGTGAAAAGCTTACCAAGCAAAGTATGATGAAGATTCCATGCAAGATGACATCTAGATGATCTAAGATGATGCTAGATGATGATTGATGATCATGAAAAAGTGTTTGAGTAATTAAAAATGAGTTCTTTGTGTATTTTTCTTCTCTTGAAAAATATCCTAAGTATGAAGCATGAATAAGAACTCTTTAAGTGACCTAAAATCAAGTTAGCATATATATAGAGGCCATAAGTGAAGTGAGGTCGTTTTGAAAACGCGCCAGAAAATTGCTCTGTGCGCTGGTGGACCTGCGCTGGACGATAGGCACAGGACCAGCGCACAAGCACATTTTTGCTTTGGCGCTAGACGACATGCGCTCACACAGGCGCCAGTCCAGCGGAGCCATACTGGGCGATCAACGCTGGTGGCCTTGCGCTGGTGTGGACCAGCGCACGACCAGCGGCACGCCACTGGGCGTTTTGCACCGGTGAGCTGCGCTGGACGACCGGCGCTGGTGGACCAGCGCATAGCCCACAACTTTTGAACCCCACAAGCAATCATGTAAGGGGAACAAAGATAAACTAAGATGCATCCTAAAAGCCTAAATGCTATGATGTTATAAACATAAGATGCAATCATAATAACAAGCAAGAAGAGATGTAAATAGGCATTGATGCACAACAAAAAGAAACACAACATACAAAGATTA
The DNA here is from genome assembly GCA_030490815.1 of Acer saccharum. Taxonomy (NCBI): domain Eukaryota; kingdom Viridiplantae; phylum Streptophyta; class Magnoliopsida; order Sapindales; family Sapindaceae; genus Acer; species Acer saccharum. The sequence continues at coordinate 19,384,739 of CM059871.1, forward strand.
AACATATGCATGAGTTGTGAGTGTGTGCAACTATCTCTTCAAGACAAGTAAGCACTTAGAGTATTACCTTTGGTGCTTGTCAATAATGAGGTCTTCAAAGGGCCTAATGCAATAACAACAACATCTAAACTACCCTTACAAAGAATCCCCACATATGGTTTGATCACGAAATAAGCTAATTAAAAACAACGGGAATCCTTACAATCTCCCCCTTTGGCTATTTCGTGACAAAACCATCACTCACATTGATTCCTCACAAAGAAATAGAAACTACGGGACTGCAATAATATTTACATTACAAAGAGATAAGAAAATGCAACTTGAAGTCTTCAATCCTCTTGTAGAATAATCAATCCCTAAAAAGAGTTTCTAACATTTCCAATACAAGAAAAGTGTGAGATTAATCATGTGAGAACAAAACCAAGCATTTGCATTTTTAGAATTTAGGCACAACAATACCAAATGTATGCAATGTATGATAAATGCAATGCTCCCCCTCAAAGGGTTACTCCCCCTCAATGTATGTACTCCCCAAAATGCACAATAGCTTCTATATTTTGCAACTCCCCTTACCATATCCTACTCCCCCTTTTTGTCATGATATAGGCAAAGGAGTAGTCCCCAACCGGGTTACTCATAGCAACGAGAGATAGAAGCATGCAAGATTTGCATATACATATAAGTCACTTTATGCACTTTAATTAATTTGAGAGAAACAAGGAGATTTATTTGAGAAAATGTGTGAATCCAACATGCTTTGCATACAAGACATATAGCATTCAAGTCCAAAATACAATGGTATTTGGCAAAGCAATTGACAAAGGTTTCTAATAAGAATTCAAACCAATTTCACCAATGTCATGGGAAAAGCAAGGATATAGAGATTATTGATTTTAATTTAAGAGCAACTATATCCAACTTTATAAGCGAAACATGGCATGAGCGACTTTGCACCCTATTTGATTTTTCCGGATAATATATCCGTATGATAGTAACCATGTTCAACTAATAAAGAAAGAGAGACATTTGGAATGTAAATTCCTTTGAACGGATACAAGATCCTTTATTCATTTTGAGTCTCATAAGCTTTCACACAAGTTTTGCATTTTTAAGAATATGCAATCATCAATTCATGCTTTTCATGTGAGCATGTTATATGAATTTCATGCTTTTTCATTTAGCATGTTATTTAAGAATCATCATGTCATGGAGATAACTATAGGTCATTCACATCATACTTCCTATGTAAATCTCCTAGTCCAAAAATGCATGTTTGAACATAAATATGACATGGATTGTAAACAAGCAAGGTTCACACTTATAGAATAGAAAACATATATACATATGTACAACCAAGCTTACTCAAGCAATCAAAAGAAGAGGCATAAGTTATTTCAAATTTTTTTGCAAGTGACAAGAATGCAAAATAGCTCTCTTTGCTTGAGTTCCCCATATGGGGTCAATCATAGAACACATCACTCCATAAGACATATCCCAATAGATCTACTAAGAGTTTTAAATCGAGTAGCATCTAAGGGTTTAGTAAATAGGTCCGCAAGTTGATCATTAGTACCTACATGTTCAAGTACTATGCATTTATTTTCAACAAGCTCTCTAATGAAGTGATGGCGGATGTCAATATGCTTAGTTCTAGAATGTTGAACTGGATTCTTGGAAATATTAATAGCACTCATGTTATCACAAAAGAGAGTGAGAGTACCTTGGTTGAATCCGTAGTCTACTAGCATTTGCTTCATCCATATAAGTTGAGTGCATCCACTCCCTGCGGCTATGTACTCGGCCTCGGCCGTGGACAAGGAAATCGAGTTTTGCTTCTTGCAAAACCAAGACACCAAGTTGTTGCCTAAAAAGAAGCAACCGCCCGATGTGCTCTTCCTATCATCACAATTTCCTGCCCAATCCGCATCACTATATCCTACAAGACAAGGATTAGTGTCAAATGAGTACCAAATCCCATAGTTAGAAGTCCCATTCACAAATCGAATGACTCTCTTAACCGAAGAGAGATGGGACTCCTTGGGATCGGATTGGTATCTAGCACAAACTCCTACACTAAATGATATATCGGGCCTACTTGCGGTCAAATAGAGCAAGCTCCCTATCATGCCACGATATAAGGTTTGGTCCACACTTTTACCGCTAGCATCCTTGCTTAGCTTCAAAGTGGTGCTCATAGGAGTATCACAATGTTTGGCTTTTTCAAGACCAAACTTCTTCACTAGGTTTTTGGCATATTTGGCTTGGGATATGAAAATCCCATCATCTAGTTGCCTAATTTGCAAACCTAGGAAGTAACTAAGCTCACCAACAAGACTCATCTCAAATTCATGAGACATGACATCAACAAATTGTTGGACTTTGGTGTTGTTGGTGGAGCCAAAAACTATATCATCAACATATATTTGAGCTATGAAAAGCTCATCATTTTCTCTCTTGATGAATAGCGTCTTGTCAACACTACCTCTTGTGTAGTTGTTGTCAACAAGAAATTGAGTGAGGCGCTCATACCAAGCCCTCGGTGCTTGTTTCAATCCATAAAGTGCCTTCTTGAGGCGATAAACATGATTGGGGTGGTGTGCATCCACAAACCCCTTAGGTTGTTCAACAAACACTTCCTCTTGCAAGAAGCCATTGAGGAAGGCACTCTTGACGTCCATTTGGTGCAATTTGAACTTGTGCACACAAGAGATGGACAAGAGAAGCCTAATGGACTCTAAGCGGGCAACGGGAGCAAAAGTCTCCTCAAAGTCGATACCCTCAATTTGAGAGTACCCTTGTGCTACAAGTCTAGCCTTGTTCCGCACTATGTTGCCATCCTCATCGGATTTGTTCCTAAATATCCATTTGGTGCCTATGACATTAGTGGTCTTAGGCCTAGGAACTAGAGTCCAAACCTCATTCCTTTCGAATTGGTTTAGCTCTTCTTGCATGGCAAGAACCCAAAATTCATCATTTAAGGCTTCTTCAACCTTTTTGGGTTCAATTTGAGAGGTGTAGCAAGTATAGCTAATAAGATTAGCAAGTTGACGTCTAGTCCTAACACCCTCATTTACCTCTCCAATGATATCTTCTTTATCATGGAGTTTCCTAACCCATGGAGCGGGTTCTTTAGAGTCCAAGAGAGGAACTCTATCAATAGGTTGTGTGTCATTATTGTTGACATTAGATGTCCCAACATTAGGTGACACCACAACCTCCTCCAAAGGAGAACCATCACTAAAAATAACCTCCTCCTCATGATCATTTGACTTGAGCCTAGTATCATCAAATACGACATTGGATGATTCCATAACACTTAGAGTCTTTAAATTGAAAACTCTATAGGCTCTACTATTTAAGGCATAGCCAATAAAAATACCCTCATCACTCTTAGCATCGAATTTGCCAAGTTGATCACGGTCATTCAAAATGTAGCATTTGCTTCCAAAAGTGTGGAAGTAGCTAACATTTGGCCTCTTGCCTTTCCATAATTCATAGGAGGTGTTTCTAGTACCGGGCCTTAGGAATACTCTATTTCCTATATAGCAAGCCGTATTGATGGCTTCGGCCCATAGGTTCCTAGGGACATTGTTGCTAAGCAACATCACTCGGGCCATCTCTTGGAGGACCCTATTCTTCCTTTCAACAACTCCATTTTGTTGAGGTGTCCTAGGAGCCGAAAACTCATGGGAGATGCCTAAGTTATCACAATAGCTTTCAAAAGAGGCATTCTCAAACTCTCTCCTATGGTCACTTCTAATCTATTTAATGCTTTTAATACTAGAATTTATTTCATTTTGTAATTTAGTACAAAGCATTTTAAACTTATCAAAAGTTTCGGATTTTTCTCTAAGAAAATATGTCCATGTGAATCTAGAGAAATCATCAACACAAACAAAAATGTATCTCTTTCCACCCAAACTTTCGGTTTGCATGGGACCCATGAGGTTCATGTGGAGAAGCTCAAGAGGCTCCTTGGTGGTGAGATACTTACCCTTTTTGTGCATGCTTTTAGTTTGCTTTCCTTGTTGGCAAGGTCCACAAATACCATTGGCTTTCTTCCCAAGCTTAGGGAGGCCACGCACACAATTGAACTTTCCAAGGGTCCGTAGATCCCTAAAGTTCATGTGGCCAAGTCTTTCATGCCACAACTCAATTTGCTTATCCATGGACACATGATTAGATACAATACTAGCTTCAAGACAATAACAATTGTCGCTAGATCTCATGCCCTTCAACAAGGTTTGTCCATCGGGTTTAAGGATAGAGCAATAATCTTTAGAAAACAAGACGGAATATCCTTCATCACTAAGATGTGAAATGCTTATTAAATTGGCTTTCAAGCCATCAACAAATAAAGCATTGGATAAGGAGGGTAATCCGGGAACGGAAATGGTTCCTTTCCCTACAACATTTCTTTTGGATCCATCACCAAAAGTGACATTTCCACCTTCCTCCATAACAAGAGTCTCGAAGAAACTCTTGTTTCCCATCATGTGCCTAGAGCACCCACTATCCAAATACCAAAAATTAGAAGAATTTGCCTTCAAGGCTATTTGTGCAACATGGCAAACATTTTCATTCTTTCTAATCCACTTAGCAACAATTTTAGCTTTCTTAGTGGTCTTTGGTACATGTGCTCTACTATTTCTAGGATCATGCATATCAATATTTTCATTCCTAGAAACATACATCTTGGCTCTATTCTTTCTTTTTTCAATCATGCTTTGTTTTCTACACATTTTAATATATTGAAAGCAATTTGGTCTAATATGACCATCACAACCACAAAAGTGACAAATAGGGATGAAAAAAGGAGTCATACCTCGTCTTTGTGTACGTATGGGAGCTCGTCCATGTTTTTGTGGATAAGTGGGTTCAATCCATCTTCGTTGTTGAACCGGTCTAGGTTGCTTCCAAGCTTGAGGTTGCATGATTGGTCTCTTTCCTTTGTGAGCCAATTTGGGAGGAGTGTTGGCTTGAGGAACCCTAGGGGGTTGAGCTTGAGATTTCCTTCTTGGCCCCATTTTCACTTGTGCATTAGAACATTGTCCTACTTCTAACTTCTTCCTAGGAGGTTGCACAAATGAAGTTTCTTCGTTCTTCAAGCTCTTGACAAACACTGTCTCGTTAGAGGTTGAGACTTTCTTGCCATCTTCATACCCAAGACCTCTCTTGTCACTTGGACTCTTTCCAACACCAAGTAAATGATCAAGCTTCTTGGTGCTAGAATCTATCCTAGCCAAGGACCCTTTAACTTCAACAAGTTCCCTCTTCAAGCCTTCTTCACTTCTCTTGGATAAGTCTAACTCCTCAATTAACTTATCCTCTCTCCTCTTCAATCTTTCCACTTGTTCACTTAAGTGGTCATTGTGAGCCGAAAGTTCAAGGTTCTCTTCTCTCAACCTGTCAATCTTTCTTGTGCTTTTAATTGCTAAATCATTGAACTCGGCATGGTATTTAGCAAGCACCTTTTGCTCCACAAATTGCTTTTTGGAACTAGAAGAGGAGTCACTTTCTACTTCACTAGAGTCAATTTCCTCTTGACTCATCTCCTCTTTTTCACTAGCACTTTTGCTCTTGTGAGAAGAGGCAAAAGCTAGGAAGTTAGCCATGAGCTCTTCTTCACTTGAAGACTCATCTTCCTCATTGGAGTCATCGCTACTCCCACTCCAAGTGGAGGCCATCACTTTACCCTTCTTCCTTTCATTGTGATTAGCACATTCGGGGGCAAAGTGACCAATCCCACCACATTCAAAGCATCGGACCCCTTTCCTTTCGGTCCTCTCTTGTCTAGGCTCAAACTTCTTGAAGGGACCTTTTTTCTTCAAATCTTGTCCTCTTGACCCAAATCCCTTCTTCTTCTTGAACCCCATAACCTTGTTAAACCTTTTCACAAATAAGGCAAGGTCTTCATCCGATTCATGCTTTGCCTCCTTTGCATCCTTAGATGCTTTCAAAGCTATTCCTTTAGACTTCTTAGGAGGAGTAGTGGTGCTAGGAGCCTTCCTAGACTCATATGCAAGGAGATGTCCAAACACCTCACTTGGCTTCATATCCATGTAGCCACTATTTTCTTCTATGGCCGTCACCTTTGATTCAAACCTATCGGGGAGAGATCTCTTAATTTTTTGCTTGACTCTCCTATCCGAATACGGGTCTCCGAGTTGATGGCTTTGATTTACTATGTCCATCAATTTGATTTCGAAGTCATTGAAGCATTCATCCTCTCCCATCCTAAGTAACTCAAATTGAGTTTGGAGGACTTGAAGCTTGGACTCCTTCACCACCTCGGTTCCCTCATGTGCAACTTGAAGGATGTCCCATGCCACTTTTGCAATCTGAGTATTCTGAATAAGCTTGTACTGATTCTCATCCATTGCACACATAATGGCATGCATCGCCTTCCTATTCCACTTTGAAGCCTCAAACTCTTGCGCGCTCCATTGCTCCTTAGGCTTCAAAACATCTTCTCCTCCACCCGCGAGAGTCATCATAGGGAGATCATATCCGTCTTCCACCGCCATCCATGCACGGTCATGAATTTGGCATATGTAGGATTCCATCTTCCCTTTCCATTGGGAATAGTTCAATCCGGTAAGAAGTGGAGGCCTTGTGCTAGAAGCTCCTTCGTGGCCACCACCATTTCCACCGTTTCCACTCATAGTGTTTATGAATGAATGAAATGAATGCAAATGTATGAATGATCAAAAATCACACAAAATGCAAAACACACCAAAATAAGCAAGGATCACATAAGTATGTCTAGGAACCCGCTCTGATACCAATTGAAACTAAATATAGCACGGTGTGTATAAAACTATCTAGAGGGGGGGTGAATAGATTTTACGCTTTTTACCCAATTTTTCGTGTTAGTCAAAATTATGAATTTACCCTCAAGATAATATAAACAAGCAAGTGTAATATGGTGTGGAAATTAAATCAACACTTGATTTTTACGTGGAAACCCTCACAGGAAAAACCACGGGCTATGTAAGTAAGCCACACTCGAACCTCGAATCCACTAAATATGCAAACGATTACAACCTAATCCCGGAAGTAATCACACACCTACCTAATCCCGGTATGAGTGAACCTAGTCCAATTTGCTTGCGATCTAAGCAACCTAATCCCGGTTGCTACACACAGGACTTACTTTCTCTAGAAAAGAATACAACCCTAAGTGAATATATGTGAATATCCAAAATGCAACATAGAGCAAGGGAAACCCTATATGCTTATCTAAGATGATTAATATGCAATTAAGAACAATCCTAGATATCAAAACTAAATGACATGTCAATTAGTTTAGCTAATCAATATTAAGCACAAAACCTAATATGCTAGCACAATACAACTTCTCAAACATACATCATACTAATCTCAATCTTGTATCCAAAGCATACAAAATAACAAACAAGTAGTTAATTGAGATTGCTAGATAAGAGAAACACAAAATATGTAAGATATTAGTGAAAAGCTTACCAAGCAAAGTATGATGAAGATTCCATGCAAGATGACATCTAGATGATCTAAGATGATGCTAGATGATGATTGATGATCATGAAAAGTGTTTGAGTAATTAAAAATGAGTTCTTTGTGTATTTTTCTTCTCTTGAAAAATATCCTAAGTATGAAGCATGAATAAGAACTCTTTAAAGTGACCTAAAATCAAGTAAGCATATATATAGAGGCCATAAGTGAAGTGAGGTCGTTTTGAAAACGCGCCAGAAAATTGCTCTGTGCGCTGGTGGACCTGCGCTGGACGACAGGCACAGGACCAGCGCACAAGCACATTTTTGCTTTGGCGCTGGACGACATGCGCTCACACAGGCGCCAGTCCAGCGGAGCCATACTGGGCGATCAGCGCTGGTGGCCTTGAGCTGGTGTGGACCAGCGCACGACCAGCGGCACGCCACTGGGCGTTTTGCACCGGTGAGCTGCGCTGGACGACCGGCGCTGGTGGACCAGCGCATAGCCCACAACTTTTGAACCCCACAAGCAATCATGTAAGGGGAACAAAGATAAACTAAGATGCATCCTAAAAGCCTAAATGCTATGATGTTATAAACACAAGATGCAATCATAATAACAAGCAAGAAGAGATGTAAATAGGCATTGATGCACAACAAAAAAAAACACAACATACAAAGATTAAACATGTGCATGAGTTGTGAGTGTGTGCAACTATCTCTTCAAGACAAGTAAGCACTTAGAGTATTACCTTTGGTGCTTGTCAATAATGAGGTCTTCAAAGGGCCTAATGCAATAACAACAACATCTAAACTACCCTTACAAAGAATCCCCACATATGGTTTGATCACGAAATAAGCCAATTAAAAACAACGGGAATCCTTACAAAAAGTGTAGAATCCAATAATAAATTTGCCCTTGAAAGGTTAGTGGCCAAAAATTCAAATGGTGGCAAGCGTGTATGAAATTTTGGTTAACTACGTGGAAGTTATTGATGCTCCCCCTATTCCCAATTCTGAAGAAGAACCCGGTCGCACTCATGCTCTTAAAGTACAAAATGAGCAAGACTATCTTTGCCATGGAAAAATATGTAGTCGGTTGGAGGATAATTTATTTGATATCTATTATCAAATTCCTTCTACTCATGACATGTGGTATGCTTTAGAGAAGAAGTACAACAAGAAGTACAACACAAAAGATGTTGGACTTGTGGGTAAGTACTTGGATTTTAAAATGATGGAGGGAAAATCTGTAATTGACCAAACCCATAAACTTCAACACTTAGACCTTGAACTTAATCAAGCCGTGTTGGGTTTTTGGTTTGTCTTGGCATATATTCCATATCAAAACAGTGTTTATCTTGTATTGATTAGCAGTCGTTATCATGATGATTCAAAGCTTCAAAGAAAGACTTGGCTACGGTTCATGCAAGGTGGTGACTTGTTAAGGGGAATTAGCTTCATTGCTTATCAAAAGTATAATTGACCTCATTCCTCTTACAAGGCATAGGCACACGCACACAAATCTTTCATATGTGTCCCTGCATGGTTGTGCACATTTTATATAACACTTTCACATGTTTTTAGTATGCTCATGCATTGTACTCAAATTGTCATACATTGTAGAATTACATGTTCTAAGACTATGTCTAGGAAATAGCATACATGTGTGATCTTGTGTTTAATTGTTTGTGTTTCTTGTATTTTGGACTTAAACATGATCTCATATGATTCCTTATTGAGTCCCAGTCATTTCGATTACTCATTCATTAGGTTTCGAGTCCAAACGATGTAGATACGCTACTTTGCGTTCTCATACGTTGAGTTGTCTTCATTTTTGTTTTCCGAGATGAATTCTCAACCTTTTGTCAAATTTTTGTAGTTTTTGTTGTGGATGAGGGAGTCATGATTCATAATCCAAAAATAGATTCGAAATCGGAGTACGGAGGCCCGAATACAGCAGAAGAACGCGAGCGGTGAGTGAGAGGGGCAAGCATGCCCAACGGCCAAGCTTGGTGGCCACGTGTGGAAGCCGTGTGCCACACGGCCAGAGCAGTCCTCTGCCCACGTGTGGCACACGCGCCCCACACGGCCTTGGGTGACATGGCTGCACGAGATTGGTCTGTTTCTCCCTCTCTTTCATCTCTTTTAAATTCTCCAATTCCCTCCCATTCTTTTGAAGAAGAAAAATTAGAAAATCCTTAGAGCAGAATTTTCTCTCAACTTTTTCTCACCTTCCAAACACCATAACTTTCTCATACGAAGTTAGAATTGGTTTATTCAAGTTGGAGATTATTTGTATTCCAGTTCTCTACCTTTTCCAAGTGGTCTTGCAGCTGTTTGATCAAGTTTTTGAGTGGTTTCACCATCAAAACCGAACCAGCTCGTGATTGCAAGGTAGTTGTCATATCTTTGAGATTTCTTCTTTATAACCTTTAATTTGCTTGGGGTTTCTTCTTCTATATATATGTGTATGTATGGTGAATGCTATTGAGAAATATAGCTTCAAAATCAATCCTAATCAAAAGTCTAATTAGAGACATGTGAACTAGTTTCTTAGATTATAGGTTTTTCACATGTTTGAGAGTTGTATTATAATTAGATTGATATCTAGGATTATTTGTGACTTGATTGAATCATTTTATGATTAATAATCCTTGAAATGTGTTTTGATCTTTTGATTGATAATATCTAGGATTAAAGTTTGTATATGTGTTTTTAGAGACATTTAGGATTTAATTGATTTATCATTATATCCTTGCCCTAAATCTTTGGCTAGAATGTTCATTGAATACATTTTATGATTCTAGCATTTTTGTGTATGTTTATAACATCTTGAATATGTGCTTCTTGATTATGATTTATTCAAGTGTTATTTGTGTGAATGAAACTAGGAGCTTTTGTGTTAGGTGTTTTTCATATGCTCTAGGTTTAATTCATGTTTTGGCATCTAGACTATATTACTTGTGTTCTCACATGGTTAGGTCTAGTTGTTCCATGGAATGTATTGATCACATGTTCTATGATGAATTGATTGTTTGCATCATTTGCATTCACATGATCACACTAGGAAGTCTTTGTAAAAGGCATGAAGTATTGATTAGGACAAGGTGTCCGGATAGTCAAGCAAGGAAGACTTGGTTAGGACAAGGCGTCCGGATAACCAAGCAAGAAGTCTTAACTAGAGTCGGGATGACTTGGATAGTTAAGCAAGAAGTCATGGCTAGGATTGGGAAGGTCCGGAGAGCTATGCAAGGGAGGCTCTCTAGAGGCATGAGTGCCTTGGATAGGGAGTTGGCTACAATGTTGGTAGGCCTGGGCGTTTGGTATGACATAGACTCCAATAAAGTGTGGTACATGGGATGTGTATGCATGCTAGAGGAATTTCTAATCATCCAATAATGTTGGTTTGGTATGGAGTCCAATATATGGTGGTTTTGCATCATTGAGGGTTTTTGTATCTTCCAATAGGGATTGGGTAGACATAGACTCCAATAGAGAGTATATCATAGGTTGGTCACTTTTGAGGAATTTCTAATCTATCATCCAATATATATAGTACCCAATGGTTGTAGTTCAACCGTGGATGTTTCCTTCCTAGAGGTTTTACCACGTTAAAAAATCTCTTGTGTTAATTCTTCCTATCTCTATCTCTTATATTTGTTTATGTGTATGTTGTTATCTTGTTGCATATTATTCACTTGTGATGTATACTGGAACAAGATTTTGTAAAGTGTGATTTGTGAACAAATTCAATTGATCATATTTGTAAATATAATTCTTTTGTATGGTGTTACTTTTGTGCTTTGTTATATTTGTTAATACTCGTAATACATTGAACAAGTATTTCTTGTTGTTGAGTTTTTTGTGTTATTATATCTCATGCAACAAATTGATATACATAGACTATGCTTATATTATCACATGATTATATTGTCTGTGTATGAATTCTTGGTTTATGTGTTGTATGTAAGGCTACCTTGAGGGACAAACGTAAGTTTGTACAAGGGATTGAAAAAGGCGAAAAAACCTATTCACCCCCCCCCCCCCCTCCTGGTATGCTTTAAGCTATTTAACTACGTTTGTATACTTTCAAGCCGGTATTCCTATACATGAGAAATTTGTTGTGGCTGCAATTATTGAAAAACTTCCTAATTCCTTGAAAAACTTTGGCCTTTACCTTAAACACAAGAGAGAAACAATTTCCCTTAATGACCTTCTTGTCTCACTTCAAATAGAAGAGAAAGCCCGTGAGAGAGACATTATTTTATAACCATCATCCTCTAATTTTCAGGCTAAGGCTAATGTCGTGGTAGGACAAAAGCCAAAGTTCAAGAAGAAAAATTTTTAGAAAAAATCAAACAACCTTGGACCAAAAAAAAAAAAAAAAGATAATAGCAAAGTTAAGTGCTATGTGTGCCATAAAAATGGACATTATGCAAGAGAGTCTACCAAAGAAAGGGAAAGAAGGGGAAATCATTTGAGGGACAAGTCAATATGATGATAGGTGGAGATTCCACTGCTTCAGGAGGAGGGTATGTATCTTACTTTCCTAAAGTGAATATGGTTTATCAATCAGATGAGTGATGGATAGACTCTGGTGCTAATGTGTATTTTTCTACTAATCGCTCTGCATTTGTGTCTTATCAGGAATCTGATGGTAGAGTAACTAAAGGAGATGCTTATGTTGCAAAAGTGTGTGGGCAAGGATGAATGGACTTGAAATTGACTTCGGGCATGGTCCTCTCTCTGCATGGCATGCTACATGTACTAAAGTTCAGGAAGAAGTTAATTAGTGGATACCATCTAGTCCAAGACGAATATAAACATGTTTTAGAATCTAATAAAGTTGTAATATCTAAATTTGGTTCTTTTGTTGGATTAGGATACACTTGTGATGGCTTATTAAAATTATTTGTATTGAATGATTTATTATCTTTTAAAGATGTTAATGTAAGGTTTATGATTTGTATTGGCTTAATTCCATTGCAAAACACTCTATGATTGTATTAGTTGTTGCTTAGGACATTATTTGAAGAAAGGAAGCTTAAAGAAGTGAAGAGCAACGTCTAGTGCAAAAGTCGTCTTCAAGAGGTGAAAAACGTCAAAGGTAAATCTTGACTTCCATCCTCTTGCAAGGCGTTAGTGCACACACTCACAATTCATACATGTGTGTCCCTGCATCGTGGTTCAAACATTTGGTATAACACATTCACACACTTCATAGCATGCTCATGCATTGATCTTGTATTGACAAACATTGTGAAATTGCATGCTTTGTGACTATCTCTTTGATATGGCATGTTTGTGTGAATATGTGTTTATTTGTTTCCATATTTTGTGTTTAGGACTTGAACATGTTCTTATTTAATGCCTTATTGAGTTCTGGTCGTTTCGGTTACTCATTCATAAGGTTTCGAGTCCAAACAAGTTGACTATGCTACTTTTCGTTCTCATTTGTTGTGTTGACTTCATCGTCAGATTCCGAGATGATTTCTCAACCATTTTTCAAAGTTGAGTAGTCATAGTCGTGCGTGAGGGAGTCACGGTTCGTAATCCGAAAACGGATTCAAAATCGGAGGTTGGATGCTCAAGATATGGGCTGAAGATCCGAAGGAGTGCGCGAGAGGAGTTGGAATCATGTGTGGCCACAAGGCCAGCCCGTGTGGGAGGCCGTGGGCCCCACAGCCAAGGGAGCCCTCTGCTCCCGTGGGCCCCACGCGCCCCCCACAGGGTGGTGATGTGGCGGCTCCTGATTCGCTCGTAAAATCTCTCCTTTCCCTCCTTTTAAGCTCACCTCCTTCCCTCCACACTTTGATGAATTTTGAAGAACACTTGAATATTTTCGCATCAGAATTCTACATTTTTTGTTTACTTGTTTTGATCATATCTCTCTCATACGAACTCGAAATCAATCAATTCAAAAACAAAAATTGTTGGTCTCGAAGAGAGCTACAAACCCCAAGCATTTCAGAGGTAGCTAACTTCACCATTTTTCTCAGCTGAAGCATTTTCAGTACGTTGTCAGTGTTTGAATTTCAACTTCTTCTTTTTCGATTTCATATTTGATCATCTCTTGATTCTTACTATTTGATTGATGAAATTTGTTGAGAAGTATGTTAGATCAATTGCTAGGGTTGTTTGATCATTTGTTAATTGAGTTTTAGCTTTGTGATTTGTTTTGAACATATATGTGCTAAACTTGATTTATCATGAAATTGATTCTAGAAAATGTATGTGTGATGTGCTTCATGTTATTTTCTATGTTTTATTTCATGATCTAAGAACTAGGTTTTTAGTGTGATAAATTGAATATTCATACCTTTGTTCTTATTGATTTGCATGTCTTGATTTCTAGATAATTTTGTGATTGTGTGTTGAAATCATATTCTAGACTATCATTGAACATGTACATTTTGCTTGATTGATCATCTAGCTTAATTTGTTTGTGTTTGCATCATTTGCATCACTTTAGATCATAGCCTTGCATTAGGTTCCAGTCGCTAGCAAAGTGAGTGAAGCTTTGTGGATAGAGCAAGGAAGCCTTGATTAGAGTCGGGAGGACTCGGATAATCAAGCAAGGGAGTCTTGTCTAGGGTCGGGAGGATCCGGATAGACAAGCAAGAAATCTTCCTAGAGACGTGAGCGTCTTGGATAGGAAGTTGCTTTCTAGAGGTGTAGGACACATCTCGGATAGGAAGTAGGCTTGGTGATTCACTAGCCCGAGGGTAGATTAGGAGTTGATAGCTTGAGCGGATATCATGAGTGATAGCTTGAGTGTGTAAGTCCTTTTTCACATAGTGGATTGCTTCGCCGGTGGTTGTGGTATCAACCCGTGGATGTTTCCTCATTGAGGTTTTACCACGTTAAAATCATTGTGTTCAATTTTGCTTTACTTTTCTTTATCTTCCATATATTACATTGATTGCATATCTTGTAAATTGATTAACTCTTGTCTTAGTGAAATCAATTCATTTGCTAAATCTAATCAAGTGTGCATTTGCCTTGTAATCTTCCGCATTATTTTTAATTGGGAGAATTTGGAGCCTATACCTATTCACCCCCCCCCCCCCCCCCCCCCCCCCCCCCCCTCTAGGTATATTTCACTACTACATTAAGGGAAATTTCAGTTAATTCTATTGTTGCTTTAAATGTTGAATCTTCTAATATTTGGCATGCTAGACTAGGACATGTGAATGTTTTTGGTACAATAAAACGTATGATGAATGATGATCTTATACCTTCATCTAACATAAATGTTAATTCTAAAGGTCAAATTTGTGTAAGTTCTAAACAACTTAGTAAATCTTTCCATTCAATTGAACGTGATTCTATTTTATAATAATTAATTCATAGTGACTTGTGTGAATTTAATGGTGTACTTACACGAGGAGGTAAAAGATATTTTATATCATTTATTGACGACTTCTCAAAATATTGTTATGTGTATCTAGTAAAAACCAAGGTAAAGCTTTTGATAGGTTTACTGCCTACAAGGCTAAGGTCGAAAATCAACAAGAGAAAAAAAAAAAATTAAAATTCTTGATCAGACCGTCAGGGTGAATATACCACCACAAATATGTCTCAATTTTGTGAACAACATGGTATTATTCATGAAGTTACTACATCTTTCTCTCCTTAGTCAAATGGAGTAAAAGAAAGGAAAAATAGGACATTTAAGGACATGGTAAATTCCATGTTGTGTAGTTCAAGAGTACCTTATAACTTGTGAGGGGAGGCACTGTTATCAGAATGTCACATTCTTAATCGTATTTTATTCAAAGGAAGTGACAAGACTCTCTATGAGCTTTGGAAAGGTAGGAAGCTAAGCCTCAAACATTTCAAACTATAGGGTTGCTTAGCTGTGGTAGGGGTACTGCAAGGACCTCTATTTTGTTATTGGCTTATTTCATGACAAACCACATTAGGGATGATTGTGTAATGGGTGCTTAGGTCTTCTTGATGACTATCAAGGCAAGCTTCCAAGCATTTCCATGACTTTAAGATCAAGAGCTTCAAAATGTATAACACTTTACCTTGATTCTTGAAGAGATTAGGTGCACATACTCACTTACATGCATTTGAACTGTCATGCAATTTTTCCTCATTGCTTATGTGTGCATTCTTTTCACAATCATGCTTACACTTAAATGTGGTTTTGTGTGATGTAATTTGTTTCCTAATGCTTGATCGAAAACGTCCATGCTGCATGATGGTGTGCTTGTTTTTAAGGCGATGAGTGACCACCGGAGATGGTCCCAGTGTGCGGGTCCATATGCACGGGTCCTTACCCGTGCACAACCTACACAATGCACTCGAGTTGTTTTTCAACTCTTAGTGTATGGGTGTTGAGCGGGTCCTTACCCGTACAATGACCAGAGTAGTGACTTCTAGTGATTTCCATCTCTTGGTGTGCGGGTGGTGTGTGGGTCCTTACCCACACAGTCACCAGAAAAGTGACTTAGTGACCATCCAATGGGCGAGTAGTGCGTGGGTCCCTACCCGTGCACTAGACCCACACAGTGCCCTATTTCAGCTCATTTTTCTAAAACAGCCGTAGTTTCATTTAGGGCTTCTATATAACCATCTCTTTCTCATCTTATTCACTAAGAGCACGAAATTAAAACCCTTAAGAGAGAGGTTGAGTGGCTCTAGAGAGAGAAAGCTTCAAGCTTCATATATTGACTCTCCAAACCCAAAACCCATTTTCTTCATGCATCATTGAACATCTTTAAAGCATGGGTCTTCTTAGTTTCATAACTAGGTAAGTTAGAATTTCATTGAATATCATTTATTGTTCTTCTTACTCTAGATTAGGTATTTGTTGCTTGATTAAATACCTTGACTCCCTTTATTGCATATATTTATGAGTCTTCATTACATGATTAGGTTTGTTTGTGATAGCTAGACTTTAGGACCATATTGCCCTTCTAGCTAAGTCTTTATGCCTTGCATCTAGACTTTGATATTTATGCCTCATTAATTGCATTTCTCGATTGCATATTTATTGCCCTTGTTATATGTTGTGACAACTTGTGTTGGTTGGACTTTATTTGACAATTAGGTTGTTAGATTTTATCTATACATCTAATTAAGTACTTATGTATGGGCATGTAGGCATTATTTGATAACTGGGTTGTTAAATTTCATTATAACATCTAGTTAAGCATTTTGTGTGTGGTCTTACACATTATTGCATTTGAGCATATTGTCATATATACCTTAGACCGTATACTCTTTAATGAGTCAAAGTCTTGTGGCTTCTAGGTAAAATTGCACAAGCAAGTGGAGTCTTGAAACCAAGGGTTGGTTGGCAAGCATTGCCAAGTGCCACTGTAAAAGGCTTGTGGGTAGATTAGGGGGTGCTCACGCCAAGAGTAATTGATCGGGGGGATATCACTAGGATTGAACCAAGAGTGGCGAGTGGTAGTGTCCAAAGCCTGAGGTTGTCATGAGTGAGAGTCCGTGTGTCACTTAAGGGTGTAACTATCTTTTCATATAGTGGATTGATGTGGCTTAAGTGGCTAGTCCCGTGGTTTTTCCTTGTCAAAGGTTTCCACGTAAAAACCAAATATTCTTTAATTTTCGAACTTTACTTGATTTTTATTGTATGTTGTTTTAGGTTAATTGTGATTAATATTGACTAATCAAAAAATTGGTAATAATCGATTAACAACCCATTCACGCCGCACCCCCCCTCCCCAGGTTGTATAAGACACACATGTATATATTTTCAGGTACCATTAATCAAAAAGCGGAAATTAGGACCCCCAATCTATTGATTGTGTTTTTCTTGGTTATGCACATAATAGTGCAACTTATAGATTCCTAGTTGTGAAATCTCAAGTGAGTGATATTGTAGAGAACACCAGTATGGAATCTAGGGATGCAGCTTTCTTCGAAGATGTATTTCCTTTCATTAATCGACCAAATGGATCTTTAAGTGATCCTACTGAAGTTCCTTCTTCAAGCAACACTGTGCCAGTGATTGCAGAATCAAGGGAACCAAGGAGAAGCACAAGAACTAGAGTTGAGAAGAACTTTGGTGATGATTTTCTTGTTTATTTGTTTAAAGAAGATCCATTAACTTTACAACCTACTATGACCTTTATTGATGCTTCTTTTTGGGAGGAGACCATCAGTAGTGAGATAGAATCCATTACATCCAGCAACACTTGGGTGTTAATTGATTTACCTCATAGTATTAAAACTATAGGATGTAAATGGATTTTCAAGAAGAAACTTAGACCAAACGGTTCTATTGAAAATTTTAAAGCTCGATTGGTGGCTAAGGGGTATAAACAACAAGAGGCAATTGACTTCTTTGATACTTATTCCCCTGCCACTATAATTGCAACTATCCGTGTGCTTATACCAATTTCTTCTGCTATCTATAATCTTGAGATCCATCAAATGGATGTCAAGACTGCCTTTTTAAAAGGCAATCTTGAGGAGGAGATTTACATGGATCTGTAGGGAAAATTGCATGCGGCGGAAGTGAAAATAGGTTGAGCATAGTTTAAAAATTTTCCTTTTTTAAGAAGAACCTTAACCCTTGATTAATTAATATATATAAAAGTATCGTACCTTTGTTGCGTGATCCAATTGACGTTGCGTCAATGGTAATTCGCAAGATCATCCGATCCAATCATGAACGTGAATCACCGAGGAGTGTGGGCTCCCTTCCTTTGAATTGTGTACCTGAGGATGGATAATAAAAACTTTTCTTTTTCGTTAATTTGAGTTCAAATCAGGGTCGTGGAGTTTAAGTAGAGAAGTGGCCAAGGTTTTAGAAACTGGGGTGGCTCTGGGTTTGGATTTTAATGGTAAGGAGAATGAAGTTTCTATGGAAATTTCTAGGAGGGAACAAGAGGATGTGGAGAGATGTAATGCCACGAATTGATTTTTCTGTTTGCAGTGTCAGTGGGGTTTTCATTTCTTTGATGATAGCTCTTTCATGGAATATTAGGGGGTTAGGGAGAGTTGAAAAAAGGAGGGTTGTGAGGAATTTAGTGTGCAGCACTAAGCCTATTGTTCTCTTCATTCAGGAATCCAAACTCAATTATTTTGATTCTAGGATTGTGAAATCGTTAGGTGGTTCAGTGTTGTCTAAAGGAATTGGGGTGGATGCTAATGGATCGGCCGGTGGGTTGATAACATTATGGAATGAAGATTTTTTCGATGTTAAGGCATGTATTAGTAATGAAAGGTGTATTATAGTTTCAGGCGTGTTTACAAAACTTAAGAGGGAAGTGGTCTTTTGCAACGTTTATGCCGCAAATCATGAGAACGAGAGAGTGGAACTCTGGAGATTCATTTTGCAAGCTCAAGTGTCACTGCCGGGCACATGGGTAATTGGGGGGGATTTTAATACAGTTCTTAAGAGGTGGGAGAGGAAGGGAGGGGGCGGTAATGGGAGGTCTATGAGGAATTTTCAGCAGTTTATTGACTGGGCTAAGGTGATTGATTTGCCAATGTTGGGCATGTCGTTTACTTGGTCTAACAACAGAGTAAATGAGTCTTGGGCTAGGTTGGATCGTTTCCTCTGTGATCCGGCTTTTATATCTTGGTTCCCTAATTTAGTGCAAAAGGGTTTAAGTAGAAGTCTTTCCGATCATAATCTGGTATGCATTGGAGAGCAAGTTGTTGATTGGGGGCCTAGGCCGTTTAGAGTTTTAAATAGCTGGTTAGATGACAAAGGGTTGATTGAAGGGGTGAGAAACAGTTGGAAGCAAACCATTGCTTATGGGTCTTGTGGTTCGAAGTTGTCTTTAAGGTGAAGGCTGTTAAACGCCATATGAAAACTTGGGTGCAAGGTCGGAAGTCAGGAAAGGAAAAAATGAAGTTGTTGGAGGCTGAGTTAGTTGAAATTGAAGGAAGGGCAGTAATGCAGGGGTGGACAATGGGTTTGAGACAGGAGCGTAGTATTTGTATGACCAAGTTATGGAAGCAAATTATAATGGATGAGCAAAAATGGAAGCAGTTTTCGAGGGTAAAATGGATACAGGAGGGGGATAGAAATTCTAGATATTTTCATATCTTATCGAATATTAGAAGGAAGATTAATTTCATTGGGGATCTTATCATTGAGGGTAGAGTTTGTACTGGTCCCGCTCAAGTGATGGAGGGTGTGCACATGTATTTTAAGGATCACTTTAAACGGAGGTGTTCGCCAAGACCGTTGATGCCTGGCATTATCACCATGCAACTTTCTTTTCAGGAGAAGAGTGATCTCGAGGCAGAATTCTCCTATGAGGAAGTGTGGTCTGCTTTGTGTGAATGTGACGGAAATAAAGCCCCAGGTCCTGATGGAATGAATCTAAATTTTATTAAGGTCAATTGGGAGGTGATCAAGGATGATTACATGAAGTTTCTTCAGGAGTTTCATCGCGATGGTTCGGTTGTCAGACATTTGAATCAGACTTTCATTGCTTTAATTCCTAAGATTAAGATGCCTGGCTCCGTAAAGGATTTCCGACCTATTAGTTTGGTGGGTTCCCTTTATAAAGTTTTGGCTAAAGTTTTGGCTAATAGGATGAAGGTAGTGATGAATTCGGTTATCTGTCCAACTCAAATGGCATTTGTGAAGGGTCGTCAGATTATGGACAGTTTTGTCATAGCTGAGGAGGTTATTCACCAATGGAAGAAAAAAGGGAAAGGGGGTTTGTTGGCAAAGTTGGATTTTGAGAAGGCTTATGATAGTGTGGACCATGATTTTTTGATTGAAGTAATGGACAAGATGGGGTTTGGTCAGAGGTGGCAACAGTGGATTAGATGGTGTATAGCTTCACCGTCAATGTCAGTTTTAGTTAATGGTAGCCCCACTTATCAGTTTCCGATTGAAAGAGGTCTTCGTCAGGGTGATCTGTTGTCCCCTTTCCTATTTAATTTGGTAGTAGAAATCTTGAGTGTGATGTTGTTTAGGGCAAAGTCTTTGGGTCTGATCAATGGGGTCGGTTTTGGTAATGATGACATTAATATTTCACATTTACAATTTGCTGACGATACGGTGTTGTTTTTAGAACCCAAATTGGAATATCTTTTGAATGCTAGAAGAATACTGAGGTGTTTTGAGATGATATCCGGGTTGAGAATTAATTTTCACAAATCATGTCTTATTAGGATTGGCAAGAAAGATTCGGTTGAGGTTGATTGGGTTGCTGCTTTTCGTTGCAAGTCATCCTCGTTGCCTATGACATATCTCGGCCTACCTTTGGGGGGTAATTGTAGGAAGTAAAGCTTTTGGGAGCCGGTGATTCATAAGGTGGAACAGAGACTTGCGCCTTGGAAACGAATTTTTTTGTCAAAAGGAGGTCACCTTGTTCTTATAAAAGCTGTTCTCTCCAGTATTCCTTCCTATTTTATGTCAGTTTTTCCCATCCCTGTAGCGGTTGCAAAAAAAATAGAATTATTACAACGGAATTTCTTTTGGAATGATGGAATCACAAAAAAGAAGACTCATCTTGTTGATTGGGAGTCTCTTTGTGCTTATAAGAGCAAGGGTGGGCTTGGCATTGGACGGATGTCAGATAAGGGAATGAGCCTCTTGGCCAAATGGATTTGGAGGTTTGGTAGAGAGAAGTCTTCCTTATGGAAGAAGGTTTTGTGTGCTAAATATGGTTTGGGTAGAAATCCTTTGATGTGGGACAGTAAAAATAGAAAACAAGGTTCCCTTTTCTTTTTGGCTATATGCAGATTTTTTGATAATAGTCATCGTGCTTACAATATTGTCACAAAAGGGTTCAAGGTGGTGGTCGGCAATGGGAATCGTATCCGTTTATGGAACGATATTTGTATGGATTCTTTCTCTTTGCAGGTGGCTTTTCCTAGAATATATTCTCTGGCTTCCAATAAGGAAGGGGTGTTGAATGAATTTGGGCGGTGGGAAGATTCGAAATGGCTTTGGGTGGTGAATCTTCATCGGCCTTTATTTGATTGGGAGGTTAATCAATGGAACAATGTTTTAGCTGCTTTGGGCAGTATCTATGTCAGGAATGATGCTGAAGATTCGTTGGCATGGTCTTTTTCGTCTAATGGACTCTTTTCGGTCCGATCGTTTCGTTTGTGTTTGGAGGAGTTGCGTTCAAGTGGTTGTCAGAATAATACTCTGTTGTCTTCTATTTGGCAGGGGATTTGTCCCCCAAAAGTTGAAGTCTTCTCTTGGCAACTTTTGAGAGGCAGAATTCTGGTTAGAGAGGTAATGTTCAAGTTTGGAATGGCTCATTTGGCAAATTTGGTCTGTCCAATGTGTGGTGCAGCTACTGAATCGATTGACCATTTATTTTTAACTTGTGACTAGGCTAATGTTTTGTGAAGGAGATGCATGGATTGGTGGGGAGTTCATTGTTGCCTGAATTCGAGTATGGTGGACTAGTTTAGTGGGTGGGTTGGATTGTGTCCATCGAAGTCTAGGAGGAGAGCGTGGAATGTCTTGTTTTATGTAGTGATTTGGTCAATTTGGGAAAGTCGAAATAATGTTGTCTTCAGGGACTCAAATCCTTGTTTGAGTTTGGCAATGGATTCAATTCAGTTTAGGGTAGCTCTTTGGTTCAAGAATCTTGGTCAGGGTTCGGATTGTGACTTAACATTGCTCATGCTGGATTTGAAGGATAGATGTATCGACAATGAGATTTTTAAAGTTAAGAAGAAAGTTGCTTGGATTCCACCTACTGGTAATGTGCTCTGCTTTAATGTTGATGGTTCTTCAAGGGGTAATCCAGGAGATGCCGGAATTGGGGGTGTGTTAAGAGATTCAAGTGGCAAGGTCTTATGTTTGTTTTCGTACTATGTTGGTGTTGAAGATTCGATAACTACAGAAGTTATGGCAATTCATAGAGCTTGCCTTTTGATCTCTTCTAACTCGCGTCTAGCTAGTCGAAATATTGATATTGTTAGTGATTCGAAAACTGCGGTGTCCTAGATTAATGGTCAGGATTTCGGTTACTTAAAATTGGTGAATTGGGTTTATGATATCAGAAGTTTTTTGCTGTGCTTGGACGGTGTTTCAGTTAGTTTTATGCCAAGGGACTCGAACTCTTTTGCGGATAGTCTTGCGAAAAGTGGATCTGGTCAGTGTGGGGATAGGCTTGAATGGTGTGATTTCTAATTTGCTGTCCGCAGGCATTGTCATGGCTGTGCCTATTTTGTTCACTGATATTCCGTGCTGCTGGGTTTTTTAAATTCTATTTCTTCTAGTGTTTTATTTTTTGATTGGCTTGGCCTTGGCTTTTTTCCTGACTATTATTGTTGCTTGCTATGTCTGTGTGTTTTTCATTTTGCCCGAGAATGGCTTTGCTTCTTTGTTTTGAAGGTTTTGTTTGATTTTGGTTTCTTGGCTTGTTGTTTCTTGTTGTACTCTGCCTCATGGGCTTCTATTAATAAAGCTAGTTGTTTCAAAAAAAAACTTTTCTTTTTCGTTAGTCACAATAACCTTCTTGAGAAAAACGAAGAACGTTCGGTCACTTGTGAATTATCAATCTATTGATTGAAACTCGCGTGAACCTAATTCGAAGTTGTATACAAAACCTTTTGATGTAAAAGCTACTAGTGCACTATCGAAATAAAACGTTCCTTCTCTCTTTATTTCTCTTGGCCGAAATCACACTATGTCTAAGAATTGGATTTTATTTTTCAAGCAAAAGAAAAATAACTCTCTATGAAGCAATTAGGGTTAGCTGAATTCTATACAAAGAATATATATATATTGGTCGAAAGTCTCTTGCCAAAAATATATGGCAGCCAAAATCTTCTTGCCATATATATATATATATGGACCAATTCAACTTGCCATAAAACATTTATCTCGACCAATTCAACGTGCCATAAAAAATATATATATAGTTATATGCGAATCCCCCTAGCCATATAAATCATATATATATAATATATATATATATAGGCGAATTCTCTTGTCATATATATTTAGGGTGGCCGAATTCTCTTGCCATATAAGGTGATAGCCTAAATATTCTCCCAAGTAGGATTTATGCCTTCTAGCCTAAATCCTAACCCTAGGTAGATTTTTTATCTTTGGCCGAAATCCTCACACAAGGAGGACTTGTGTTTTCACCAAAGACTCCTATCAATCTTTAGAATTCAACCATAATCCAACTCATTAGTGTATTATTAAATTGTGACTTTATCAAAAACTTCCTAATTTAATTAGATAAGTAAAATCCTTTTATTTATCTACTTACAAAATAAAGTCTTTGATACTTATTATACTACTAACAATAGTATAACACTAAGAAACATATTTCTTAGTCAGAAAAGATTTTGACTTTTAATTAAATAATTAATCAATCAATTAATTAACTTCCATTTAATTAAATAATAAAATAAAATAATATAATAGGCTAATTTTATAGCCTTGCCGTCCAAGTGCATCGCATGGCCCATACATCATTTTTCCATTCTATTAAATCCATTGGACCTTAATAAAAAGGCCCACATGTGAACTAGGCCCATTCTTACTAAAAGAAACAAGTCCACATGCCTTAATACGATTCTAGATGGACCCATAATTAGTCCGGTAGAATATATCAAGTGATCCATACAAGTCTGTGTGGATTGGGGATCTTGGCGGGCTATCTAAATTTAAACTTCAATAGACACAACCCAATCACAATCAACAAATGATTCACTTAGGTTCGATCTATTAATTTTAGGTCATTCCACTAAAGAAATAAAATTACACTCTTAAATAAAGATAGAATAAGTAAATATTTCTCATTCATACCTTAGACATTCTTTGTTGAGATAGTGTATCCTCGTGAATAATATCAGTAATCGCCAAGAACTCATAGACCGCTTATAGCTCTCCCAGTTACCATATTTATTCATATGACCACATTTTGAACTTGGATATTTTGACTTGTCCAGAAGCCATGTTTCAATAAACACTACTGAAAACTCAACGTTAAGATTTAATATCTAATACCTCAAAATATCCATATGATAATATTATACTCTCATTTCATAAATGAAGCCAAGATGTCCACATCTATAAATGAAGTCCTCTATCGATTAGCAAATGAATACCACCAAACTATCGAGAATAGACTATGCTATATAATCGTACTCACTAATAGCTCAAATGATAACACTTGTAACCATAAGTCCATCATTTATCTCAAGATTAAGATAGACTCTCTGATTGTCCTCATAATGAAAAAACTTTTATCCACTAACGGTTCTAGATAAAGTATTTCATTGTGATCTTATTCAATGCACCTAGTGCACTAGATTCTTTTACTTAAAGACACTTTGATGATTTTAGACTCATCATAACACATTTAATCCCACTCAAATGCTAGCAAAAGAATCTATAACTTTAACAAGATAAAGGTGCCCAACCTTTACCTTAAGTTATGAACATTATTCAAGACTAACTAAAGAATTATGTCTACCTCATACATATCCAGATGTACGAACAATTCTTCTTTTCTCATAGTCTTTTGACCTTATGATTATTTACTTTTGACAATTATAATAATTAAACTATAAATGCTATAAGACTTGTTAAACTAGAAATCACTTTATTAATATGAAAAGATTGTCAAAAACAATATTACACTTTTGTTATTGAGCATAATCCTAACAATCTCCCACTTGCGCTATAGCAAATGTGTCATATCTCTCATTCGTTCTCTAGGTGTCCATCAAAACTCTTCTATGGTAGAGCCTGTATGAAGGGATCCGCTAGATTTTCTACTAACGCGATTTTGGTAATCGTCACGTCACCCCTATGCACAATTTCCCTTAAAAGATGATACTTCATTTCAATGTGTTTTCCCCTCTTATGACTTCTTGGTTCTCTCGAATTAGCCACTGCTCCACTATTGTTACAATAGATAGTGATCTGCTTATTCGCATCAGGAACCACTTCCAAGTCAATCAAGAATTGGCGGAGCCAAACAACCTCGCATGCAACAACATACTTAACTTCCATGGTGGAATCAGCGATACAGGATTGCTTGATACTCTTCCATATGACTGCTCCTCCTCCAAGAGTAAACACAGATCCTGATCTGGATTTTCTAGAGTCAGAATCTATATACCCAACGGGAATCAAATCCTTTCCAGAGTATACAAGCATATTATCTCTCGTTCTTTTGAGATAATTGAAGTTATGCTTGACTGCCGTCTAGTGATCGGGACCAGGTTTCGATTGAAACCTGCTAACTATGCCAACTGCAAAACAAATATCTGGTCTAGTGTAGAGCATTGCATACATAAGACTTCCAACTGCCGAGGCATATGGAATCCTACTCATGAATTGCTCTTCATGCTCATTCTTAAGAACTTGTTCCTTAGAAAGTTTAATTCCATGTCTGAAAGGTAACATACCTTTCTTGGAATCTTGCATGGAGAACCTAGACAAGATTTTATCTATGTATGAAGCTTGAGATAGTGCAATCATTCTATTCTTTCTATCCCTTATTACTTGGATACCAAGAATATAACTTACTTCTCCTAAGTCCTTCATATCGAATTATTTTGCTAACCATTCTTTTACTGATGTCAATACACCTATATCGTTTTCGATGAGTAGTATATCATCAACATAAAGAAATAGGAAAACCAACTTGTCGCCTTTAATCCTTTTGTATACACAAGGTTCGTCAAGGTTCTAAACAAATTCAAAACCTTTCACAGCTTGATCGAACCTTATGTTCCAGGATCTCAATGCTTGTTTTAATCCATATATGGATTTTTGCAACTTGCATACCCCTTCCACTTGGCCTTTTTCAATGAATCCTTTTGGTTGCATCATATAGATACTTTCGTCAAGACTTCCGTTAAGGAAAGCTGTCTTGACGTCCATTTGCCAAATCTCTAGATCTAAAGATGCTGCAATGGATAAGAGTATCCTAATGGATTTAAGCATGGCCATAGGAGAGAAGGTTTCCTCGTAATTGATACCTTCTTTCTGTGTGTAACCTTCAGCTACTAATCTAGCTTTGAAGGTTTCCACCTTTCCATCCATACCTCTTTTCCTCTTGTATACCCACTTGCACCCAATGGGTTTTATCCCTTTAGGCAAGTCTACAAGGGACCAGACTTTGTTATTGAACATGGATTCAATCTCAGATTGCATTGCCTTTTACCAATGGCAACAATCAACATCCTCCATTACTTCCTTATATATGTAGGGATCATTGCCGTCTAGAAAATTCTCCACTGATTCTCCCAGACCGATGTATCTCTTAGGTTGTCTACTAACCCTCCCACTACGACGAGGAATGGTAGGTTGTTGATTTTGTGATGGTGTGGAACTTACAATTGGGCTAGGTTGTGAAACCTCTTGTGGACTTGTATCTCCTGATATCTCATTTAGGACAATTCTACTTTTAGGTATAAAATTATTCATATAGTCCTTTTCCAGAAATTTAGCATTTGTCAAAACAAATACTTTAAGATCTAAAGGACTATAGAAATAATATCCTTTAGTTCCTTTTGAATACCCCACAAATATGCATGTTTCCGAACGGGACTCCATCTTTTTTGTCTTTCCTTTTAACACATGCACAGGACAACCAAATATCCTTAAGTGTTGTAAACTAGGCTTTCGCCCAGTCCATAACTCATGCGGTGTTTTAGGAACCGACTTAGATGGTACATCGTTTAGAATGTATATTGCAGTTTGTAATGCATATCCCCAAAAAGAAATAGGAAGCATTGAATAACTCAACATAGACCTAACCATGTTCAAAAGAGTTCTATTTCTCCTTTCTGCCACCCCATTTTGTTGAGGTGTACCTGGTGCAGAAAACTGAGAAATGATCCCATTATCACTAAGATATTGCTGAAACTCACCAAATATATATTCTCCACCATGATTAGATCTCAAGATTTTTATGTGTTTCTCAAGTTGATTTTCTACTTTAACTTTAAATGCTTTGAACATGTCAAAAGCATCCAACTTATGTCTCATGAGATACACATAGCCAAATCATGAGTAATCATCCGTGAAAGTGATGAAGTACTCATATCCACCTCTAGCTTGAATGCTCATAGGACTACATACATCAGTGTGTATTAATCCTAAACATTCAATGGCTCTTGTGCTTTTGGTCGTGAATGACCTTTTGGTCATTTTACCTTCTAAATAGGATTCACAAGTTGGTAGATCATGAACCTTTAAATCACTTAAAGATCCATCACTAACCAATCTTTTAATCCTATTAAGGTTAATATGACCTAGGCGCAAATGCCATAGGTAGGTTTCATCTTTTGATAATTTTACTCTTTTATGATTAGGTTCCATTGTTTTTGTGTCTAACAAGTGAGAGATATTTCTATGCAAAAAGAAT
This sequence comes from Acer saccharum, assembly GCA_030490815.1. Classification (NCBI taxonomy): domain Eukaryota; kingdom Viridiplantae; phylum Streptophyta; class Magnoliopsida; order Sapindales; family Sapindaceae; genus Acer; species Acer saccharum. The sequence goes on from CM059871.1 coordinate 19,412,526, forward strand.
AAATCGTTTTCCAATGTACGTTTGCAAACAAATTTGTTATTCTTACTAATAATAAATCATTACTAAAAGTAACCGAATATCCAAATTTATTCAAACAAGAAACTGAAATTAAATTCCTCTTGAATTGAGGTACATAATAAATGTCTATCAAATCTAAATGCCTATTAGAATCTAGATTAACTCTAATATCTCCCACTGCACTGGCAGACACCAACATTCTGTTGCCTAAATGCAAGTTGATTTCATTCTTATTCAGTCTTTTCCTTTCCTAGAACCGCTATAAGGAATTACAAATATGATTAGTGGCTCCAGAGTCTATGATCAAAGAATCTGTAGAATCTGCCAGAAAACATGTTTCAAGATAATTAATATTACCTTCTTCCTTATAGTTCTAAGACTTTGGGCAATTTCTTTTCCAATGTCCCTTTTCATCACAAAGGAAGCATTTCCCTTTGATTTTGGTTACTTTCTTGGTCTTCTTCTTGGTAGGCCCAAGTTGCTTTTTCTTCTGTTATTTCTTGACCTTCTGACAGGTCTTAACAGTAGCAACTTTACCAACCATATGAATCTGGGATTCATAAGTAGAAGCAGGTGGTTTAAGAGTAAATAGGACAAACTTATGTTTTTCAGCTTACAAAAACAACTCAATTTTCCTTTTCCATGTGACATAATTATTACCAGTTAAAGTATTATCTTTTAGGATGTTGATTAGGGATGGGGTCACGATTTTTGAATAAAACAAAAATTTATATAAGTAAAAAATCATTGATAAAGCACTTTCTAATATTTATCTTGAATTAAAAAAAAAAAATTCAATCGTAAAAATTCAACGGTGATCCAACACCCATAAATGTCACGCCTCCATTGGGAGTTCACACCATTTACTAGTTGGACTAGGTCTCACCTAATTATTAACATAACAACCAGTGTTTTCAATTTTAGCCTTGTGATTTAATTGACAAGAACTCTTGGGAGGATATCAATAAAACCACATTGAGTGTGTTACCAAGATTTTGACCCTCAAGATTTTCCCTCACGAAAATCCCACCTTTGAGAGTAAATCTCGTTTGAGTCAATTGTCTAGTCTATTCTTGTAAGGAAGTGTCTTGCTAAATTCCATTCATGGATACCCCTTGGGGGGTTATCAATAAAACATAAAGCTCAACTAACCTTGGAGGCCATAGGTGTTACAAAACTCCTTCTCCCAATCAATTATTTAAGGCGTGTGATTAATTTCATAGAATGATTTACCAAGTTATCTAGATGCCAATAAGATACCAAAATCATTCAATGCATGTTCATACTAAAAGAGATATATGAGTGGCACTCCTATTCTATATGACATGTTATCAAACAACAACAAATATTGTAATATTTACGGAAAAATAAATAGCCACAATTTTGGTCCATCCTAGAAAAGCAAGTAAATTACCTGTATCAAAAAAACAAAAACCGTAACTTGGCGAACAAGTCTTCAAGCTGCCGTTACGTACGTGCACCTTGGTTGCCCCACCCATGGGCGTGCGCATGCACCCAGCCCCTATGGGCAGCCATGCGCCCCACACCACAATAAACGCAGCTGCTCGCTTTTATGCGCGCACACTTGTTGCTTTGGTGCGCACGGTGTAGGATTGGTTCCGGTTGCTTCCTTTTTCTACTTTCAATTCTTCAACTCTTCGATTCTTCAATATTTGAATATATTACCATATAAATTACTGCAGGTTTTTTTTTTTTTTTTTTTTTTTTCACTGCAGTATTTTCTAATACAATTTACTGCAGTATTTTTATTACACTAGTAAAATAAAAAACTTAGTAACTACCAAGAAGAAAATTATGGCAATAATAGGCCACCCTTCTTGTTACAATTCTGAAACAAAAATACATTGAAATTCTAGGACCAAAATCGAGCAACAACAAATCATATCATAATAACATATATAAATCCATACATTCCAATGTAATTATATATGAGAATACCTAGAGTGCCATCTCTTTCTAAAACATGCATATTCACAATAAAAGAAATAGATTCACGTATATATATATATATATATATATATATATATATCAATTAATCAAGGGTACAACCAAAGTTCTGATACCAATTGTAAGGAAAAACACGTGCACGCGGCGGAAGTGAGACTAGGTTTAGTATAGTTTAAAAATTTTCCTTTTTAAAGAAGAACCATAACCCTTGATTAATTAACATATATAAAAGTATCATACCTTTGTCACGTGATCCGATTGACGTTGCGTAGATGGTAATCCGCAAGATCTTCCAATCCAATCATGAACATGAATCACCTAGGAGTATGAGCTCCCTTTCTTTGAATTGTGTACCTAAGGATGGATAACAAAAACTTTTCTTTTTCGTTAGTCACAATAACCTTCTTGAGAAAAACGAAGAACGTTCGGTTACTTGAGAATTATCAATCTATTGATTAAAACTCGCGTGAACCTAATTCGAAGTTGTGCACAAAGCCTTTTGATGTAAAAGCTACTAGTGCACTATCAAAATAAAACGTTTCTTCTCTCTTTATTTCTCTTGGCTGAAATCACACTATGTCTAAGAGTTAGATTTTACTTTTCAAGCAAAAGAAAAATAACTCTCTATGAAGCAATTAGGGTTAGCCGAATTCTATACAAATAATATATATATATTGGCAGAAAGTCTCTTGCCAAAAATATAGGGCAGCCAAAATCTTCTTGCCATATATATATATATATATATATATGTATGTATGGACCAATTCAACTTGCCATAAAATATATATATAGTTATATGCGAATCCCCCTTGCCATATAAATCACACACACACACATATATATATATATAGGTGAATTCTCTTGTCATATATATTTAGGGTGGCCGAATTCTCTTGCCATATAAGGTGATAACCTAAATCTTCTCCCAAGTAGGATTTATGCCTTCTAGCCTAAATCCTAACCCTAGGTAGATTTCTTATCTTTGGCTGAAATCTTCACACAAGGAGGATTTGTGTTTTCACCAAAGACTCCTATCAATCTTTAGAATTCAACCCTAATCCAACTCATTAGTGTATTATTAAATTGTGACGTTATCAAAAACTTCCTAATTTGATTAGATAAATAAAATCCTTTTATTTATCTACTTACTAAATAAAATCTTTGATACTTATTATACTACTAACAATAGTATAACACTAAGAAACATATTTCCTAGTTAGAAAAAGATTTTGACTTTTAATTAAATAAATAATCAATCAATTAATTAACTTCCATTTAATTAAATAATATAATAGGCTAATTTAATAGCCTTGCCACCCAAGTGCATCATATGGCCCATATATCATTTTTCCATTTTATTAAATCCATTGGACCTTAATAAAAAGGCCCACATGTGAACTAGGCCTGAAACTAAATATAGCACGGTGTGTATAAAACTATCTAGAGGGGGGTGAATAGATTTTAAGCTTATTACCCAATTTTTCGTATTAAGTCAAAATTATGAAATTACCCCTAACTAGATAAAGCAACAAATCAAGTATAAAATGCGGAAATTAAATAAGACTTGATTTTTACGTGGAAACCCTCACGGGAAAAACCACGGGCTAGTAAGAAAGCCACACTCGAACCTCGAATCCACTAAATGTGTAAAACGATTACAACCTAATCCCGGAAGTAATCACACACCTACCTAATCCCGGTATGAGTGAACCTAGTCCAATTTGCTTGCGATCTAAGCAACCTAATCCCGGATGCTACACAAAAGACTTACTTTCTCTATGAAGAGAATAACACCCTAAGTGAATATATGAATATCCAAATGCAACATAGAGCAAGGGAAACCCTATATGCTTATCTAAGATGATTAATACGCAATTAGAACAATCCTAGATATCACAAACTAAATACATGTCAATTAGTTTAGCTAATCAAGATTAAGCACAAAACCTAATTAGCTATCACAATACAACTTCTCAAACATACATCACACTAATCTCAAACTTGTATTCAAAGTATATAAAATAACATACAAGTAATTAATTGAGATTTCTTGTTAAGAGAAACACAAAATATGTAAGATATTAGTGAAAAGCTTACCAAGCAAAGTATGATGAAGAATCCACGCTAGATGACATCTAGATGATCAAAGATGATGCTAGATGATGATTGATGATCATGAAAAAGTGTTTGAGTAATTAAAAATGAGTTCTTTGTGTATTTTTCTTGTCTTGAAAAATATCCTAATTATGAAGCTTGAATATAAACTCTCTTTATTGACCTAAAGACAAAGTGGCATATATATAGGGGCCATAAGTGAAGTGAGGTCGTTTTGAAAAACGCGTCAGAAATTGCTCTGTGCGCTAGTGAGCCTGCGCTGGACGACAGGCGCACGACCAGTGCACATGCACAATTTTGCACAGGCGCTTGACGACTAGCGCTCAGACAGGCGCACGACCAGCGGCACACCACTGGGCAATTTGCGCTGGTGGGCTTGCACTGGTGTGGACCAGCGCACGACCAGTGACAGACCACTGGGTGATCAGCGCTGGTGGGCTTGCGTTGGTGGACCAGCGCACGACCAGCGACAGACCACTGGGCGATTTGAGCTGGTGAGCTGCGCTGGTCTGGCGCTTGACGACTAGCGCACATCCCACTCCTTTGAACCCCACAAGAAAGCATGCAAGGGGTAAAAAGGTAAATTAAGATGCATCCTAAAAGCCTAAAATGCTATGACATATAATCACAAGATGCAATCAAAATAACAAGCAAGAAGAGATGTTAATGAACATTAATGCACAACAATAAGAAACACAACATACAAGGAATAAACATATGCATGAGTTGTGAGTGTGTGCAACTATCTCTTCAAGACAAGTAAGCACTTAGAATTTTACCTTCGGTGCTTAACAACAATGAGGTCTTCAAAGGGCTTGAGCAATAACAACAACACCTAAGCTACCCTTACAAAGAATCCCCAACAAGTGATTTGTCCACGAAATGAGCCAATCAACAAATGGGAACCTTACAATCTGAGAGGTGTAGCAAGTATAGCTAATAAGATTAGCAAGTTGACGTCTAGTCCTAACACCCTCATTAACCTCTCCAATGATATCTTCTTTATCATGGAGTTTCCTAACCCATGGAGTGGGTTCTTTAGAGTCCAAGTGAGGAACTCTATCAATAGGTTGTGTGTCATCATTGTTGACATTAGATGTCCCAACATTAGGAGACACCACAACCTCCTCCAAAAGAGAAACATCACTAAAAATAACCTCCTTCTCATGATCATTTGACTTAAGCCTAGTATCATCAAATACGACATTGGATGATTCCATAACACTTAGAGTCTTTAAATTGAAAACTCTATAGGCTCAACTATTCAAGGCATAGCCAATAAAAATACCCTCATCACTCTTAGCATCAAATTTGCCAAGTTGATCACGGTCATTCAAAATGCAGCATTTGCTTCCAAAAGTGTGAAAGTAGCTAACATTTGGCCTCTTGCCTTTCCATAACTCATAGGAGGTGTTTCTAGTACCGGGCCTTAGGAAAACTCTATTTCCTATATAGCAAGCCGTATTGATGGCTTCGGCCCATAGGTTCCTAGGGACATTGTTGCTAAGCAACATCACACGGGCCATCTCTTGAAGGACCCTATTTTTCCTCTCAACAACACCATTTTGTTGAGGTGTCCTAGGAGCCGAAAACTCATGGGAGATGCCTAAACCATTACAAAAGGTTTCAAAAGTAGCATTCTCAAATTCCCTCCCATGGTCACTTCTAATCCGTTTAATGCTTCTAATGTTAGAATTCATTTCATTTTGTGATTTAGTACAAAGCATTATAAACTTATCAAAAGTTTCGGATTTTTCTCTAAGAAAATATGTCTATGTAAATCTAGAGAAATCATCAACACAAACAAAAATGTATCTCTTTCCACCCAAACTTTCGGTTTGCATGGGACCCATGAGGTCCATGTGGAGAAGCTCAAGAGGCTCCTTGGTGGTGAGATACTTACCCTTTTTGTGCATGCTTTTAGTTTGCTTTCCTTGTTGGCAAGGTCCACAAACACCATTGGCTTTCTTCCCAAGCTTAGGGAGGCCACGCACACAATTGAACTTTCCATGGGTCCGTAGATCCCTAAAGTTCATGTGGCCAAGTCTTTCATGCCACAACTCAATTTGCTCATCCATCGACACATGATTAGATACAATACTAGCTTTAAGACAATAACAATTGTCGCTAGATCTCATGCCCTTCAACAAGGTTTGTCCATCGGGTTTTAGGATAGAGCAATAATCTTTAGAAAACAAGACGGAATATCCTTCATCACTAAGATGTGAAATGCTTATTAAATTGGCTTTCAAGCCATCAACAAATAAAGCATTGGATAAGGAGGGTAATCCGGGAACGGAAATGGTTCCTTTCCCTACAACATTCTTTTGGATCCATCACCAAAAGTGACATTTCCACCTTCCTCCATAACAAGAGTCTCGAAGAAACTCTTGTTTCCCGTCATGTGCCTAGAGCACCCACTATCCAAATACCAAAAATTAGAAGAATTTGCCTTCAAGGCTATTTGTGCAACATGGCAAACATTTTCATTCTTTCTAATCCACTTAGCAACAATTTTAGCTTTCTTAGTGGTCTTTGGTACATGTGCTCTACTATTCCTAGGATCATGCAAATCAATAATATCATTCCTAGAAACATGCATCTTGGCTCTATTCTTTCTCTTTTCAATCATGCTTTGTGTTCTACACATTTTAATATATTGAAAGCAATTTGGTCTAATATGACCATCACAACCACAAAAGTGACAAATAGGGATGAAAAAAGGAATCATACCTTGTCTTTGCGCACGTATGGGAGCTCGTCCATGTCTTTGTGGATAAGTGGGTTCAATCCATCTTCGTTGTTGAACCGGTCTAGGTTGCTTCCAAGCTTGAGGTTGCATGATTGGTCTCTTTCCTTTGTGAATCAATTGAGGAGGAATGTTGGCTTGAGGGACCTTAGGGGGTTGAGCTTGATATTGCCTTCTTGGCCCTATCTTCACTTGTGCATTAGAACATTGTCCTACTTCTAACTTCTTCCTAGGAATTTGCACAATTGAAGTTTCTTCGTTCTTCAAGCTCTTGACAAACACTGTCTTGTTAGAGGTTGAGATTTTCTTGCCATCTTCATACCCAAGACCTCTCTTGTCACTTGGACTCTTTCCAACACCAAGTAAATGATCAAGCTTCTTGGTGCTAGAATCTATCCTAGCCAAGGACCCTTTAACTTCTACAAGTTCCCTCTTCAAGCCTTCTTCACTTCTCTTGGATAAGTCTAACTCCTCAATTAACTTATCCTCTCTCCTCTTCAATCTTTCCACTTGTTCACTTAAGTGGTCATTGTGAGCCGAAAGTTCAAGGTTCTCTTCTCTCAACCTCTCAATCTTTCTTGTGCTTTTAAATGCTAAATCATTGAACTCGGCATGGTATTTAGCAAGCACCTTTTGCTCCGCAAATTTCTTTTTGGAAATAGAAGAGGAGTCACTTTCTACTTCACTAGAGTCAATTTCCTCTTGACTCATCTCCTCTTTTTCACTAGCACTTTTGCTCTTATGAGATGAGGCAAAAGCTAGGAAGTTAGCCATGAGCTCTTCTTCACTTGAAGACTCATCTTCCTCATTGGAGTCATCACTACTCCCACTCCAAGTGGCGGCCATCACTTTGCCCTTCTTCTTTTCATTGTGATTAGCACATTCGGGAGCAAAGTGACCAATCCCACCACATTTAAAGCATCGGACCCCTTTCCTTTCGGTCCTCTCTTGTCTAGGCTCAAACTTCTTGAAGGAACCTTTCTTCTTCAAGTCTTGTCCTCTTGACCCAAATCCCTTCTTCTTCTTGAACCCCATAACGTTATTAAACCTTTTGACGAATAAGGCAAGGTCTTCATCCGATTCATGCTTTGCCTCCTTTGCATCCTTAGATGCTTTCAAAGCTATTCCTTTAGACTTCTTAGGAGGAGTAGTGGTGCTAGGAGCCTTCCTAGACTCATATGCAAGGAGACGTCCAATCACCTCACTTGGCTTCATATCCATGTAGCCACTATTTTCTTCTATGGCCGTCACCTTTGATTCAAACCTATAGGGAAGAGATCTCATAATGTTTTGCTTGACTCTCCTATCCGAATACGGGTCTCCGAGTTGATGGCTTTGATTTACAATGTCCATCAATTTGATTTTGAAGTCATTGAAGCATTCATCCTCTCCCATCTTAAGTAGCTCAAATTGAGTTTGGAGGACTTGAAGCTTGGACTCCTTCACCACCTCGGTTCCCTCATGTGCAACTTGAAGGATGTCCCATGCCACTTTTGCAATCTGAGTGTTCTGAATAAGCTTGTACTGATTCTCATCCATTGCACACATGATGGCATGCATAGCCTTCCTATTCCACTTTGAAGCCTCAAACTCTTGCACGTTCCATTGCGCCTTAGGCTTCAAAACATCTTCTCCTCCACCCGCGGGAGTCATCATAGGGAGATCATATCCGTCTTCCACCGCCATCCATGCACAGTCATGAATTTGGCATATGTAGGATTCCATCTTCCTTTTCCATTGGGAATAGTTCAATCCGGTAAGAAGTGGAGGCCTTGTGCTAGAAGCACCTTCGTTGCCACCACCATTTCCATCGTTTCCACTCATAGTGTTTATGAATGAATGAAATGAATGCAAATGTATGAATGATCAAAAATCACACAAAATGCAAAACACACCAAAATAAGCAAGGATCACCTATGTATGCTTAGGAACCCGCTCTGATACCAATTGAAACTAAATATAGCACGGTGTGTATAAAACTATCTAGAGGGGGGGTGAATAGATTTTAAGCTTATTACCCAATTTTTCGTATTAAGTCAAAATTATAAAATTACCCCTAACTAGATAAAGCAACAAATCAAGTATAAAATGTGGAAATTAAATAAGACTTGATTTTTATGTGGAAACCCTCACGGGAAAAACCACGGGCTAGTAAGTAAGCCACACTCGAACCTCGAATCCACTAAATGTGTAAAACGATTACAACCTAATCCCGGAAGTAATCACACACCTACCTAATCCCGGTATGAGTGAACCTAGTCCAATTTGCTTTCGATCTAAGCAATCTAATCCCGGATGCTACACACAAGACTTACTTTCTCTATGAAGAGAATAACACCCTAAGTGAATATATGAATATCCAAATGCAACATAGAGCACGGGAAACCCTATATGCTTATCTAAGATGATTAATATGCAATTAAAACAATCCTAGATATCACAAACTAAATGACATGTCAATTAGTTTAGCTAATCAAGATTAAGCACAAAACCTAATTAGCTATCACAATACAACTTCTCAAACATACATCACACTAATCTCCAACTTGTATTCAAAGTATATAAAATAACATACAAGTAATTAATTGAGATTTCTTGTTAAGAGAAACACAAAATATGTAAGATATTAGTGAAAAGCTTACCAAGCAAAGTATGATGAAGAATCCATGCTAGATGACATCTAGATGATAAAAAATGATGCTAGATGATGATTGATGATCATGAAAAAGTGTTTGAGTAATTAAAAATGAGTTCTTTGTGTATTTTTCTTGTCTTGAAAAATATCCTAAGTGTGAAGCTTGAATATGAACTCTCTTTATTGACCTAAAGACAAAGTGGCATATATATAGGGGCCATAAGTGAAGTGAGGTCGTTTTGAAAAACGTGTCAGAAATTGCTCTGTGCGCTAGTGAGCCTGCGCTGGACGACAAGCGCACGACCAGTGCACATGCACAATTTTGCACAGGCGCTTGACGACTAGCGCTCAGACAGGCGCACGACCAGCGGCACACCACTGGGCAATTTGCGCTGGTGGGCTTGCGCTGGTGTGGACCAGCGCACGACTAGCGACAGACCACTGGGTGATCAGCGCTGGTGGGCTTGCGCTGGTGGACCAGCGCACGACCAGCGACAGACCACTGGGCGATCTACGCTGGTGAGCTCCGCTGGTCTAGCGCTTGACGACCAGCGCACAGCCCACTCCTTTGAACCCCACAAGAAAGCATGCAAGGGGTAAAAAGGTAAATTAAGATGCATCCTAAAAGCCTAAAATGCTATGACATATAATCACAAGATGCAATCAAAATAACAAGCAAGAAGAGATGTTAATGAACATTAATGCACAACAATAAGAAACACAACATACAAGGAATAAACATATGCATGAGTTGTGAGTGTGTGCAACTATCTCTTCAAGACAAGTAAGCACTTAGAATTTTACCTTCGGTGCTTAACAACAATGAGGTCTTCAAAGGGCTTGAGCAATAACAACAACACCTAAGCTACCCTTACAAAGAATCCCCAACAAGTGGTTTATCCACGAAATGAGCCAATCAACAAATGGGAACCTTACAAGGCCTATTCTTACTAAAAGAAACAAGTCCACATGCCTTAATACAATTCTAGATGGACCCATAATTAGTCCGGTAGAATATATCAAGTGATCCATGCAAGTACATGTGGATTGGGGATCTTGGTAGGCTATCTAAATTTAAGTTTCAATAGACACAACCCAATCACAATCAACAAATGATTCACTTAGGTTTGATCTATTAATTTTAGTTCATTCCACTAAAGAACTAAAATTGCACTCTTAAATAAAGATAGAATAAGTAAATATTTCTCATTCATACCCTAGACAATCTTATTTGAGATAGTGTATCCTCATGAATAATATTAGTAATCGCCAAGAGCTCATAGACCACCTATAGCTCTCCTAGTTAGCATATTTATTCATATGACCACATTTTGAACTTGGATATTTTGACTTGTCCAGAAGCCATGTTTCAATAAACACTATTGAAAACTCAACGTTAAGATTTAATATCTAATACCTCAAAATATCCATATGATAATATTATACTCTCATTTCATAAATGGAGCCACAATATCCATATCTATAAATGAGGTCCTCTATCGATTAGCAAATGAATACCACCAAACTATCGAGGATAGACTATGCTATATAACCGTACTCATTGATAGCTCAAATGATAACACTTGTAACCATGAGTCCATAATTTATCTCAGGATTAAGATAGACTCTTTGATTGTCCTCATAATGAAAAAACTTTTATCCACTGATGGTTCTAGATAAATTATTTCATTGTGATCCTATTCAATACACCTAGTGCACTAAATTCTTTTACTCAAAAACACTTTGATGATTTTAGACTCATCATAACACATTTGATCCCACTCAAATGCTAGCAAAAGAATCTACAACTTTAACAAAATAAAGGTGCCCAACCTTTACTTTAAGTTGTGAACATTATTCAAGACTAACTAAAGAATTGTGTCTACCTCATACATATCCAAATGTACGAACAATTCTTCTTTTCTCATAGTCTTTTGACCTTATGATTATTTACTTTTAAAAATTATAATAATTAAACTATAAATGCTATAATACTTGTTAAACCAGAAATCATTTTATTAATATGAAAAGATTGTTACAAAAAAAATATTACATTCTTGCAATTGAGCATAATCCTAACAGGATCAACCAGAGGGATTTTTGATTCCTAGTAAAAAACATAAGGTCTGTAAATTGGTTAAATCTCTGTATGGACTTAAACAAGCTCCTAAACAATGGCATGGAAAGTTTGATAATTTCTTGCTTTCTGATGGTTTTACCATTAAAGATTCTAATAAATGTGTTTATAGTAAAGTGAAGGATGGTAATATTATTATTCTTTGTCTTTATGTAGACGATATTTATTGTTTAGCAATTGTTTAGATGTCATTTTAAGTACTATAACGTTTTTATCTAATCACTTTAAAATGACTGATCTTGGTAAAGCTAGTGTTGTTTTGGGTTTGAAACTAGAAAAGACTCTAAATGGATATTCTTTTTCTCAGTCTCATTATGTTGTGCAAATTCTCAAGAAATTTGAGAAATTCTATAGTAAACCAGTACATACTCCTTTTGACAGTAGTGTCAAACTGGTGAAAAATAATGGAGAGGCCGTCTCTCAATTGAATGCAAACCTGTACATACTCAGTCTCATTACCTTTGTTGTTTGCTTTGCCAAATACTATTGTTTTTGGAATTGAATGCAACATGTCTTGCATGCAAAACATCATTTTCACACATTTTCATAAAATAAATCTCCTTGTTTCTCTCATAATTAATTGAGTTGCATAAAGTTCTTGTATATGACTATGCAATTGTATGCTACTATCTCTCTTTGCTAAAAGTGACCCGGTTGCAGGATACTCCTTTGCCTATCTCATGACAAAAAGGGGGAGTAATGTGTGATAAGGGAGTTGTAGTAGTTGATTGCCATGTTGGAGAGATTGCTTATTGAGGGGGAGTAACCCGTTCAGGGGGAGCATTGCATTACACTTCATTGCACGATGTTGTTTGTTTTCTTTAATGCAAATGCTTGTATTTTGTTTTGATTTCACTTGATCACCTCACATACACTTGTCTTGGAAAGTGTAGTTATCTTGTTTTGTAGAGTTGGTTATTCTACAAGAGATTGAAGACTTAAAAAATGTAGCTTTTAAATATCTCCTTGTAATGTAGAATATCTTTTGTTGACCTCTAGTTGTCTTTTGTTTTGTGTGGATCAATTATGAGTGGTGGTTTTGTCACGAATAGCCAAAAGAGAAGATTGTAAGTTCCTCATTTTTTATTGGCTAATTTCGTTGACAAACCACAATTGGGGTTTAATTGTGTAAGGGTAGTTTAGGGCGCCATTGTTCGTGATCAAGCTTATTGGATTTCAAGTCCTCAAGCTCAAGTGCTCATTGAAGGTATATCACTTGTGCTTAACCCTTTTGAAAAGACTAGTTGCACGCACACATTTCTCATGCATGCCTTGTCTTCTTGCATTTGTGGTTGTTGCTTAATGTGTGCATTCTCTTCACACTTCACACTTGCACCTCTTTGTTGAATTTTGTTGTGTGATAGTGTGTCTTGTAATTCGTTTCCCATAGTTTATTTGGAAACGTCTGCGCATGCACGTTAGTGTGCTTGGTTTAGCGCGAGGACCGTCGTCGGAGAAAGATCTTGTCTTCTCCTTTGGTTACACCACAATTGGTGAAACAACGGTTGTGATCGATGGCCTTGACCACCAAATGAAACCGCCGTTTGATATCTAATGCCTTGGGTTCAATTCTGTGGTTATGATCGGTGGCCATGACCACCGAATGAAACCACCATTTAACACCTAATGCTCTCGGGTTCAAATCTACGGTTTGAGATCGGCAGCCTGACCATCGAATGAAACCACCAATTGTGCATTTTTGGGGCAAATTTGTCTTTTCACCCAGCTCGTTTTTTGCTCTCTATAAATACCCCATTATCTCATTTTCTCTTATTAGCTCTTTGAACACCAAGAACCCTAAAGAGAGAAAGAGAGATACTTGAGTGAAAAGGCAACAAGTTGGCTTCTTTAATTCTTCAAACTCATTTCCATGTGCATCAAACATCATATAAGCATCATCTAGCTTCATATAGGGTGTGTTCTTGCATGGGTCTTTTTCAACACATATGACTTGGTAAGTTGAACACCATCTTCATCCATTTTAGTGTTCTTACTTAGCAAGAAATCTCATTTATAACTTGTATGCATCTAGATTAAACTTTATCTACAAGATTGAGATTTTTGTGTTGATTGATTGAGTTGTTGTATTGTGATAGCTATTGCATCTAGGATTGCTTTATTTAATATAGCTAAGTTGTATATATGGCATATAACAATATTGATATCTAGGATTGCTCTTATTGACATCTTGAATTCCTAGATAAGCATTTAGTGTAACCTAGCATTATTTGCATTTAAAATATTATCATAATATTCACATAAGTTGTTGATCTCTTCTTTGAGAAGTTAAGCCTTGTGACTAAGTTGCTTAGTGCACAAGCAGGCAAGTGGGTCTTGGATCACTATTAAAGGCCCGTTGGGTAAAGTGGAAGGGTTAGTGATCAAGAATGATTAAGATCAACCTAGGTTGTAAACTTTCATTCAAGTAGTGGATTTGAGAACCGAATGTGGCTAGAAGGATAGCCCGTGAGTTTTTCTCAGTTGTGGGTTTCTCACGTAAATCTATCAATGTGCAATTTATTATTTTCCGCACTTAAATTTAGTTGATTGTATTTGCTTAATTTGGGTGATTGAATATTGACTAATCAAGAAAAATTAGTAATTAACTTGATTAAAACCTACTCTAGGTAATTTAGACACACCTTAATTAGTTTTGCAATTTGTTTTTTAGAAACATCATAACGTTCTTTTCTTTCTTTCTCTGTAAAAACAAAATTCTCAATTCTCTCAAAACTTCTCTTCGATATATCAATCAATTGAAAGAGTGAACAAAGTGGTTCGAGGGCCAATCTTCCTGCAATAGAAGAAACGCCTAGTGGTCGTTGTATCTTGGAAGGGAATCGCTAGAAATACTGTGCAGAAGCAGCGAATTTCCTTTACGTAAAGCGCTATTTAACATGCTTCGACCAAGTACATTTTTTCTAATCTCTATTTGATATTTATACATTGTCGTTCTAAAATTAAATATGTTTTGATAAATCTGAATTTTTTCGAGTTTCTACTATTTATATATTTTACTGTATTTTATAATAGCTATAACTGTATCTAGATAAATTTTTTTAATTGATTTTCATTTCAAATAATTTTATATTGGTTTTTTTTTTTTTTTTTTCATAACTTGTATGTGCAATAAACTCTAATTCTCACCATTTTCAAATATAAGTTGTCTTCTCACCATTGTTACAGCTTTATCCATGTAATTTTTCAATATTTTTTTATTAAATAACTTTATTGTATTGTATTAAGTTTTTAAATTGAACTTTTTTATTTTGAAATCATGTTTCAAACCTTGTATTAGTAGGCAGATTGAGAACTAAATGCCTTTGTGTTTTTCTAGGTAACAACACAGATTTGATATTTTTTTTTCTTTTTATTTATTTAAAAAAAATGAATATTAAATGATCTATTAAAGTTAAAGAAGAAGGGCAATCTAGGAAATTAGTTGTTGGTTTGCATTGTAAATAAAATGAAAAAAAAAAAAAAAAAAGCCATTTATAAAGGCTGCAAGTTTGTAATAAACCATTTATAAAGGTTGCAAGTTTGTAATTTGAAAAAATTAATAATGTCAACATATCATCACATGAATAGAGAATGTGTTGGGTTGAGAGAGTGTATCTAGCACTCCTCTATTTTCCATTTAAATCAGTCATGTAATATTCATGTATCTTAATGGGACAAATGAATTCAAGAGTAACAATATTTGTATCCCTCTAAAATTTCATGTGCACTACAAATCAGTCTATTTATAAAATTTGGGTTAATTGCACTAACTTACCCTTACTTTATTGAATCTAGAAAGATTTCAAGAAGATATAATAAATTAACACAAACACCCATTGCCGTCAAGTCAATCCGTTAACTTTAACGGTTGGCTAACCTTGACTATGAAAAACCAAATATAAACATAAATTTATTAAAAATGATTAAGATAAATATATACTGTATATTATATTACTAAAATATATAATATTTTGAATATTTTAATAAATATTAACTATAACATCTTTTGATTAAAATATTATTTATTTAGTAATTTAAATTTAAATACTGATTATTTTAAACTATAAATATTAAGTTACAGTATAATTTCTCAAAGAAAATTATAAGAAAAGTTGCAGCCTCCTCCATCCTAAATCTGGAGAATTTGGATTCCAGGAGGAGTCCTCCATACTTTTTATTTTATTTTATTTTTTTTCATTTGAATTATCTTAGATCCTATTAATTTAAAATATTTATTCAGAAATTAAGAGAAATGGCATATTTGGTAATATACTTAGTGATTTTACAAGATATAATATTTTTAAAATTTTTAACAGGTGCAAATACAATTTTTCAAGGGTACAAATATCACTACTCAAGTAATTATCGGTGTGGGGCAACTCGCTACTCACCACTCAAGGATAAATATAGATACAAGGGGTATACATTGGGACCAACCTTATATTGTCGAGCTGGTTAGAAGTTAACATTGTAATTAATTTAATTTATAATATATATATATCTATATATACGGTTCCGTTTTGGTCATTGCGCACTAATGTAACTACATCTGTACTGTTGTATGTGTAAATTTGCCAAGCAAACACGTCATCAAAGAAGTCAATAAATGCAGAGAAGAAGGTTGACACGTCACCTGTTGACCAGGTCAAAGGGGAAACGCGGACCAGTCAACGCACCAATGAGTCCTAGGTCAAATAAGTCATAGGCATGTTCGCCAAACCTGAGTATATACTCGCCAGGGATAAAATGTGGTCGCCAATAGAATAGTACCCAGGAGTAAAGGTACTCGCCACATCAGCCTACTGGGCACAAACTGACTCGGCAAAATGCACAAGAATAAATACCCATACTCCCAAAAGACCCCACATGACGAGAAATCATAAAAAGAGAAGGGAAGACAAATTCAACATGAAGAAGTCGGAATAAGAAGTAAATCCTAATCCATTACGGCACGGGATTCCTAACACAAATCAAAGAGGAAATCCTACCACCAACACGACTAGAACTAGGGGAAAACCCTAATTATCATGTATAAATAGAACCACCTATCCCACGAGGGAGGGGTTCGAAAACCTAGAGAGAGAAAAGCAATAATTCGAGAGATCTGAGTGTGTAATCAAACAGCGAATCATAGTATTATCTTTCTACCCTTTGGGGTGCCGTGGTTTTTTCCCATTCAAGGGTTTTTCCACGTAAAACCTGTCTCTTGCATGCATTGTTTTCTTCATTATTTACCATTCACTTTGATATAATTGTTGGCCACGTGATAATCCAAATTTCACCGTCAACATGTACCTATGCATATGGACTACTGATTATGGAGAAGCTTTGACAAGTGCATACACTTTGAGTCAAAGTATGTAAATCTAATGGTTCACATCCAACGCACTGATGAAGTTATATCAGTGCGCACTGATGAAGTTATATCAGTGCGCACTGACTTGAACATATATATATATATATATATATATGTATATATACGGTCTTTCTATTGTCAATTCGCTCTAACAATAAATGTATCAGGGCGAAAAATATAGACCGTAGATTAAGGAGAAATTTGACTTAAAGTACATGCACTTGTAAAATTTTACAAGTGCATGTACTTTAAGTCAAATTATGTAAATCTAGTGGTCCACATTCTTCATCCTGATATATTTATTGTCAGGACGAACTGACAATAGAAAATCCGTATATATATATATATATATGTGTGTGTGTGTGTGTGTGTGTGTGTATATATATCCAAAATTCTAGACTGGGTCTAGTGTATGAGTGGCTCCGCCCTTGGCAACAAAGCGAAGTTTAGACCGAGGCTTGGAAAGTGGAATCTACAATCTGATCTTGGGCTCCAACACAACCACTACATAAGCCGAAAAATTATTAATATCAATCAAACCCTGCTTAGTAGAAGACAAATTCCAAAAGATGTTTATATATATATTTATACAGTCTTTTTATTGTCAGTTCGTCCTGACAATAAATATATCAGGACGAAAAATATGGATCATAGATTATGGAGAAGTTTTGACAAGTACATAAACTTTGAGTCAAAGTATGTAAATCTAGTGGTCCACATTCTTCGTCATGATATATTTATTATCAGGATGAACTAACAATAAAAAATCTGTATATATATATATATATATGTTTTTATATATACAATGTTTCTATTGTCAGTTCGAACTGATATAAAATATATCAGTTCGTTACATATGGGCTATTGGATTTAAAAAGATGCTTTGACAAGTGCATGCTGCCAAGTCAAAGCATTTAAATCCAATGGCCCAGATGTAAGGAACTGATATATTTTATATCAGTTCGAACTGACAATAGAAATATTGTATATATATATATATTGATTTTGGAAGTAACGAATAACAAATTTCAAATATTTAACAGAATCCTTTTACTCCTAGTTAGCTGATAATGTCGATATATATAACACGCACGTACACTATTTTTATTTTCTCTAAGAGCGTCTCACAAATCGAATAATTGTCTTGACTCTTCAGTTAACTTGAATAAGGAAATGTGGTTGGTGATCATGAATATCTGACGTAGAGAGATCAAATTAATATATATGATGAAATGATGCATTGAATTAGAGTAAGATATCAACCTACATACTATAAAGAATTGAATAAATTTTAATTGTGCTGAATCAATCAGCTTTTACGTTTCTTATTGAGATATTTTTATATACAAGAAGTTGAGCCACTGCTCTAGATACAAGTAGAATCGGAAGTCTATTTAGAAGAAGATACCGAAAGCTAAAACACTTGCTGTACAAGGAATGCAAGTTTAATTGAACTAGTCTAAGACAGCTGTACAAGGAAAACTAAATTGATTAAACTACATCAGTTGTAACATTATCTTTAACACGCCCCCGCAAGATGGTGGGCATTTCGGACACACCAATCTTGGACCATAGCAGAGAGAATCTTGCCCTGCACAGAGGTTTAGTAAGTGAATCCGCCAATTGATCAGCAAAGGTGACATGTGAGACACGAAGCTTACCACTTTGAACTTTTTCCCGAACGAAATGAAAATCAATGGCAATGTGTTTCATCCGGGAGTGGAACACAGGATTGGAACAAAGGTACGTGGCACCAATGTTGTCACAGTAAATTGTTGGCAGAGTAGAGGACAAGATGAGAAGTTCACGGAACATAGAGGAGATCCAGACTACTTCCACGGCAGTGTGGGCAACAGCCCTGTACTCAGCTTCAGTTGATGACCTGGCAACTATGCGTTGTTTGCGTGAGCACCATGAAACCGCATTTGACCCAAGAAAGACGACATACGCACTAGTAGAGGTGAGCGTCAGAGTATGCATGGAGTGATATAGGAGAGTCACGACGCAGTAACAAGCCATGATTAATCGTACCACGCAGATATCGCATGAGACGTTTTGCAAGGGACCAGTGAACAGTGACCAGTCGTCAAATGATGCATGAATTGGGCAAGTTTATTTACTGCGAAAGCAATGTCAGGACGAGTAAATGACAAGTATTGTAAGGCCCCGATTACTTGACAAAACTCAATGGCATCAGTGAGAGCGGTGCCATCGAGAAGCTTGAGATCATGATCAGTGGGCAGGGGTGTAGAGACCGGCTTTGCATCAAGCATCTTGGTGTGAGATAAGAGATCAAGAACATAATTTTGTTGAGATAGATATAGGCCGGCCGGATAGGGAAGGACTTCAACTCCGAGGAAGTAGGACAAGGTGCCAAGGTCTTTGATTGAAAACCTCCGAGCTAGAGTCATCACGAACTTGTCAACTGAGTCACCATTACTCCCAATGACAATAATGTCGTCAACATATACCAACAAAAAAAGAATACAACCATTAGTATTAAGGATAAACATAGAGGTATCGGAGTGTGAGTTGACAAACCCATTCTGGAGAAGAAATTGGCGAAGCTCATTATACCATGCCCGAGGCGCCTGCTTGAGACCATAGATCACCTTCTTGAGACGACAGATATGCGACGGATATGCAGGATCCGCAAACCCTGGGGGTTGTGCCATAAACACGGTTTCAGATAGATAACCTTGCAGGAATGCATTGTTTACATCAAACTAGCGAAGAGACCACCCACGTGACACTACTATACTCAGTACGATACGAATTGTAGTGGATTTAATAAATGGACTGAAGGTGTTAGTGTAATCAAGGCCCAGTCACTGATGGCATCCCTTGGCGACTAGACGAGCTTTGTATCTTAAGATTGAGCCATCCGAAGCTTGTTTTATCCGAAACACTCATTTACAGCCGACAACATTTTTTGAAGCACTTAAGGGAACCAAATTCCACATTCCATTGCACACAAGAGCATCAAACTCCTCAGACATTGCACGTCTCCATTCCGGTATTTTCAGAGCCTGAGAGGCACAAGTGGGCTCGACATGGGTAGGAGATAGCACACTGGTTAGGGACATTTTGGAGAGGGGCTTGTGTATGTGATTTTTGGATCGAGTTATCATGGGGTGGTCATTGGAGGGGGCTAGGTCGGGTAGGGCTGGTGCAGTGTTTTAGGCGTCCGTTTGGATGGTATTTTGGGCGGCGACAGGTGCAAGAAGCTGGGTGTTTGGGGCAGTATTTGGTGCGGTATGGTGGGTGAAGTCAGGTGCATCTAGGTGAGTGGCATTTGGAGTAGAATTGGTGGTGGCGGGTAGTGTATGTGTTTGGACGATGCATGGGGCAATTGGGTTGATTGCTGTCGGTGCAACAGCATGTAGTGGGGCATGTGGTGACTATTGGTGCAAGGGAGGGCTGGCCAAATATGTAGGTAGTGAAGGTGGAACCGCAACCTTTGCTCGGGAATCAGGGAGCGTGATCTGTCGAGGGATCTCATGCGCAGCCGAAGGTGGATGAGAGTGGGCGTGGGAGACCAGAATTGTGACAGACGGAGACTTATGGGGCAACCAGGAGGAAAATGTGTGATTGCTAGCCCTAGGAAGATTTTTGTGTATTATTTTGTGTGGGAATACTGACTCAATGAAATTGACATGTCTTGAGACAAATATACGATCGGTTTCCAGATCTAAACAGTGATAAGCACTTTGTGACTGTGAGTACCCTATGAAGATGCATGCTTTAGACCTAGGTTCAAGTTTGTGACTATTGTATGGCCTAATCCATGGGTAGCAAAGACACCCAAATACGTGTAATTTGGCATATGACGGACTGACACCGAAATTTTTTTCAAAGGGAGATGACATGTCTAGGACAGGTGTAGGCATCCTATTAATTAGGTATACAGCTGTCTGAAAAGCATAGGACCAGAATGTGAGAGGAAGTGAGGCATGTGTGAGAAGGGACAGGCCCGTCTCTACAATGTGACGATGCCGATGCTCGGATACACCGTTGTGTTCCGGTGTGTGTGGTGGTGTAGTGAAGTGGGAGATGCCATAAGTTGCCAGAGTTTTTCTTAGCGCTATGTATTCGCCACCATTGTCACTGTAAAGTGAGATGATGGAGTTTTTGAAAAAAATTTCCACTAATGTTTTGAAGCGACTGGAAACTGCATGTACGTCAGATTTGAGTTTTAAGGGATACATCCACATATATTTCGTGAAATGGTCAACAAATAGGACATAATATTTGTAACCATCTTTAGAAATAATTAGAAAGCTCTAGACATCAGAATAAATAATTTCAAGTGGTTTGGAACTAACAACAGTGGATACTGAAAATGGCAACTTATGAGTTTTATTAATTTGGCATGCACTACACGAATTGCTAGAATTGCTAGATGAAAGAACAGACACTTTTTGAGAGGACACTAACTTAGACAATATTTTTGGTGATGAGTGACCTAGACGATGATGCCAGTCGGGAAGAGAGGCTTTGATACTCGAAAAAGCAAGGATTGGCAGTTTTTCAGGCTGTGGCCACTCGTAGACTCCATTCCTAGTCTATCCTTGCATGAGTTGCGCCCCCGTACGAAGATCCTTCGCAACAAAAGAGAGAGGTGAAAATTCAACAGTGACTTGGTTAGATACACAAAATTTGGAGACAGATATTAAGTTTTGTTTCATGTTGGGTACACACAGGACGTCAGATAAAATAAAAGATGAGTTTTTGACATGTAAATTTAAAGAACCAGTGTGTGTGATAGCCATACCTGAGCCGTCACCAATCATAATGTCATTGAAACCATTATACGGAGAATGCAAGGACATGTTCTGAAGATCAGAGGTGACATGATGCGAGGCACCAGAGTCAAGTAGCCATTCCAGTGTAGTAGAGTTTGGTGTCGCGTAATCTGCACGTGGTTGCCATTGCGTGCGAGATTGGTTCGGCTGGGATTGAGTGGTGACCGGAGAGATGTTGAATGTGGTACACCTTTTGGCCGTGTGGCCTTGTTCGCTGCAGAGCTGACAGAAGCCACGGTATGGCCTAGCATCGGGCTTGTGCACTTGTGGGCTGTGGATATTCTGATTGGAGTTGGTGGTGGGTTATGTACCTTGCTTGCCAGTCAAGTTGTGTTGCATGGGTGACCAGTTGTAGTGATTACGGTTGGTGCTAAATTGTTGTCCACCTGAGGTTGGTTTTGCAGCATAATTCACTGTTATGGGAAGTTGAAACTAATTATAGCACGGTGTGTATAAAGCTATCTAGAGGGGGGGGGGGGGGGGGGGGGGGGGGGGTGAATAGATTTTACGCTTTTTACCCAATTTTTCGTGTTAGTCAAAATTACGAATTTACCCTCAAGATAATATAAACAAGCAAGTGTAATATGGTGCGGAAATTAAATCAACACTTGATTTTTACGTGGAAACCCTCACGGGAAAAACCACGGGCTATGTAAGTAAGCCACACTCGAACCTCGAATCCACTAAATGTGCAAACGATTACAACCTAATCCCGAAAGTAATCACACACCTACCTAATCCCGGTATGAGTGAACCTAGTCCAATTTGCTTGCAATCTAAGCAACCTAATCTCAGTTGCTACACACAAGACTTACTTTCTCTAGAAGAGAATACAACCCTAAGTGAATATATGTGAATATCCAAAATGCAACATAGAGCAAGGGAAACCCTATATGCTTATCTAAGATGATTAATATTCAATTAAGAACAATCCTAGATATCAAAACTAAATGACATGTCAATTAGTTTAGCTAAACAATATTAAGCACAAAACCTAATAAGCTAGCACAATACAACTTCTCAAACATACATCATACTAATCTCAATCTTGTATTCAAAGAATATAAAATCACATACAAGTAATTAAATTGAGATTGCTAGATAAGAGAAACACAAAATATGTAAGAAATTAGTGAAAAGCTTACCAAGCAAAGTATGATGAAGAATCCATGCTAGATGACATCTAGATGATCTAAGATGATGCTAGATGATGATTGATGATCATGAAAAAGTGTTTGAGTGAATAAATATGAGTTCTTGGAATTTTTCTTCTCTTTGAAAAATATCCTAAGTATGAAATCTGATATGAACTCTCTTGTCTGACCTAAAGTCAAAGTGTTATATATATAGGGGCCATAAGTGAAGTGTGGTCGTTTTGGAAAAACGCACTAAAAATATCTCTGTGGCTCGCCTGCCGCGGTTGCTCAACTGTGGCACTGTAGCCGCGGCACAGCAAGGACGTTGCTGTCGCTCGACTGCTGCTGTCACAAACCGCGGCACTGAAACCGCGGCGGGCGTCACAGCACAAAGCTTGATTTTCAAGCGACTCAAAACATGACCAAACGACATCAAAACCTTTCATATAATATACCGTTGGAAAGGTATGGAAGTCTACTTTCTACTCCAATTAACAAAACATGATTTGGATAACTGTAGAAAAAGTTATGGTCATTTGAGTGACCAAAGGTCAGATTCGGATAACAGCTGTGATGCCCTGTTTTAGTGGTCACTTTGGAAATTTCAAAACCAATCCAAACGGTTATGAAATATTACGAATAATATACCGTTGGAAAGGTATGAGAGTCTAGTTTGTCCAGAATTTTACAAAACTCAATTTCAATCTTTTCATAAAAAGTTATGGTCACAAGACCATACAAAGGTCAGTTTTGAAAACACTTAAAACCTTGAAATCCAATCTTTTGAAACTAGACACTTACTCCAAATAACCAAACCAAATCTAACACTTATCCAAGAGAAGAATGAGACCTTCTCAAGTGGTCAACCATCACGCTAAGACATGCACACCATCGTGCAAGCGCGGACGTTTCCGATCACACAAACGGAAACGAATTACACCACACTTAAGACTAACATACATAAAGTGCACGTGTGGGTATTGAATGCATCATAATGCCTATCATGTCATGGCATTTCATAGAACAAGATGCAATCAATTAAATGCAAGAAGAGATATTGAATAATCAATAAAGCACAATGCACACAAAATATAAATACAACATTCAAGAATAAGAGTTATGCATGTTGTGTGTGTGTGCAACTATATCTCTTCAAGGCAAAGTAAGCACTAGATATACCTTTGGTGCTTGTCCTTTTGAGGTCTTGGAAAGGGTCTTTGATCTTCAACAAATCACTTAGACTACCCTTACAACCAAACCCCAACTTGTGGTTTGCCCACGAAATAAGCCAATCAACAAAACGGGAATCCTTACAGAAGTCTTTTGGTTCTTGTTGATTCTTGTTTCAGGAGGGCTTCAGAGTTGAGGAGTTTTTCATGCAGTTCTTCGAAAGAGATTGTTGAGTCACGGGCACGAACAGCAAACGATATGTCCTTAAATTCATCACCTAGACCATTTAAAATTTTGACTGTTAGATCTTCTGGATTTTTCGGGGCATCAAGCATGGCTAGTTCG
Source organism: Acer saccharum (assembly GCA_030490815.1). Taxonomy (NCBI): domain Eukaryota; kingdom Viridiplantae; phylum Streptophyta; class Magnoliopsida; order Sapindales; family Sapindaceae; genus Acer; species Acer saccharum. The sequence goes on from CM059871.1 coordinate 19,436,960, forward strand.
TCAGCGATACTTTTTGCGTTTTGCAGGTATTCAGTAATAGATTGGGTTCCTTTTGCAATGTTGGTGAGAACGCTTTTTAAGTGCATTATGTGTCCTCTGGAGGGTTTTGCATAGGTGTTGGCAAGAGTGGTCCATGCATCATAAGCAGTTTTGGTGGAAGCGATAAACGGAATGATGGACAGAGAGATGGATCCAAGTATTGCGTTTAGCAACAATTGATCTTGTCTGACCCATAGGTGATGTTCGAAATTTGGTGTGGACATGTCGCCTATTGTGATGGTTGCCGGAGGACAAGGATGTTTTCCGTCAATGAATCCCATAAGATCAAAACCGACTAAAAGAGTGTGAAATTGAAGTTTCCAAGAGCAATAGTTTATCGCTGTGAGTTTCAGAGGTGCTTGGGCAGCAATATTAATGGAGATAATAGTATTTCTGGAAGAGCTTACTTCATGGGAAGAGGAGGACAATGAGATTACTGTCACCGAGGTTGAGGAAGAAGAAGCATTGGTGGCCATTGTTGGATCGTAGACTCTTTGACTTATTTGTGCTCTGATCCCATATAAAGAATTGAATAAATTTTAATTATTCTGAATCAGTCAGCTTTTACATTTCTTATTGAGATATATTTATATACAAGAAGTTGAGCCACTGCTCTAGATACAAGTAGAATCAGAAGTCTATTTAGAAGAAGATACTGAAATCTAAAACACTTGCTGTACAAGGAATGCAAGTTTAATTGAACTAGTCTAAGACAGCTGTACAAGGAAAACTAAATTGATTAAACTACATCAGTTGTAACATTATCTTTAACACATACTATACGTACAAAACAAATTTATTTATTTATTTATTTTTTATTACAACAACAACTGCCGGGACCGGCAAGATTTGGGCTCTACAAGCTCAGCCCGGATTGCGACTCTCACAAGAGGAGAGACAGCACCCACATACAGTGGGACAATACCCACACTTTTTTGGTGGGAAAATTTGCACATATTGTGCATACACCAGGTCTTGAAACTTGGTGGTGGGGAGTTCCCATGGAAAGGCCCACCACCATGGCAATAATTAACCTTTTATGTCAAACACAAATTAAGCTTCATGACTTTTTTTTTTTATAGTTCATATTGTTTAATATCTGATGGACTCACCAAGCAGTCATATGATTGTATTATTATCTAATAGCCCCTAACATCAATTAGAAAACCATTGATCAGATAAATGTCATACGATTACAAATATTATTACAGATATGGGGTACAATTTATTATTGTCTCTAAGGGCATAGTTCAGCTGGTAAATAGACGAGTTTGGAACTTGGATAAATAACTCCCAAATCAGCAACTTGAATCCTACCAATGGCAAAAAACTTATAAAAATAAAAAAAAGAAGGTATAATTTATTATCCCTTAAAACTAAATTGATAATATATATGTCACAAAATATTTTTAATGTTATTTGGCCAGCATAATCAATGAATTAAATTGTAATTGCAGTTGTTTAAAATATGGAGATATATATATATCAGATTTTCTATTATCAGTTCGAACTGATAAAAGATATATTAGTTCCTTGCATGTGGGTCATTAGATTTACATACTTTGACTTGAATGCATACACTTGTCAAAGCATCTTTTAAATCCAATGGCACACATGCAAGGAACTGATAATAGAAAAACTTATATATATATATATATATATATTTGCATCTTTGTCAAGATTGTGAAAAATGGGTATATGAGATGAAATCCCATAATCTCAATTTAAAAAAGAGTTTTTTTTCTTTTTTTAAACCGCTAATTTTATTCAAAAAGGTCATAAAAAAACCAAAACCGAAAAAACAAACAAGGCCGAACACCGGCAAAACGGAGACCCAAAAGCCAAAGCAACAAAGCCTACCACTACCACTACCAGACCCACCCCGCAACAGACCCAACAAACCAAAGCAACAACACTTAATAATTAGCATTGTAATTATATAATCTCATGTGACAAGCACTTAATTATAGGATTATGTGTAAACTCCATTATTTTTGTGTGAATGTCCAGGCATGTAAGTGCACTAGAAAATATATATATATAATTAATTAATTAATTGGTAAAAAATTGACATCAATTTCTGGCCTTCTGGGGACAGCGGTTTCTGACCGTTGACATATGAGGGCCCACTATTCCAAATTGAAAGAAAAACAATACCACAAATTAAGCTAATATGTAATTTTTTTTTTATAATTTTTTTTTTTTAATAAGTTTCAAGAATTACCGTAGAGAGATATTGAGAGACAACGTAGGGAAAATAAAAATAAAAAAAAGGTGTGAGAAAGAAAGGGTACGCATGCGCCTCTAGTCTCCTGATTTTCTCCCAATCAAAACACCCATAAAATTCATTCTGGTCCCACCCCTACAATTAAGTTTCTTTACTCAATTTTTATAGCTTCATTTACAATTCCTTCTCATTCTTTCTCTGAATAAATTATAAAAAAGTAAGATTGAAATTTTTTATAAATGGGCTTTCTTTTAGGAGTAATTACTTTTGAATAATATATAATAATTGGTGGATACTTACCAGCTAGCTTTATAGATTTCTTACTAAATAATTATGTAACTCGCATAAGAATTTGGGAGGGCCTGGTTTATATTCAAATTTTTTTATTTTTTTTAACAACTATATTATATAATTCTTATTCTCCATCAAAATAGAAAAATGATATCAAAATTCATTAAAATTGATTGGATTTTATCAACGTAACCTCATCCAAAAACGGTGAGTTTCATTGAATGGAAGAGAGAGAAAGACGAATTAATCATGTCCATTGAATCTACACTTTGCCCAGTGTCAAAATCCACTAAAAAAAACTAAGGAGAAAAAAGGATAGGAGAGTATTATGATCCATATGTACTTATGTATATAATAATGTCAGTTTCTCTCCTCAATTATCAATCGTTAGATACATCACCTCAACTTAATCAATTTCTTCTTCTATTGAATAAGTGATTTGCAAATATTGCACTAACTTTATTAAATTGAGTGTGCGCTTGGAGAAAACTCTTGTATATCAGTACTTATCTCCAAAGGATTGTCTTGAATTTTTAATATCAGGGCTAGACTTGTGAAACATTGATTAAACATAAATATATCTAGTGGTTGATAGGTGATGAATTTACATTAATATATATATATATATATATATATATATATAAGAAAAATCGATGAATGGAGTATATAAATATATAAAAATATCAATGTATTATGTATATATGTGTATGCACGCAAGTAAGAATAGGAGAGATAGAAGCTGTAATTATTGAAGAAAACGAGTACTTGAGTTGAGAGAGCCCTCACAAGAACATACTTTTAAAACCCCCATGTGGAGACCATGTGGGGGGACTTTTTTTTCTCTATGGCCAAAGCCAAAACCCATGCCCTAGAATTTCTCTTCTTGTAGGTCCCTTTTTCCTTCTCACCATCACCATGTTTTCCGGATCCTGCCAATTCTCTCTCTCTCTCTCTCTCTCTCTCTCTCTCTCTCTCTCTCTCTCTCTCTCTCTCTCTCTCTCTATATATATATATATATATATATATATATATCATGAACAAACATATACACATTGTAGCATCACACTAATACTCATCAAAACCCTCGACCCCATTAATTCTTTTTCAGCTAATCAGAATTATGAATCTGCATGCCTTCCCTTTTAAATTTTTACTTAAAAGTAACACTGGCATGTTATAATAGTTTGATTGGGATATGTCGATCATTTATGAAACTAATGGAACAGTGATCTTATTTGATTTGAATTACCACTTTAATTATTCTCTCCCAGAAAGAAAAGTTCTCAAAAGGCTGGTCAGTCTTTGAATATTTGATTTTCCCAAGACCAATTACGGCTGCTTTTTATGATTTTACCTATATATGATCTTTTTCCCACTCTAGTAATTATGTGGCAGATCCTTTATAATAATTTCAAATAACACATTTCATGTATTGATTTAGAGAACTTCAACTGTATATGGTTTTAAAAAAAAAAAAAAATCTTCTAAATTGGAAACATATATAGAAGAATCCTTATTTGACAACATTTACAATGTATAAGTTTTCATGAATAACTTTTCAAAATATATACCTCCGAATAGTGCAAAGTAAATATTCACTTTCTTGATCTTGAGAATTATTGGAAGTAAGTACTAAAAAATTTCCAAGAAAGCTTTTAGTTAGGTGATCTCTTTTCACCCTTTATAAGTTATAATTAACAGTCATGCATTTAAGAAATAATCTTAACAATTTCGAAATATTGGCTTTTCAATTTTTGGTTCTGCATGTGACCTAATTGTGAATTCAGAGACTGCAATTGGATTGCTTTTATAACAAACATGAATCTTTTGTTTCTAACTTCACCCGAACACTATTAAGTTTGTGACTGGAAGTTGATGAAAATGAAATATTTTAAAAATAATAATAATTAAAAATATAATTTTACTATACAACAATAATCACATGTAATTATAACTGTATAATAATAATATTCTATTTTCTACCATATTGTGTAGTGTCTACGTCCACAAGTCCACAGTACAGAGAGGGGGCCAGAAGGGCATTCAAGATTTCAAGAAGTGAGTCAATTTAGTGATTTTGTTTGTATTCACAACAAGTTACAAATGTTAGGTTTGCATTACATTACGAGCACCTTTATTATTATTCATACTATTTATCAAATATTTATAATTTATATATTGATTAATTAAAAAAAAAAAAAAGAATTATATTATTCTCTAGGGTTTGTGTGGTGGGACATCGACACCATGTGCCTGCATGTGCTGTGTCTTTCTCTGAAAGGCCCACCACTTGTCTATCTTTGAGAACATAAATTCAGTTTCTCTGCACATTCTTCTCCTCCTTCTCATTCCTCTCTCTCTCTCTCTTCTATCTTGGATTTTGATAACACTTTTTCTTGGATCTGTAACTCACTGCAACATTCTGCAACCTGTTTCAAACACTACTTCTCATGATTTCTTAATCTCTTGTAATATATAATCAATACAAGAGAGATTTTTCAAGGTACGTACGCGTGTGTGTATATATGTAATTTAATTTATTTATTACTCTCTCTCTATATATAAAATACCCTTATGAGATTCAAGCAATCTTAGTAATTATATATCCTTGTTCATTGTCTTACTTGAAACCCTAGCTTAGCTATCTGTGTTTTTATCTTCCCTGAAGCATCTGTACACTTTCACGGCATTAATTCTGTCTCTTACTTCAATTTCAATATAAAGATGGCTAACAGGAACAAATGTTTAAACTAGGATTGTATTGTAAATGGATTCTAGTTACATAATTACTTCAATTCTCAAAATACAGGATAGTTTAACCGATAAGATCTCTTTTTTGTTATACGAAAAATGTTCATATTTGAACTGTTTTTTTATTTATTTATGTTCTAATAAAAATATATTTTAAAAAGAACTTCTTGATTTCCACAATTTAAACCCTAAATAATTACTCGAATTAATACTTCAACTGTTGTTTCAGTTTTCAAGGATGCGAGCACCAAACTCACTGAAGCAAGAATTCCTGAAAAAATGGATATCGGGTCTACAAATGTGCAGCACTTGTTCAAAGAACATGAGCATTTTGGAGAGAAAGAAGGCGATAAAGCTATCGGCAGACGTAGCCATGGCATCTGCAAGAAATGGTAGGACTTTTTGGAGTCGTGCTCTCATAGCAAACGCTTCCAAGAATGATAAGGACAAACTACTTGTCGAACATATATTGGGCAACTCCGAGTTTCAGAGGCTAAACAAGATTTCGATCATGAGACCGACCATGACCAACAAAAGGGTCAGATGCAAGAAGATCTTGAAGAGAAGCTGTGGAACTATTCGAAGAGTATCAAAAAGAGTAGTACCACAAAAGATCCTTGCGAGCTGTGTAGCCAAGAGATTGAGCACGAAAAGAACACAAGTGTTGAAGAGTCTAGTGCCCGGTGGAGAGTTTATGGATAATGCGTCTTTGATTGAAGAAACCCTAGATTACATAATGTCTCTACAAACTCAGATTGATGTAATGAGAAGTCTTGCTAATGCTACTGAACTGGTACTCAGTCGTAAAAATGAGCAATGGTGAACTAGTACATGCACTCTTTGTTTTATTTATTTATATCTTTCTTTTTTTCTTTCCTTTTTTTTACTTTCCTGTTATATATCTCCTTTTTGCAAGAATATATATATATATATATATAGATGAAGGAGAAAAAAGAAGGTGGTATATATAGTTGAGGTATGTAAATATTATGAACTATATATATGTAAGTCACCCGATCAATGCTTTTAATTAATATTATTCCTCTCTTCTTCTTTGTGATTAATTGTACTTGCATGGGCTAATTTCTTAATTAGTTTCAACTAAATTCCATGGAGTTTTTGTGCTGCTTAATTCTTTCTCTTCTCTCATTTTTATGTTGAAGACACACTTAAAAGGGATTGATTTGATTCTCATTGTCTCATATGACTCAATGATATATTATATATGAGAATAACAACATTATGAATGCTAGCTCTAATGAAAAAATTTGGATTCAAATCTCACTCTCATCCAACTTTGGAGGGTTTTGGTTTACATTTAGAGGGTTGAGTTGGAGGTAGTATAAGTGAAGAAAAATCAATATCAAATCTAAGGCTCTAATGAAATTGAAAACATGAAAGTAATTATATATGTTGACGACAACATCTGGAATTTAATTAATTTTTCTTGTTTTTAAAATGTTTTGTTTTTACAACATCTGGAGTGTTGTAGATATATAGATTATGGAAAGTATTTCTAAAATTATGACGTTTGAATATTGATGCCGTGAGCGTACGTGTTGGTATATATGCACATACCTAGATCGATGAACATACATATTATTAATTGCAATATATATATATATATATATATATATAGATATATAGAATGTATTAGCATTTGAAGTATTGCTTACACAGCTTTGTGATTCTTATCTCTACTAATTTTGGCAAAGAAACTGAGGTGGATTTGGTATTATTGAAGAAGCATGTATAGGATATCATGTGTATATGTAAGAGAAAAAAGTTGGTGTTGACATAAGTCATATATATATATATATATATATTTTCTATTATCAGTTCAAACTGACAATAAATATATCAGGATGAAGAATATAGACCACTAGATTTACATACTTTGACTTAAAGTGTATGCACTTGTCAAAACTTCTCCATAATCTGTGGTTCACATTCCCCGTCCTGATATATTTATTGTCAGTTCGAACTGATAATAGAAAGACTGTATATATATATATATATATAGGCAGATAATAACATTATGGATGGAAATTAAATAAAAGCCAAACTGCTCACCCGTGCACCACTCCCTCTCTGCATCTGAGTGTATTTATGTGACGGCGACAAGAGCAAAGATTGAAGCTGCTTCAAGATCATGGATTCAGTCCCCATTATATCCTCACTGACACAAACATACATTTAAATATTTATACAAACACATGTGTTTCTGTCTCTTTGTGTCTTGTGTCTTGTACATATATAGAGAGAGAGTTATAATTATTTCAAATTAAATTCCCATAGCATTAATTATATATATTTTTCAAAGATTATCATTGTTTTGATCTCTCTTAATTAAAAGGGATCAACAATATCATGATCTTCAAAGCAATCGAATGTGAAATTGAAATTACACCTGTTTAGACCTAATTAAGAAAAACGGTTTATATATATGTATATTATTTCTTTTCATTCATGACTTGATGTAATTACTACTCATCACTATCAATCTTTGCTAATTGTAATCAATAAGTAACTAGAACAATGGCATCCATCGATCATCAGAGCATTACATATAAATTTATTACGGATATATAAAGTTATTACTTAACCGTAAGGAATTAGTTTGAATATATAGTTTGATTAACAGACGTAATATGATACAAATACATCTTTGCATGTATATATATATATATATATACTATACACACACATTAGAGAGGAGGAAGATATTAGAAGAACAAGTATTTGGAAATCAGCTTCTAGGATATCTTAATTATTAGAACAACTGATAATGACATATATAGCAGTCGATCCAAATTCTTGACTAAAACTCGTGCATTACAGAGTACTTCATACCAAATTAACAACAAATTGTGTAAGGTTCCGCCAATTGTTAATTAATTCTTGCACATTAACTAGCGAGGGAAATTTAATCATCTATACTTATCGGATTGTCACATCATCTAAATATTGGAACGTCAAGAAACATGTTTTACGCCTATACATAACATGATCATATAGATATTAAATTAAATTATTGAAGGATTAGGTTTGTTTGTCCATGCCTGTATTAAATTAATGTACTTTCAGTGAATCTTGATATATAATTCAATCCAAAATCAAATCAATAATTTAGATAGTTGTTTCTCTATATATGCTAGCCAGCTATTAATTTTTTTTTTCTTCCTATTAATCTACAGATATGTATTAATGTATATAGATTTTTTTCTGTGCTGACTAAGCTTTCACATGGACTAGCTCTCATCATATTGTAACCACTCACCTGCTTCAATATATATGAAACAGCAGTGCCAATGTTTAAATTGCAGGCAGGCAGTAGTGGATGTTTGCCTATATTTGGCTGCAAATCCATGCTAGATTTTAAGTGGTTGGCTTTACGTTTCCTCTGCTTACCTCAGATTGGTGTTGGTTTCTAACTTTCTATGTCTTTCAATATAATCTGTTAAATATATCATCAATAAGAAATATCATGATGACGAGAAAACCATCATTTTGTGTATTTAATCTTCAGCAGGTGAGAAGCTATATTGTATGATAAAGACACCAACATATAATAATCACAATAATGAAGGCAAAAAAAATACAATAAATTAGACAAGAAGAGGTTTATCCGGTGGTATGTCCCTCGTACCTATATTATGAGTTGTTGGTTTGAGTCGTAACCCTTTAATAATCCTTAAAAAAATCACAGCAGAGGCTTAGAGAAAAATCTCATATTATATTCTTAAAAAAATTAAATCTAAAAAGCGAGTTTTCAGACTTAGGAGTCGTTTGTTTTTTTTTTTGTCTGAAAAACAATCATGAATATTACTGAAGACTAAATAGGGAGTGAAACCTCAAACCTGAATGACATGTTTATTTATTTTTATTTTTCTCACATTTGAATATAGTGTTAACTTGTTTTTTTTTTTAAAATAAAATTGGTTGATAACAATTAACTTGACATTTTATATCAAAAAAGAAAAATAAACTTGACATTTATACCACTTTTATTATTTTATTTTAGTTTATTGAAATAGTACAATAGTTCGGGGTTTGGGAGAGGGGACACAACTAGAACCTACAATATAAATATCATGGTATAGATGTGAGGGGTATATCGCTGGGCCAACCTCATATTGTCCCATTTTTACTATTTGTGTATTTTTATTTGATATTCTTGGCGATATGTTATATTTGTAGGATATTATTGAAAGGAAATAAATTAAATGCAATTCAGTGATTTAGAATTAAGAGAAAAGTCAATATTTTTCTACTTTTTATTTTAAGTTTTTTAAAGTTTATATATATATATATATATATATATATATATATATATATAATATTACAATAATTTGGGGTTTTATGGGAGAGAGAGGAGGAGGAAATAGGGGTTTTTGTCACTTTTTTAAGTTGGTGTTTGAAGACTATCATCACTTTAATAACTTATGTTTTGAAGGCACCAAAGTAAGTGACTTCTAAAAATCCCTTACTTTACTCTATTTGTTTATTTACTTTTCAGTTTTTCTTGTTTTGATTTTATTTTTTCATCTTCTTCATAGAGATTTGTTTAACAGACCTCCAGTGGAGGTCGAAATTAAACAAAATCAACTTCATAACATTATCAATGCATCTTCATTGGATTAGTTTAGTGGCTCTACGCAACGCTGACACACTCGGGGGTCGAGCTCGAAACAGAGGAGCACAGAACAACAATCCAGTGTTTCTGAGACTTTGTGATTTTGTTCCGAGACTTTGTGTTTGTGTTCTGAGACTTTGTGATTGCTTTTCGAGACTTTTGAGTTGTTGTTTTGTGCTCATCTGTTTCTGTTCTATTCATCTTCTCCAACCCCGAATCCCCAATTTGAAACTCTTCATTTTCAGAGAAAGTTACATGCTTCGTTTTTTTTCAGAGAAATCAAAAGTCGCTATTGTGTTTGGTCATGGTCGTTGACCGCGACGTACGTGTGTTCATGGTCCACCGTCGTCGTCGGTGTATGTGTGTTCGTCGATTGGTCTGTGTACATGTGTTTACCGATTCGTTAGTTCTACCTCCATTGATGGAGGATTTTGAAAGAAAAAAAAAAACCAAAATGGTGAAAAAGGATACTATGTGGGGGGCATTTTTGTCCGTTCACCATAATAGATGTCTTTTAATCATAGAGAGCTTCTCCTTACAATCCATAAATTATCTATTTACACTCCGATTTAAATTTTTTTATTAATGACAATTTTAACCTGAATTAAAATTACTAAACAAGACAAAAAAAAAATTCTAAAGACACTCCAAACTAATTAAATTAATAAAAAAAAAATTCTCTCTCCTAAATCATTAGATTAAACACTAAATCTGTTATTACTATATTAAGCACTCTCTCCTAATTACTCTCTCTCTCTCTCTCTCTCTCTCCATTTAAAAAAAAAATCCTATCTCCATATATAGTTTCTCAATCAATCTCTAATTAATAATTAAAGGAAAAAAAAATCTTATGAATATTTTGGTATTAAAAAGTCAATATAAATACCTTGTTTAAAAAAAAATAGATATATAAAAACTTAATTTGTTGCAACTAGAGATTAAACTCAGAATTTCTAAGATTAATGAAAAAATTAAAGTTCTCTAGGCAATCACATGCCTACAAAAGTAACAAAAAACATTTTCATATTTCGAATTTTTTTTTTTTTTTTTTTTTGAAAAACAGGGTACTTGATTTTTGAGTTCTTTTTTTTTTTTTTTAATATATACGTATATATGATATATGGTTCCTTAAAATCAAACTTATTCGTAAGTTTTATTTTTCTTAACGTTTAGTCTTGTTTGAGAAAGAATGGAGATAGGAAATTAGAGATTTGTATTGGAGGAGAGAGTTTAATATGGTAATTAAAATTTTAGGAGAGAGAAAATATGTAATATTTAATATAATGGTTTAGGAAAGATAATTTTTTTTTAATAATTTAATTCAAAAAATAATACTTCTCGGATGAATCCAATGGTTACGATGGTTCATCCTAACTTTTATTAAAATAAAATTGAGTGTCTTTAGAAATTTTATTTTTAAAATGGAGTGTCTTTAGAATATGAGTGTCAAAAGATAAAAAGGATAATCTTTTAGAATTTTTTAAAATTTAAATTTTGAGAATGGAGTGCATTTAGAAAAGAAGTGTAAAAAGAAAAAATTGGATTGTCAAAAGAAGCTCTCTTAATCATAAGTTATTAAAACAAAGATAGTGTTGAAAAGCCACCTCCAAAAAGTGCTAGAAATTTTTTGGACTCAAGGGAGGAGAGACTCAAACCACAACCTTGTGGTGGGTGTGAGAGGCTTTACCACCGGGTCCACCTCATCTTGTCAAGTTGTTTTTAGTTATTGTCAAGTTTTTTGATCATTTAAAAAAGAGGAGTGCCATATTCACTCTCTCAACCCACCATCTTAATTCACTCTCTCTTTATAATATGACATGTGGACAACATTTACAAATCAATGACCTGGTTTTTCTATTTCTCTACAACAAATTTGAAACCATTATAAATGACTTGGTTTTTCTATTTATTTATAAATCAAACCAACAACTAACTTCCTAAATTACCGATTGTTTATTTTATCACATTGCCATTTAATATTATATCAAGTTTTTTTTTTTTTTTTTTAATTAGCAATTCTATCTTATTTTACAACTTTTTTTTTCTACTGTTCCCAAATTATCAATGCTAGTCAACCATTGAACTTTTTTTTTTTTTTTTTTTTTAGAATTTCACTCTACCTCTCCTCATTTTCAAACATAAATTGTCTTCCACAATTGCTACATGTAATATTTTTAATAGTTTTTTTATTAAATAATTTTATTGTGTTGTATTGAATTTCTATATTGAACTCTTTTTTTTTTCATTATATCACTATGTAGATGAAGAACTTTTTCTTTAAAAAAATAAAAAACTGTCTTTGTTATTATTATATATTTCTTTTTATAAAAAAATAATAATCTAGTATTAGATAGCAATTTGGTAAATAAATAAAGGGTAATTTAAAAGTTAGTGATTAATTTGATTTGTAAATAAATAGAAAAAGCAAGCCATTTATAATGGCTTCAAATTTGATGTAGAGAAATAAATGTTGTCCACATGTCACATTATAAAGTGAGTAGGGGTGAGCAAAAAACCAATAAACCGAACCAAACCGATCCAATCGGTTTTTTTCTAGTTTTCTTATGTTAGTTAGTTCAGTTTGGTTCATTTTTTTGAAAACCGATTGGATCGGTTTTTTTCCCGGTTCGCTATCCCAAACCGGAAAACCGAACCAAGATCCAATTTATATTTTTTTTTAAAAACCCTAGTTTAATGTTCAATAGTCTATGAAACTATAAAACTATAAAAGTGTGTAACATAGTATATATATTTTTCTTTGTTTCTTTTGCTAAATATTATTTTAAATCACATAATATATATATATTTCTTTATTTCTTTGCCAAATATTATTTTAAACTAGTATTTTCAATTTGTTTAAGGCCCAAAATGATTAAAATATGAAAATATTTGTACTAATTAAAGCCCATGAATTTGACACAGTAGGACCAAAATCGAAAAAAAACCGAACCGGTCCAATTCGGTTGGTTTTTTATCGGTTGACATTTGTAAATTTTATTGGATCAGTTCATATTTTCAGAAACCGAACTTTATCGATTTTTTATCGGTTCTATTGAAAAATAAACCGATCCATTAAACGCCCACCCCTAAAAGTGAGAGTGAATTGAGAGAGTGATTCTAGCACTCCTCCTTAAAAAACAAACAAAAACAACTTAATTAATAGGTATAGTTTACATGGCCACAAGTGAGTAGTGACCATCTCTTATAAGAAAAGAATTTACGTGGGACCACATTGTTCATGAGCAGTGTCACCGCCCTGAGAAACTGACCCTATTTGAGTCTTTAAAACTACCACAACCCAACTTCTTAAAAATATTACAAAAGTAATGCTACACTCACTACAAGAAAACATGTCTTTATTGACAGTTTTTTGTTGACAGTTAAAAACTATCAACAATCCTTGACAGTTTTTAACTGTCAACAATGTTAAAACATTTTTTTTATATTTATATATATTATTTAATATATTAATATATAACATATATAATACATATATATAATATATAATATAGATAATACACATATAATTATATATAATACATATAATAATATATATAATATAATATCTATAATATATATAACATATCTATAATATATATTATATTATATATATAATAATAATATATTATATAATATAATACATATATATTCATAAATTAATATATATGTATATAATATATATAAACTATATAATAGAACATATATATTATATTATATTATATTATATATATATAATATATTTATATAATATAATACATATATTAATATATAATATATATATCTATATAATATACTAAATATATATATCTCATATATATGTATATATAACATATATATATATATATATATTATATAATATATATATACTATATTATTATTATAATATAATACTATATATTAATATATTATATTATATATATAATATAATATAATAATATTATATATAAATATATATAATATATACTATATAACATATATATATATATAAGATAATCCTATATATTATATAATATATAATA